>NNCF01130110.1:337266-512264 GCA_002313205.1 Laupala kohalensis | reverse complement strand
AGATAGATAGATATCGTAGAACAATCTGGAGTCAGTCCCACACGATTTCAAAATACAAGGTTATTATACGCGTGTGAAAAAATATTATTCTTGTAAAAGAACAATAATTGTTATAATTCTTCTCAAATGTTATGTCCTTCTCAAAAGTCAAAAGTGTGAGTCGTTTTTAATTCAAATGAATCATAGTTTCATTTCTTCTCCTTTCCGAATTATCACTGAGTATTTCGTGACAGTTGCCTCTTCTAAATTCCAATACCGAAAAAGTGGTTTTCTTTGAATGGACAGTCAAAATTGTCTTCTATATCATACTCTCATCCATTAATAAATGTTTCTGAAATTACGTTCTGTTAGTCATATGCAATACGGCGAATGAAATTAATTACGAGTATAATTGTTTCTTGCAATTATAAGCAGAATTGTCAAGATCATCGCAAAAAAAGTTAACGACTTTTGATAGTCTACATTTCACTTTAGACGTCGCCGAGGAGATTTTTATTTCCTTCATAACGAAATGAGGTGAACAGATAGCAAAAAACTGAAATATTAGAAAATGGGACCAACTAACATAAGAATGATTCTTATTAATTATAATGCATAATGTCGATTTTTTATCTTTATGAAGTTTTCTTATCTTCTTGCATGTTTGCACCTTACTTGATAGTGTTAGATTCCTAGCAATGCATCGTATCAACATAAAATGGAAGTTCTATAATAGAGACACTGTAATTATCACCCGTCAAATTGGCTTGGTTTCGTTACCTATATCTTTACTCTCTTCAACCAACCATTAATCATGAATATTCAACAAAAGATAAACCATTGTTATTTTATTCCGTACTACAATTTCTTCTTTAAACACTTACCCATTTTAAGCAAAATTACTAGTCCAGAACACGTGCATTCTTTAGTAGTCTGATCTGATTCAATCTGAACTGCATCTATGTCATTTCTAGAGTTGATAGATTTTTTTGTGGGACTTAATAGGGCTCAACGACAAAGTCATTGGAGCCCATAGATTTGACAGAATCTAGCTCATTTGACAGGTCTATCTTCCAGCAATCTGTAGGAAGTCTCTGGAGAAACAAAACGATACAAAATACCTAACTAATTATAATCTTGGCGAATTTAATATGCAACACATTTTGTGTAGTTGTAATATTATTTTTCCCGGAAATAAAACAGTAGAGGTAACCTTATATCAAATACGTATAGAATCTATTTCGTCTTTGGGACCGAGCCTTGATTTTGGTCTTGTGATTATTGCTTTCAAGCCGCTTTCCTCTGCTGTGGTCGCCTCTCACTGAGTCGCTTGTCTGCTCGCTGTGACCATTTTACAACTTGAGGATTACATTGTAGACCTCTCGCTCCTTGAAATGACTACCGGGTTACGTACCTCAGCCGTCGAATGATCCTCAGTGGTCCAGTACTGCTGTAGTATAACATCTCCAGGCCTTGTTCGAACCGTCAAAAAAATAAAAAAATGATAATTGTAATGACATTTATATGAAGTTTTGATCCTAACACACTCATTTGAAGTATCATGGTCTCCAAAAATCTTATCCTTTCGTTTTACTCGGTCATTTATATCAAAGTTGATCAACGGGTACTATTTATTTAAATAAATAAGTCTATAATTGTTGATGGCTTTTTTTCTCGAATACTTTACAAATGTTAAGTTTGAAGTGGTAGAATTTTCTTCCACCAGAGGAAAGCGACAATCTCATTAGTGGTGTTGAATAGTGTATATGTCCTCGTGAGTCTATCATGGAAAGGAAAAAAAAACAACATATTACTCACATCAGGAAGAATTTGGTTGAGAACACCATACTTCGAAGGTTAAGAGAATATGCTAATGTATGTACTAAAGAATTTGTTTGTTTCAAAAATTGTGCGACAAATAGTCTCCTTACGAACAATATTGAAAAGTAATTTCACTATTATTACGTACTTCCATATGTTACTTTCCTTAACATTCTACTCTTTGTTGGAATTTCTTTGAAACTTTCCATTTATATTAGAAAAAATGGAGGAATTTTCGAAGAAAATAAAAAAAGACAATACTCAGGCGCACGAAGCTCTGACGCAAGAAGTTTGGTTTGCAAAGAAAGGCTACTATATGCTGCTAGGAGCACTTGCGATGTATTTCAGTCACTAACAGGCATAAATGATTTTTTGTCTCTAGTTCTAGCCTCTATGAATTCCACTCATACTGTCTTATGTGCTCTCAAAAAGACAACAGTTCGCAAATTCTATCTTTTGTGAAGAGATTAACTGCGCGACTCACAACTATATTGACTGGTCCGATAATACAGTGAAGACCAAATGGAGTTTAAAGAAAGAAGAGACAACGGTGTTACCCACAAGGGCTGGACGAATGGAAAACCACCTTTCATATCTGGAATTGCAGCTCTACTCTCTGCTAGCTAATAGAACCTTGTTGCACACACTCAGTGGATCAGCTGGCCTGGAGTCGATCATGGGCATCCGCGGGGCATTTGTTCCTTACAATTGCAATATATCTCCCCCTGTGCAGCGCGAGGGTTTCAGTGTAGCTCTCACGTGTGTGTGAGGTCACGAATAACACTTTCAGTTCATTTCATGAGTGGGGAGCTATACACCTTCCCTTGCATTTTACCCAATCAGAACACAATGTTATTTAGACATAACAACAAATTGTTGTTGGAGTGACGTTAGAATCTGAGATAATGAAATTGAGCCAAGTTGTCTAATAAAGATCAAGAATTCTTTGGAAAGATATTGAGCGTTCTAACCATTTGACCCGACTTTTTCAAAAATATAGACACCAATACCACTATTATGTTATGTTATTGCCCTTCTGTGTCAGCTGGTATTATTAATTTCTGTAGAAGCCAAACTGATGATCGCTTTAGAGCAAAAGAATTTCAGCTAATGAAATGAAAATTGACTCCTGTGCTATGCTTTTTTCACACAAAATGTCTCACCAAACCAAGAATATTACAATAATTCAATATGGATTTTATTTTATTACATATATTGGTAATGAATATCTAAATATCCGCCGCAATATCGTCTTTATAAGTACGTTTTGGATAGTATGTTATCCGTGAACTAGAACGAATGGACAATGTTAACATTTCTGAGGTACTAATCAGTCTTAACGTATTCCGAAGTACCGACACTTCACCCCGAAAGCGCTACGATAGTGGTTGAATAGGAATCACGTGCTATAAGAAAACTACACGAGAGTACGGCGCACATTGACACCGGGAGGGAAGCGTTGGAAAACCGACCGTCCATATCTCCAACAGCAGCTCTCCGCAGACGAATGACCGCTTTGCATTGCAGTGCTATCGGTGATTCACCGGTTCGCTTCCCGATGTCGTCGTCGTCCGCGCCGCGTTTGTTTCTCGCGTTTGTCATAACACACGCGCCGCTTCCGGGTAACCACAATTGAGCGCCGCAAACTCCGCCGATCGGATTTCGACTCCATTTGTTAAGCGCCCTTCGTCAAATCCGCGTGAATAGCATCCCCTCCCCACTCCCTCGCGCTTTTCTCTGCAGCAGCCGCACTCGTCACTGACGGACGGCGCGACAAGAGACTTTCACTTGTTTGTGGAAGCTCGGAGCCGTTCACTTGTCATTAGCGTAATTCGTGCGCTGTATTTCAGATGGGTTTTTAGTGGGAGAAATTAAAATAAGAACAGTATGTTCGCTTTCAGACTTTTACTATGGTCAGCTTGGCGGGTTGCCACAAAACAAATTTGGAGTGTGACGATGTCTCATGCAAATAGTGTTAGTTTAATAAACGCTCTTGTAAAAAAATAAATGATTTTGGACGACCGTTTTACTGATCTTACACACGACGCTTCAATAGAGTTATCCTCAATAACTGTTCAGTTTGAGATTCCACAAACGAAATTTGATTGTATGTATGGTATTCTTTGTTACTTAGAAATATCGTATGTGGTACTTTAGTCCTGATGTTCTTTCAGCTTGATGGATTACGTACGTTTACGAATGATACACGAAAGCATATGGCATACGTAGATTGACTCATTTGTTGATACACTCTACTTGGTTTTCCATTGAACTCGTCGAAATGAAATATCTTATCTACAAATATTTATTTGGGAAGATTTGGATATGACCTTCCTCAATGTAAAAATATTCCTTAGTATCATTTATCTCCTAGAGATAGTGATTTGTATGCTTTGTTTATAATGTATGTTATCTCTATAGAAGAGAACGAAGACAACGATTATTTACTCCTATAACTTGAGTAATTCGGTTATGTACATAAATTGGTTGCCTAACTACTCGACCCATTAGACTCAACATAATTATTGATCCCTCTCCCCTAAAAAGTGATACATATCGGTCAAAGCGATTGGTTGAATGTGGTTAGAAGATATTTTTCTCGATGGTTGAATACTCCAAGCACATTCCCACGTGTTGGATCGATTTTTCTCTTAATAACCGAATCATCATAGAGAGAGAGCTAGAGAAATCGTGTTGAAAGGGAAAAATAAAATAATTATTACTTTGGGATTTTTTTCTTCAAAATATCTCCTTACAAACGATGTTTATGGTAACTTATTAAGTTTTTTTAAGTTTTGATCCTCTCCGTATTTTTTATTTTGTTTTATCATTGTAGTATGTCCACCGAAGGACCAGTTATTGGACTTCTGAAACACCGAACATACAACTTATAAAGAAATGAAAAAGAAGATTAGAGAGCTAAATGAATATTTTCTTGTCAAAGCCGTTTATGGTAATTAATGAAAACTTGCTCCATCATTGTCTAACAAATGGCGAACGCCTTTTGGTTGCGTGCGCATTCTGCTTGGAGCGCGCCGGTCACCTGCAGGTGGCTCGACGACTCTATTATTTGCTAATCTAACGATGGTGCTAACTGGACTATGGCATGCAAACTTGCATTTGGGATAGCGGGCTAAATCCTTGTATCTACATTCTTCTGCGGAATTAAGGTTTTCGTTGTATGATTTAACATTCTTTTTTTTTTTTTTTTTGTGATGTATTGTGCATCTTTCCAGTGCACAATTTAGTTTTGATATTTTTGATAGTCAATTGGCAATGTTATCTTGGAATAAATTATGTTCTAAATATCGAATGTTTGAATAAATCAAGGAGATTGCAGTGGATGTCTCTTCCCTAAGTTTTGTTTAAAATACTGCCGCAATTCAGTACATTGCGTGTTTTGCCGAATACTACGAGTTTAGAGTGCCCGGTGTTACCGGGTCGTTTTCTTAAAAAGAGACAGTAGAGTAGTACTGAAATTTGTCATACGCATACGATTAACTAATTCTGTTTTTCTGCGTAAATTAGCATGAGCTATTGAAAGCAGCAACTCTAAAAAATGATTGTTTTGTTACTTCGTTTTCTTGTTGCCTTTTAACTTTGATGTCTCCGTATGTCTCTGGAAGCTGTGCGCTATTTTCCAAAGAATAAGGGAAAACTTGGTTGTCACAGTGAACTTATTCACCAATCCTGATCTCCAGCAGACACGTTTGTAAGCTTATCGTCACTAGTCTACTAAAAAACAGCCAAGTTTCTTTTTCCAATCATAGTTCCAAGAATATTAACCATACTTTGCACGACACTTGCAACAAATCTTAAGTTAGAGTTTTTAATATACTCGTTTTCAACCTTCAATAATTTATGGCAAGAATCGCTACACACTATTTTCTATGTATTTATAATTCTGGTGACAATCTATAATTACTTAAAAATATATTTTTGAGTAATTAGAGTTACTAAGAAAAAATAATTTCCCCTATAGTTTTTTTTTCATGTGGCTCTATGTGAAAAAAAACTTTCAATAAATAAAATTCAATAAAATAAATAAACAACTCAAAAATTTTAAAAAATTAATCGATTGTCGTTTTACTCGAGATTAAATCTCCATCTCTTCATGGAGTACCCCAAGCTTCACTTCTACAGCCCATCCCAAGATTCATCGATGGTTTCTTATGGTAGAGTCTCCAGTGGCGAGAGGTCAGGACGCAAAAGTGATTAGGGAATGTTGAGGTGCAAAAGAATGGGTATGTGGGGATACGCCTTTTCGTATCCTCACCTTCGAGCAATAGGGCGGTTGATCTATTGGGAGCTGAAGGGCTGGTCACCGGTTAGACGCTGCCTAAGCCGATATCGGAGGTCAAACGTGGATAGGGATGGTGAGTGGATGATGGTTTCATGAGGGACTCTACAACACGGGTCGCCAAGGCAGACTTGGGCTGAGATAGTTTGCGTCATTCGTCACTAGTGCTTTTCTGTTGTGGTTGTATCTGATGTTCAGAAATATCGTTGCTTTCACTACTTCGATCAGATTATGTTGATGCTTAACTTTTTTTATAAAGTTTGAGAAAAGCCGTTAGTAACGAAAGATTGCAACTGATGAATTTACTACAAGTATCAGATGACTGTGATAACTTTCGGTCAGGTGAACAAGACGACGAGCCCGCAATCGAACCAGTTTCCTGCTTTGATCGCAAGGGTGTTAATAAATAGTCTCCTCACTACACCACTTCACCTTCCACAACTGAACACCAATTTTATCCAGATCTAACCCCGGAAGACCCGAGACACATCCCCGTACAGGAGATAAGTGAACCCAGCGGCACACTATGCTCTGTGTGGCTTAAGTACCGCTTTCACACGTACCTGCGATCAAAGCAGGAGTACCGTGTTCGATTCCCGACTCGTCGCCGTTTTCACCTGACAGAAAGTTATCAGATGTTTTCTCCACATGTAGGTACACGGAGGAAATATATGCACAAGCAGTAACAGTATTTATCCTATGAAAAAACCTCATATAACTCAAATTTATCTCGAAGACATGGTATGAAGTTGGATAGCAATAATTTGGATTATGTGAAATATTATAGCACAACCTCAGTAGATTATAAACTTCTTAATTGACATGGAGCATGACATTGACGATAAAGATCTGGGCGAGGTAGCGTAAACTTAACCAACGATGAACGGGAAGAAGGTGGCGATAAATTCATGGAATAGTGGTAACAAAATATGCGAAGTTGATAGCAAGTTCCATGGAAACTCTAAAAATGGTGATCAACGTGTACGCCAAGATTGTATTCATCTATTGTAATCGGCACTAAGCCGCCGTCCTTATTGAGGGATTGCTGTGTTTTTACTCAATCTCTTAAAGTATTACAATGGGAGGGTCCCTAGTTTTGCTTCGCAGATGCAATTGTAAATAAGATCTTCCCAATTTTCATCTTGTTTTCTAATGAAATGCAAATGGTTTAAATGGTTTCACGGTAGAGCAGATATTATGGTCTGGTTCTCACCAAAATAAAGACACATTATTATTATTATTTTCTTTTTCACATTCTACTACAATGGCCGCTTGTAATGTACAGGCAATCTGCGGGATACCTTTCAGTACTACTGTCATGACTGAGATAGAAACTTTCTATGTGACACGTGTTCGTTTTGTTATTATTATTATTATCATTATAATGCAAGTCATGTATACGACTAAGAATTTTTAAAAAAACTCGCGAATTCATTTTTTATGTGAGGGTTGCCTTTCTCCCCTACTTTGTAAACTCTTTTTGAACGAATATAGTATTATGAAATATGTGGTGGTCTTGAGAGCGTAAGAGTCAGTCGAAATACGTAAACGACATTCATAAACTATCGTAAGATCACCAGAGAGGCCAGTGGACGACGTTCTGGGCAATGCTGAAGAAAATAGTGTACGAGCAGCTGGTGCTGAAATGCTTAGAAGGTTGTATTCCGAGGCAGCGAGCGGTCGCGGCGGCGGGCGGGCGGCGTCGCTCGCGTCGGTGGATACTATCAGCGCATGGCCGGAGCCGCGCGGAGGGCGGGAGGGCGGTATCGCACAGCGCCGCTGGGCCGCTGCCGCGCTGATTATCAGCTCTTATCGCCAGCGCGCGCCCACGTCACCCCCGCGCGCGCGCAGCCCCCTCCGGGGACTTACGACTCTCTCGCAGGCGAGCCCCCTCTCCACCCCTCGTACCACCAACGTCCGATAAAGGGGCGACCGTTCTGCGCTCGGGCGGAGGGAATTGTAACTGGCTACAGCAGCGCGGCGCTCGCGCGGAGTTTGAATGACCGCACTAGGCGTTCTCCTTCGCCCTACGGCAGCTACGAATGACAGGGTATTGCGCATATGTCTTCCGTGTTCTCGTGGAGAAGATATGTGATAACTTATTTGTAGTCTGGGTGGATAGAGTGTACAGATGTGGAAGGCGAACGGGTGGTGTTGTGGCTAACACCCCTGCGATCAAAGCAGGAACCCCGACTTCGATTCCCAACTCGTCGCCATTTTCATCTGACGGAAAGTTACAACGTAGGGTATCTAAGGACCCAAAATAGATGATATTTACTTCTATTCTCTTTAAAACTGCGACAGTCGAATGCAAATTAGGTCCTCAAGATCGCTAATATAGTACTGAATGTTTGCTTATTAGTATCAAGTCAACTCAATCTAGACCTCTATAAATAATTACCAACGAATTTTCAGAGTTTTAATTGATCTCTTACAACCGCTCTCAAATGTATCCAAGTGTTAAAACTGAAATATTTGTTGAGTGTGCACAACTCTCTGATAAGAAGAGTAATTACAAAGTGTTTTTCTGAGAATTCCTTTTAAGTGAAGCTTTAACTAAATATAACGATCTAATCATGAACATGTTTATGTAAAAGTTTTTAGTCGTAAATTAGAGAGTTACAGCGCGTAGTTGAGTCATTTGTAATCGACGTGATGGCTCCACCGAGCGTGATCCTAACGCACTTCCTTAACGGTCGAGTCCATAATGATGATTCACCTGGAGCTGATACGGATCTGAGCATGCGCAATTCTCTATTCTCGCTCAGGGACTCCTGTGCTGTAAGGTGAAAAATACTTTTCAACTAGAATTCGTTATTTTTTATTTTTTATTTTATTGGTTCAAAATATTTTGTTGAGTCATGTCTTTTTATATGGTTCCTGCATTGAAAGTAATTAGGGCGAGGCGGAATAAGCTTAGGAGCACTGTCGAAATTATGGGTAATGAACTTGGATGGCCAGGGTGTTTTCATTCTTTGTATTTTTTCGGGACGCCTACAGTTATAGAAGGAACATTTCTTCAGTATTTAATTTTCAACTTTTGTCGTATACCATGGATAAATTTTTCATTTATTATTTCGTTTCTACGTTTCCATCATCTGACCACATCTCGTCCTTCTAGTGCCGAGGTCAAGTAATTGCGGAGCTCTATCCTCTGCGAACCCCTTGGGCACCTTCGGGGCCCGTTCAATGAAACTTTGACTTTTGACGTATCCATCATTGTCTCGGTGTATTAACTATAACTACGGTTTACACTCCGTTAATATTATGGCACAGTCGTCGGAGAAGCGTCATTGGAGGAATCTTATAAAATTATATCATTTCTCTGTACGAGATGTATTAAGTCATAGACTTACCCAGACGGTAAGTATGTATTTTGTTTATTATGTCATACTTAATGCACAGCTCTTTTGATCCCATCTTACTTTTATCTTCTTCAGTCTGTAATTTTCCTCATACCTATTTCTCTTCAGTTTTTCTCTCAATTGACTCCTATATGCACACTTTTCCAAGTCCCCATCTCCCACTTCCTGTACTATATTATGCAATATTCCCATTGTAGTAGAAGTCAATTGAGTCTTCTGGTGTCATCAACTGGAAGTCGCATTTTGCTTGTCACGCTCCTAAACTTCCCATTCTGCCATCAAGTATTTTGTTTTCCAGTCTTATTGAGAGAACTTACGTATTTTAAACGACAAGGGTCTTATCCTCAACCTGTTTAGTAAACATAGATCATATCTTACCGCAAACCCCTCCACACAGAAATCAACAAACCATTTTCTATTGTCCTAGTCAGTCCACCGCAAACTCAAGCTTTCTCCTTCAGAGGCGGTTTTTGATTTGGTTTCTCCCAACCTAATAGTATCGGAATTATAATGATGTAAAGTTATATCCCGAGGTTTGGAGAAGTCCCTTACTTCCTCTATTCGGATCTCGCACCCAATCCTAGGGTACGCACATCCATAGTGTTTTGTCAGGGCATCCAACCTCCTGTAGCTCTACAATTGCAGAGTGTGTAGCATCGAGATTTCTCCCTATCTCCCCGTAAGCGAGCGTGTCCCGTCGACTAACTTCCTGAAGTTTGCACGCGCCGATGGTGAAGATTACGCCGATGGACTCGCACCGGCGCATTGCTCCTCTTACACCGCGCGCTCCCCACTCGTCGCGTATATACTTGTAGACCGAGTCGGCGGCAGAACGGTGATGGCGAGGCGATAATAACTTGCAAGCCGGTTCGTCCGGGTTTGCATTCTATGTGGCGTAACGCACGCACAAGTGGTGTTCGCTGAGAGCCTTGTTGGCCGAGGCTCGGGTGTGATGGGTTCTTAAGAGGAGCAGGGAAAGAATGTTGTGGAATTGCTGATGGGAAAATAGAGTGTAAAGAGAGTGTATAAACTTGTTTGTCCGGGACAAACCGTGTCTCAGTAGACGTAACAATCGACGTTTCTTTCTGTAGCTTACTTCGTACTCTGAAAAAAAAGGAAGGCAGAATATGTTCTGTACGACTCTGACATATCCCTGAAGAAGGGCATACTCAGATGGCCAAAAGGTTATGTCTACTGACACACGGTTTGTCCCGGACAAACGAGTTTATATTGACTTCGACCGCGGAAACCTACGTTTACATTTGAAGAGACTAGTTATCTGAATACAAGAGTTTCCCAACAGGAAAATACGAACCATTAAGGCGCGTGGATAATACATTTAAATATGGATAGACCAAATCATACACGCTGTTCTCGATCAGGGTAGGTGAAGAAATTGGAATTTTCATTCGAAACAAAGAAAAGCAAATCAGATACGCAGAATAGAGATAATGCTCTGGACTAAAACTTTAGTGTTTGTCCCAAAATAAAATACTCCTTTTGGTATTTGAAGTGATGCTGTAAGAGAACAAGGAGATTCTTCACCGGCGTTGTACCAACTTCACGGTTGTACCGACGTAGTTACCACGTCGAATTCGACGCCCTCCAGACGTCGTAAATCCCGAATCTTTAGGACGAGACGCCGTAGTAATGCGACATCGTGACGTCAAAAATGAATACCGTAGCCTCGGCGCCGAGTAGCAACACCCTAACGATGTTTCGAATTTTTGTCTTGTAATATCCCCAATGTCTAACAACGTCGTGCTTTGTCGTTATGATTTGGAATATTCGCTGCTATGAAGAGAATTGTGATATTAAGACAAGAGTCTAGCACTTTAAGTTGATTTTATATATGTATAAATGATGTATCCACAAACTTGTGATCATTATGAAGCCTTTGAGGGAAACTAGATGAATGAAGACGCAATATATTCCCATATACATCGGAAAATGCCGGTGAAAGACACAGACTTCTCGAGGTCTTACATCAACTATGGGCATGAAAAGTTTCCGTAAAACAAAATAGATTGGTTCTGTGAGATCGTAACCGTTGACGCTGCTGAATTTTTACTTCAGAACGGTTTAGGACCTCTGGATTAAAACAATAACTGCGGCGCGGGGACGGCGGTGAAGAACGTCGCTTGTACCGTGACTTGAAACGAAGAGTCCGTCAGGCGCGTTGGAGACTGTGGCAGCCGTGCGTAGTTATCGGCAGGTGGCCACCTACTATGCGGTTTGTCCGATGCGATCTACGCAAAGTGTTTTGTACTCTTCGTCATCGGGGAGAATCTTCTTACCGTAACGCAAGCGTGTTTCTTGTTGGCGCCGGTGTTTTAGTCGCTACGTTACTTTCAGGATGGACAGGAACTGAGTGGGATAGCGTGGGTGGATTATACTGATGTGTTTTGGCACGAACATTAGTCGGGTGCTGTTTACCATTGGTTCTGTCCGGTTACGTCTCTGCTTGGCGAATGAAGTATTTTAGTACTAGAAAGATGGAATGTCAATATAGGGACACATTTGGCCGTTATGATTAGTAGAGTGATGGAGGCACTATCGCAATAATACTAGCTACGGTAGAATTAAATTACAAAAATATTTGAAATCGCCATAAATAAACAGAGTAAAATGTACTTATTGTGATTTCAACTTCAGAAACATACCTCGCCGGACATTTAAATGAAATTATTGCAATTTTATTTGATGGTGTAATTGTCTTATGGAGAAAACACTTGTTTACCAAATAAGACCAACTTTAAATCACGAAAGTATTGGAAATTTACTTTAATTTATAGTAAAGTTTTCGTAGTACTTTTACATCACTTTTATCTATTAGTCACCGGACATTTAAGAAAGCTATTTAACTTTTTATGAGGTGAGATGAATAGATCCCAAAATCGTTGTGCCTGGCTGCCATGTTTGTACATGCCCTTATGTATTTCAAACAAGTCAAGCGAGTTCCTGAATATTGTGTGTACTATATTATTAACTGATAGATACAAATTAAATCATGTTTCTTCTTCGTTACTATTCATATTGTTGTGATTTAAAAAAATTAGAATAATAATGAAGAAAACAATTATTCATCTCGATGATCTGACTAACTTGGAGTGCTGGTCCCACCTTAATATCTGTCCATGGAGAGATTTAAAGAGTATTTTTATAAATGTATTGTTCTTTGAGGATTTGTCAACAATAACGCATTTTTACAATGCCAACGTTTCGGCAGTTTATTTTGCCTTCATCAGGGCTACAAAGAACATACACTAATTGCATTACTTTTAGTGTACCAAGAACAACACCCACAAAAACTAAAACATTACCTGTACTTATTAACAATCTTTACTCAGAATTACAACCGTTAAAATACAATTATAGAAATAAAATTACAAACATGTATGTATATTATAATATGGGACAATTATCCTATTCATATGACTCTATCATACACTAGGACTTCATCCCACAACATATAAATATATACATGTCTCATGTAGGTTCCTGTTCTGTGAGGAGACAACAGGTCCATTGCTACCAACCCTTTTCTTTACGCTGTACGTATATATTACTCAAATTATCTGAGTCTATTTGTGTATTACAAGTATCATTTAACCTTGTATATACTATTTTTTTTACTATCCTTTTTGTATAATTTGTTTCCACACATAGAATTTTTGCGTTTTGAAAATCAAAACTGTTGAATGTTTGGCTAGAGCACACAAGGGTTTGAATCTTTTTAAATCCTATGTGTGTTTGAATCTCTTTTTTAACATCTGTAATGATTGCCCCACATAAACTTTATCACATTCATTGCAATCTACCTGGTAAACAAAATTTTTTATTAACTTTTGTTTTATTTTACTACATTCGTGTATGCAAATATTATTATTTCATCATTCTTACGACTGTTCCTAACCTTTCTGATAAACCTTGTATGTAAGTAATCGACTTAAATGTAGTTGGTTTTTTATGCACTGTCTATTGATAGATTCTATGTTTTTTAGAGTAGTACTGTTATTATTATTATTTCATTTATTTAATCGAATAGCATTTTTACAGAGCACATTAAATCAATACTTCAATTCTTGCTGTATTTTCCTCCCACTTTTGTTTCATCTGTTGTGATCTCTGCTTCCCGTGCTGTTCGATGTTATGTGGCAGCTTTCTTTTCCTTTCTTGTTCATCCCTGAACACCATATTTTGAATTTTGTCCCTAAATAACTTCCTCTCATGTGTGTCTTTAATATCAATGTTCGCTTCTTTGAGGTCATTTAATGTCTGCGTAAACCATGCTGGTTGTTCTTTAAAGTTGTAAATTATAATATCCTATTAACTATTTTTTGAAAATGATTATTAATTAAAATGTTGAATAAAGTTTAAATAAAAATGAAAAAAACGGGTATTTTTCTTCAAGGCCGTTTCTTATTTAAAAATTTTGACCCAGTTTTTCTTTCATTCTATAAGTTTTTATGTATTAGTTTCAAAGCTTAAGCCAGAGTTAGATAAAGTGAATATCCATCTTTAAAAAAATCCACGTTTACAAAGATTTATATTATCTAAATTTTTTAGCTTGCCTGGACCTGTGAACAACAAAATTTTTGTTTTTTTCTTCATTTAAAATTAAAAGATACATTTTTCCACTGTTCTTATGTACTCATTGAGATTGTCGGAAATAAATAATTCTTTATTCTAACAACGTATTTTATCGACAGTTCTGCCAATTAAGGAATTTTTTAAAGCCAATATTGTTTCTTTACCACAACGATCTTCATTCGTGTGTATTTTATTTTCCCCCTGTAAATGTGTATAGTGTCTCAATCTTTCCTTAACACGTACTACTAGGGGTTGGGGTGTCATTCTGTCCTACGAGTCTTCTCCCAATGGAGTTTGTCAGAGCCTGTCTAATGGATCGCACTGCCATTCCGTACACAAGCAGAGAGACGGGATGGCTGGAAGCTCAGGTTGAAGTTACGCGCCAGAATGAAAAGTTATCCCGGCGCCATAATTAAGTTTGGACCGTGCGTCGTACATTCGGTCCGTGTTGTTAAGTGGCTCTGGAACTTTATGGTAGCAGTCAAAGCTTGTTTGTTGAAATTCGTTAACTTGCGAAAGTGTTGTCGGTGACAAAAGCTTCGACCTGCTCATCGCTCAAGTGCAGAGGTTTCGGTCCGCGTCGGCGGAGACCAGCTGGAAGAAACTTCCGCGTAATGCTATTTGTATCTACGCACGATCACACTCAGAAACACTTCTGATGGACATGCACTCACGGAAATTATGCGAGAATTAACATGATCAAAAATTTTATTTCAGAAGCATAATACGGGGAGAAAATTGAGCATGTATAGACGAACTGACGTGGAGGTAGTGACAAAACGAAACGCATTTCAATTTACCGAATATTTTAATTCAACGTTATCTCGTTATTTATATTAATCTAACCAAAAATGTTTCGTTCTTAATGTTTTTAGAAAACATAATGTATATTTGTGCATAAAACTATATAAAACTTGAAGAAAATTGAAAACTAAAGCAAAACGTAGAAGATTTTACGAAAATATACTCTATAATATGAATACGCCTACATACCACATAAAATTGAAGGTTGAGAAAATATAAGACATGAAATCAAATAAAATGAATATTAAAAGACACAAAATTACAACAAAAATAATTGTTAAATGCGGCAGTAATATATCACGAAATAGCAATTGTGATCTTCACATGTAAGTTTGAATGACCTCACATCTCATCAGTTTTTTAAATTCAAACATTGCAGTGTTCGCCAATTACTGAACTGTTATAAAATTATTGATGTTCTAGTTACGTTTCTATACGTTAATAAATACTGGAATACGACTTTTTTATTAGCAGACAAATTAATTAGCCAGAAACATTACACAACGTTTCAAGTAAAATATGAGAAATCTTTAGGAGTTATAAAGTGACGTGTGTACAGTGATTGAAAGATTCAGTTACCTTATAACATCTGAAGATGTCTTATATTTGACATGAAAACTTGTGTAGCATTTCTTGCCAGTTTAAGTGTTTAAATACTTTATTATATTGATATATAGTGCAGGTTTTTTGCAAATAAATTTTTCTGCCTATACACTATCATATTCCAGTAGTTTTATTTGTTATAAAATTTCATTCGTTTTATATATACCTTTTTACGTTCCCTTTTTTTACGAGAAATTCTTTGACTTAAGGAATACTGCGGTTAACTAATCAAAAAAATATTATACTCTTTGTTACTTGATGTAAATAAACAACGATTTAAATAGGAGAGATGCATTTATTTTAATTTTAATATAAAATAGAGAGTTTCAGATAACATGTACGTAAATTTAAAAAAGTGAGCTAGTTAAAGAAAGCTTTGTATATCTACGCAAATGTTCCATCATACATTCTTTTTTCACCGTGGAAAATAACCCAGTTTAACGAATGTGACTCATATTTTCACCTAATTTTGAATATTACACGTGATTGCAGAGTAGGTTCAACAGCGATCAGTGCGTGAGACGATAGCGGCGAAGTGCGTGCCACGGCCAGTTTGCGCCCGCCACGCCGCCGCCGGCAGTCTCGCGATTACAATCACCCTCCTGCCCTCTTCTCCTCACCCTTAAAGTCCTCAACCTCTCGATCCTCACCACTCCCTCAATCCTCAACACACTTCGCACGCCAGGGTTTCGCGTCTCGGAGCCAACAAGTGAGCTTCCTCAACGAACGGGTTCTCTATCATGCACGTTCCCTCCGAATTTGGTCACGCAGTTTTTTATTATAACTTTTTCCACCTCTTCCTTCGTCTGTATCCCATTTATTCCTTCGTATTATCTCGTTATTTTATTTTTATTTTTCCTTTGATTTATGGTGAAATATCGTGTATTTCCTCCGACCTCCCCTAATGCAAATTGTATGTAAGGTACAATAATTATATTTTTAAATTTTTTTTTCCTATTCAAATTTAATTTCTTAAATATTGATATTTATTTTATTTCGTTTCGTTCATAAAATTTACATATCTGATCTTATTTATCTTTGGGCGTTTTAAATAGGTATATTTTCCCACCTAAATTCCTCCAGTTTTTTTGGTGTACATTCAGCTGATGCTGAATTAATTCCTTGCTGATTCAATTCTCGCAGTCAATCTTAAGACGTCGTCGGTTATAAAGTTCAGTTTATCGTTAAGAGGAAATAAACTCCAAAGAAATGACTTATACTCCTGACTTTGCAAGTCTATGGACAATTCTTTATTACTTGTTATGATAATTATTATATTTGTATTGAAAATATAAAAATCTGAGAAACGATTCTTATATAATATTAATCTTAAAAAATATTTAATATTTAACGTGATTTGTTCTATGTTTTTGTAGCGTTTGAAATTTATATATAAGTGAGATGTGAACTCCTTCAGTAGTTTTAAAAAACTTCATAAAATGCGAAACACTTTCTTCTCTTTCAGCGTTATCATACGGTAAACAGAAATAGTTAACGTTAGCACGCTCGATAAAATGTACTTTATTTGGCGTGACCTAATAGACGTGCTTCATTATCTCTCGAGATGGCCCGTTCATTGTTAGCATTGGGAGGCTGTAAACGTATAGCCCGTATTAATTGTGGGACTGTGATAAATCCTTGCGCCAAGTCTCAACTCCTCCTCGTTCCCCTAACCTCGACCATCATGATCGTCCCCGCCCTCTTCCCACTTGGCAAGGAGTGCTTACACCCGCCCCTCTGTCAACGGAGGGTGATGCACGAGCCGCGAAGCAGATCTCGCTTACCCTCCGCCCCCGTCTCCGCGTGTGCCTCGGGAGAACTTCCCCCTTTCGGCTGACCCCGACGCCCAGGCCTCTTGACCGGCGGGGGCGGGCGCCGGACGTCTCTGAGTTATGCCTTCGCCAACACGTCTCAATTACCCTGAGCCGGGATTCGACGTCTCGGATGCCGTGCGAAAGGCGCCGCGTGACGCCTCTTGACGCCTCTTCCAGACGGCGGTGGAGAAATCTCGCTTGATTCGGCGCACAGGAGAATGTGAAACATGTGAGGGGAGCTGCCCTGTATCCTTTACCTGACGCCTCTGTTTGTCCAATCGTGCTTCTTATCTGACCTCAGTAAATATATAACGGTACCCCTAACAACGTGAGATTGGATTTCATTCTATGTCGTACTTGCTGTTTCTCTCGCATGAATTTAGGAATTTTTATACAACTGTCGTCTACTAACAATATATGACGCTTTTAAGTTTTAGCGATAGTTTGTATGTTTGATATTTTGTCTGAAAACTGTTTTAGTGCATGTAGTCATATTTATGGGCATTAGAACAAAATACTTTTGTCGCTCTGATTGCACCATCTCACTTTGCCCCTTAACTGGTTAAAATCAATTCTCCCTAATTTCACTGAGTGCATCAATTGCGCAGGAAAGTGCCTCTATTGCAATGAGTACCCAAGAAGACCCTAGAATGGTTTCCTCATTTGTAGAGGCTGTGGCAGGTAGTCAAAAGACGGAAATTTTATGTTAACATCCGTCCTCAAACCATGCCACGGTCTGTAGCAGAGTACAGCAACTACTATCGTTCCATAATACAATATGAGCACTGGTTTAATCACTTGGAGGAAATTTGCGGACGCACTCTAGCTCCTAGGGAGGTGGTCAACCGGTCAGTTGCGCCAGGACGCCGAGGCCCTTCCGTTTTGAATTAGGGCTTCTGCGCCCTTAGTTGGTCCTCCATAAATTGAGGAGAATAGAAGCAGCCTAATCTGACATGCCACTATACCACCTACATGTATGATGTGAATTATCAATTTAATTCTTTCTTATTAGTTACGCACTATTTGCCTAAGATACTGATATGCTGATGACTTACTATGCACTTTGAGAGTTCCAAAGTGTTTTAAAGAGCTGTCAATTCGTAAAACGGTGTAATACCCAACACCTGTAAATCTTAGCAAATATTTAGAAAATAAGCAAAATAAATTAACCCCATGAACCACATGGACAGCCATTTGTTTTTATTTTCTAATCATAAAATATATCAAGGCATGGTATAGATCTGAGACACCTGATTCTATAACTCCTAATCTCAAGGAAAGCCGGATTTCTGCACAATTGCGGAAACTTCTAGTGACCACCTTGAGTTAATTGAGGAAAACCCTTCTACCTGACAGGGGGGATTCTGCGCAAATGAAGTCCGTCTATTTCACTGTATCATGATTGCGTGTTTGTAATTACGGATAGCATGCCAGAAAATTCATAGAAAGTTAATGATCTCTCATAATAAATATTTATTATTGTTGAAATGCATTGTAAAAATAAGTTTATATTGTATTTTCTTTCTAGATTATTCGATTTTCAGGTCAATTGCATCTTGGAAGGAGTCAATTGCATTTAACTGCAAACTATTTGGAGAAATTAGAAAGCGATCCACCTGTTGGACACCGCTCAACACCTACCCTAATACACGTTATATTGATATTGTCACTTACCTTTTAAACCCTTGTTTTGTAATATTCATTCCAGTGAATCACATAATTGTTTCAGAGGAGAGGAGTAAACCTTTGCGTCTATATCCTCTGAGCTAATAGAATCCCACTCGCCATCTTCCTTCTCCAACTCCTCCGCCATTTTCCTCTACGCCCACAACTTCCCGTACGTGTCGACCAGCTGGCATCTTATACCTTAATCGAAAGGGATATGTAATTGGTGTTCACGGGATGGAGCTGTTACCCCAATGAATTTCAAAACTAACGCTCCAGCTGGACGTGTTCTCTCAGTGGATCCGTGATGGCAGATAGTTCGGGAAAAATAACATTGAAAATTCTTTAAACTATGAGACTGCATACTTCACAGTAATTTCGACTGCACTGCAAGACAAATCTTCGTTCTATAATAAAACATGAAATATATTTCATAATTAGTTATTCAGATATAAAACGGATATTAGGTGTACATTTTGATCCAATCCCTTGGAGTTATTTGAACAATACCATTTTTCATTTACATCTCATCCCCCGAAAAATATCGTTTGCTGGGAACTTCGCATCATCGTTTGCATCTAATTAAATCATTTTTAATGGCATTTCTTTCTATATCTTGTAGGATAGAGTATTTCGAAAATATATTTTGTAAATTAAACGGAGTTCATCCTTATGAACCAGACCGTCAATTTTTTGCTTCAATACCATTGTAAGTGAATACCTTTTCAATGTTACCTTTTTATTATTCATTGCTTGAGAGAATACTTATTTACATTAATATTTATTGTTTAAATTAATATTTATTATTTAAACAATTAATTTTTAAGCATTATCTCTTGATATATTATTACTGTGCTACATAGATGCACGAAAAACCTTGTTTTTCTATTGAAAATTAGTATGTTCAATCCAAATTAATTTCATTTCTATATCTTTCTTTTTCTTTTTAACATTTTCAATTTTAATGTTTATGCTTCATTCTCTATTATTTAAAAAAAACACATTAATTTTTCCATTTTAATCTGTAATTATTACGAGACATTTAATTTTTCATTTTTAATTAATGGGCCAAATTTTTTTGTGATGGGTTATTTTATTATTGAGAGTTCATCGAATGAATATTAGCTTGTAATGTATTTTAATTTGATAGAAAAATTAAATACCTCGTAATAAAAAACTTCCTTTAGGGATGTAAACTCCAAGAATCATGTGCAAATTTGTCTCTAATTTCAACTCATGGAGATTGTATCGTGACTACATACGTTACGCCTTGAATTTCGTACAGTATGTTAACAAACGAACTACATTGTTCACTCTATTCATCATAACTATCTTTTGTGTTGACAGAGGCGTTTTCCTGTGGTGCATATTGTAGGGAGTGGTCCCTTCCGCATCTACGTAGTACTTTGGCTCAAATGAACCCGACTGTAACAGATGTACACTGAACGTTATTTTATTCGTAACCGAGTGACGGTATGTGAGTTTTATCTCACTTTTTTTCTTTTGGTCTCTCATTGACACGGAAAGAAGCATTTCCGTGTTATTCCACTGGTCGTGCATACTTATTCTATTCTATCAGCTCGCGTGACCCAAGGTTACCCTTTTTTCGCCACTGTTGATGTTTGATTGCTGTTTAGTGTGTTGCTACGTTTATCGGAAACTTGTTAGCCTCTTTTATTTGATTGTACTGTGAAGCTCGAAGTTTGGTCATACTAGCATTTTACGTGTCACAAACACTGTATTTATGAGTTGAGTTAAAGAGTTGATTGCCTTCGTTATTGAATGGTATGTAGATTTTTTGTTCTCAGCGCTTCATCGTTTTTAAAGGGTTAATACAGCGAACTGAATGTTTTACAAAGTAGTTCATAATGAATGGAAAAATATAAAGTATATTAAAATCTATGTAGTTAAATGGAGTGCATATTAAATACATTTAATTTGAAGTATATATAATTTCAAAGATGTATAATAAAATATCATTCTATGAAACCAAAATTGCCTTGTCCATTTTCCCATTGAACCATTTTTGCAATAATTCTGATCCAGAGCGAAAATGGGGTTTGAGAATTTTTCCGCTGAGACGGGGGATGGGGGGCAATTAAAGTTCACTTTTCCACTCCGAAATCACTTACCCACGTGTTTTAAATTACTGAGAGATAAAATTAATGAGTAAGAAAAATAAGAGTAAAGAATCTTAAGTAATGTTTTTTTTTTCGCTGGGGGAGGGGAGTTAGGAGGATTGAAGGATACCATCGTTTCAACTTGTTTTGAATTTTGAGGTTAAAATATGTTTAAGGTAATTATGTCATGAATGATCTTTCTTACTGCGGATTCGTGAATTATATTGCAAAAACTCACACAATTTTTAAAATTTATTGCCTCATTTTAACTTTATGTAATGTTTCATGTACTATGTACTTCGTGTACTGGTTGTCGCAATATTCAATGAATTTATTAATGTATCTAATGCATGTGTTATCTTCAAATCCATCCCGCTGTGTAGCATAGCATTTTGTCTATGTGTAGGCACTCCTCTAAAAATATTTTACCCCAGAACTCATGTTTTAACTTATGTAGAATCGTAAGAAAATCTGTGGTGCCACAAGTATTTCGCTGACATTTTTAAATTTTACAGACACATAAACGTAACGTAACGGAAAGACCGCGAGCTTTTTGTTTATCTGTAGTGCATAACAGCAGCGGTGGTGGTGGAGGCGTTGAGCAGAAATTCGAAATAGAACAGGGCGCGACTCGTGAGACTGCCAGCGCGTAGATAAGGTCTGCTGCTGCCGCCGCTGATACCGTCTATGATGGCTGCTCCGCTGTGTAGAGGCGCTCTGGAACTGGCCGCTAGCACGCCATGCTCGGCGCCAGAACTCAGCGCCAAACTCTCGAACGGGTTCTCGCTTCGGAACCGATGGTTCACACATGGGAGTGTAACAGATGCGGTTCAACTTCAATGCGGAATGTTGATCGGACACAATGGATTTGTTTGCTCTGGAACAAGGGAACGTGGAGTTTGCGTGATGCGGGGACTATAGCATTGAAACAGAGCTATTTGAGGAAGAAAAATAAATTATGCGTTTTACTTCAGTTTTGAGTTAATACAATACTCGTATGTTAACATAAATAACTAAACTTGTGAGACATAATTTTCCCAGATTAATGCTTCTGACGACTCTCAAACAGTCTACTAAATAATTTGTATGTTATCAATTATATGCAATTTTAACGTAGATTTATTTCAATTTATTGGCTTACACTGGAAAATCTTCTCTATGATCATTGAAAATTGGTCTAATGATGGAGCCTTCGCCTCCACGATATCGCTGAGCGATAACGCGTGGGTTCAAATCCCGCTCGGCCGAACTAAGTACCATAAATTCCCTGGCAGACAAATGTACCATAAATTCTCCGTCAACCCAACATCTATCCTTCCCAATTGCCTCTCCCCAGTCACAGTTAGGTGGAAGAGCAGGCCTCATGGTCTGAACCTCGCCATAAGACAAACATTAAATATCAATAATAAAGTAATAAATAGAATCCTCTCGGCCTCTGCCAAAATATGCCAAACCAGTCCAAGTATGAAATGATTCAAAGTCGAAATTGTTGGTTATCGACCTATACGCGGAGTAGGTCGCGGAATTTCTTGTATCCAGTGGGCAGCGCTGAAGGCTCAAGTTGCATCCCAAATCACAATCAAGATAAATATATTTTAATAATGAAAAAAGTGAAACCTAATGAATTATGCCCATTAATTTATTTTACCAATGAAATGGCTGTCTTACAGTTTACTCTTTTAAGTTTTACTAGACGGTTATTACACTACAAATCGTCTGCCACTTAATACTTTTTTTTCTGAATTTCCTTCTGATGCTATTCCCCTGAAGTCGAATTTACATCCATTCCAAACCTCAATATCAAAATCTAGAAATTTACAACTTCGTGTAACCTTTTTATTTTTTATATTGTATTTGTAAATAGGAAATGTAGGGCGCTATTGAAGCTTATCTATATGGAGCGATAGGAGTTACGAGTTGGGTGGTAGGCTATTGTTAGTAGGTGGGCCGCTTAGCTGGGTTTACCAACAACTTGGCCCACGTGGAGGGGTTAGTACAAGTGGGTAGTAAGTAGAAGTGGTTAGTTATTAATACTAGGAGGAGCTGGATAGAGGAAGGAAGGTTGGCTTTTCAGTAGTCACAGTTATATGAACTAGGACATTAATGTGGAAAGCTACAAATTTTGTGGCCCCATCGGGAGTCGAACCCGGTGACTTGGTGTGAGCGACAACACTACCTCCTGCGCCACCGCTGAGGTTTCGTGTAACTTGGGAGACAAATAAATGTTCACGTAGTGCCTGTTTCTCTAATAACAGAAAAGTTGTGGATTACATAAAGAGTTTCCAATCATTCGAGAAAAGTTAAAATTATAATAATAAATTTCTTGTTGAAATAATTCCTTTGTGTAGTGCAATGAGCCAACAAAATATTGATAGCAATTGACAGCAGAACGCAGTACTTGGCAAGGGACAATAATTAACATTTTTCGGAAGGAAAAATAAATTGTATCCTCAAAATATGTTCAAAATCAGACATTTTAGGATTTGGAAAGTTTCGATATACTCCTAGACTCATATTTAAGTCGATTTATCTATCCGTTTGTCTGTATGTAATTAAACAAAGTGGTATTGTTTGATGCTCGTTTGTAAGACCTAGTTCGTTAGAGCGTTGAGCCATTGTAAGGATTGATCAAAGCTTGTATTAAAATGTGTGATAAAGTTAAAAAACAAAAGTAATTTTTACAATTTTTTTCCATGATTCAAAAAAGTGAAGTTTTCATGGCGAACACGCTATATTGATACGGAATAACCGTTGATTTGCGTATAGTGAAAGACAATGATTTACTGATAGGTGTTCTACAAGAAAAAATACATTAGGAACCGTATTTATGCATTTCCAAAATATTGTAATAAAATATTGTAGATGGCTGTACTTCAATACGAAGTGATTAATTCTAATTCTAAAAATAATGTACTCTTTCTACGGGAGATACTCGAATTAACCCTGCCAAGTTTCGAACACCAATCTGATGGACAGTATGGAGAAAACTAACGTATGGAGAAGACAAAGAACATTATCTAAGACCTTCGGTATAAAATCGTTCCAACGACCAATCGCTGGATCACGAGATCTAATATTGTGATATTAGCTTTGAATACTCCGAAAGGATTATCAAGATATTGAAATATTGTTCTATAATTCGAGTACATCATTGGCCATTTCTCCAGTCTGGTTTGCGAAAATGCAACTCAACTTTCTTTATTTGTAATTCTAAGACTGTACACCAATTTCTCGATTTATTGTGCAATATTTTTTATATTGTTTTATTCAACAAATTGATAAATCTGAGTTACAACTTCGTTATTCTCTATCTGAGATTGTAACTTGCTCGTCAGATGTCTGTGACGCATGAAAACGACCGAATACGGAATAGACTGCGACCAAGTATTCACAAAAACCTTCTACATATGTATGCTTGAGTAACCCTTGAATAACTCATAACGCGGTTTCTCAGATTAGAGATCGACAGATCGATTGCTAAAAACTCGCACTCGCCTTTCGACTCTATTCTTCTTTCGTGGCTTCGTGGGTGGTACGTACCGTACGCTGATCTCATCATTAGTTTATTTGTCTTCCATTTCAAAGTTTGGCGGATAGATGTATGACTCATTCGGGCTTTTCGATCCTCTGATACGAGAACATTCTATCCTTCGTTTATTAGTATGACCCTCTTATCTTCGTGCATTAATTACCTTTTTGCCTTTGCAAAAAGGATGTGCCTCTGATACATCACATCAACATTTTTAGGATGACTGTAAACAAACGATTTTCTTACTTCATTCTTGGGTCATGTCTAAAATATTAATGAAATAATTTTGTACACGCGTGATTGGAAAAGTAAATTATTCCTGGGAAATATTACGTGATCACCCAGTTAAAGTTATTTTCAGAAAAACAGTTTATCGACTGTGTATTTGAGTGCGTGTGGAGGTCTTTAGATAGCTAATGTGAAAAGAAAGAAATTTCTACACAAGAAAGACATTTCTACATGTTTTTAGATAGAAATTTCTACATAAGAAAAACATTCAATTGAAGTAAATATAAATATGGCATTACATTCGACAAGCTTACTTCATTTCTTTTAACGTATGTTTATGTTCCACGTAATTTTTTAATTAATTTTTTGCAGCTTAGGGCATCTGCAGTCTAGGTTCTCACAGACAAATTTGCCATACTTTCAATTCTTTACCCAACTTTTCCCAATAGTTTTAGCGTGTTGCCTCCTATGAGACCATTGAAGAATGATATGCCCCAAGCAATTTTTGTTCCATTAAAATATGTAATTAGGACTACCCTTGTTTTATTTTAAACTCACATAAATAAACCTACACAAAAAAAAAGAATAAAATTCAAACTACATGAATTCAAGAATTATTTTCTATAAACCACTTTAGTATAGTTTTCTTGAAGTAATTAATTGTAACAATTATTAGATTCAAATTCACTTTAATGATTGTTGCCAAAATTATACTACACACAAATACATAACAACAAAATTTTACTAAACATTTAATAATTGAAGTTCAGAACTTGTATTTTATTGTTGAAAGAAAAGAAAATAAATATTGGAATTTTGGAGAAAGTTGATACGTGTCTCCAAAACATTTTGACCCCTTCACACCATCCCACGTCCACCGTTGGGGGTATGTGTTATTGATTTTTGAACATTTTTTTTCGTATAATTTACAAATGCATTGACTTAAAAAATTAAAGAACAAAAATAATTGATAATTTTGGAAAGAGACAAAAAATGTTCAAAAATCAATAACACATACACACACACACACACACACATATATATATATATATATATATATATATATATATATATATATATATATATATATATATATATATATATATATAATGTGTGTGTGTTATTGATTTTTGAACATTTTTTTTTCGTCTTGTGTCATGTGCTGTTGATTCACGTATGACTGGCAAAAGACATGCCATAGTTGAAATCCATGATAAAATTCTCTGATCGTGAGGTGCTAATTCTTGGCTTCTTGTTGGTGCTACTTCGTAATTTGATTGAAAATGAGGGTAAAGTGAAAGAAATAGTTAAGGATTTCGTTAATTTACATTTCCCGAGAGGAAATAAGTGAACCGCATTTACGTTGAAAATCTCTTTTTCCGAGAGGTGGCGTTGTGCAAAAGAGACGCTAGTGCAGAGACAAATTGTCTCATTATGTGGAATGTTTATTGCTCCATTCCCATCTCCTTCGTATCAAAAGCTAAAACATCTTGACGTTTGATCTAAAACATATTGTAAGCTCTTAAATGTTTCTCTTCCGTGAAACATGTTTTAAAAAACTACTCACAGTGTGGTATCATTTTAGTGAGTTTAATGTACTCAAATTTCACCATGTAGCCCTTGACGAAATGTGGTCATAATCACGATATTACATATACCCGACATACTCTACTACGTTAAATATAGGAAATCATCCCGAATTCACCTCGCAAGGAAGCGTTGTATTGCGAATACTAACGCATTGATCTCGATGCCTGGGAGATAACCACTCTTGGAGTCTGGGGGTTAAATCCACCAGCGTTCTTTCTAGGGCGAAGCCCCAAGTAACTAGGTTTTGAAAATTACCAGCGAGCCAAACCAGTCTATTAATTAAATTAAAAAACAAATGAACTATAAAATGCAATATCACCAAGAGTTAAAAAAGTTTGACAAATTATCTTTCCCAACTGTAGTATTTATTAATTATATTTGTTGATTTTGACAATTTTCTGGATATAAAATCTCCCGAAGAAAGTAAAAAAAGTGTCACTTCAGTGCTGGGCCCAGCTAATATTCATAATAACGACTAGCAACACAAACGGAATATCTGTTATCCTCGCCGTTCACAAGACAGTTCAACCCACATCGACCACACCCCGTCGCTGCCAGGGATATGAATGCATAACATGCACAAATCTCGACCCTGATCCTCTGACTTCTCCCAAAACCTGCCCCCTCTCCTTTCCTCATGCCAACCCCGCAATCGCCGCGGGCGATGGCATCGTCCGTCGTGGTCGCCGGAAGCGGTAGCGTCGAGCTGCGCGTTATCGGCGCAGCACCACCGTCGCCTCTGCCGCCGCCACCACCACTGCGATCCTTATCGGCGTGACGTCACTTCCGGTCGCGCAATCGCCGCGCGCTGGCGAGCGTTGCGCTTCTTTTGTACGGCGCGCGCGTTCTGGGCACGTTGCCGTCACTGCAGCTCTTGATGCTCGGTGCGCGTGCGCGGGGGTGAAAGGACATTGGTGTAAGCTGTGGATGAGAAGCGGACGTGCTTATCGACGCCGGGTCTCTCAGCAGACGCGGGTTTATCCGCAGTCATCGCCACTATCATGGTATCACTGACTGAGGGTTCATTGCCCTTCTGCCGTATCGATGTCCAATCTTTGACTTCGCTCGGTATTCGTCAGATGTTTCCTCTCTTAGACGTATTTGGAATTCAGTTTATTCTTAACACGACTTTACTTTTCATGAAATCACGATTTAAGACTGGGTAATTTAATCCTGGGGCGAGTGCTTTAGAATTAATACATGTTTGGACTTCGAAGTGTAGCTCAGTAAAATGTTCGCTATTATCCCCTCTTGTTTGGAAGAGCAATTGGATATGAAATGACTTATATCACTAAGCAGTTCTAAATAATAGTTCGGAACCGTTATTTACTTTTAAAACTAAACTTACATTTGCATCAATTTTTTGAGTGCAACCAAAATTTCGTATTAAGGTTCCACCAACCCTTTTTTGTATCGGAGAGCTATTCTGTACATTCTTTACGCTCTCGATAATCGTATATCATTTATCAAGGCATTAAAATGAAGTGACGCAATAGTTTTTTGCTCACTTCATTACCGTAATTTATTCCTAAAGATTTTTACACATATTCACATAAATTACAGAGTGAAAGTCGAGCTTGGTTCTATTCAAATTCTTCCTTTCCCATTATTGATCTCAACGCTTTCTGATTTTATTGTAATGGCGTAGTTATATCACCCTGTATATCACTCATACTGCTTAAACAATTTGCAGTGGAACGAATAGGTTAAAGAGAGGAATGGGTTCGATGTACTTGAATCCAAGAGGACAGATTTCCACTTTCTCGTATCTGCGTTATTGATTTCCGTTTTGAAACTGTTACTCCTCATGTTCACTGACACAACAGAGCGTAACCGAGAACCGAATCAGAATTCCTTTTTCTTGAGCAGGAATTAGCTAAATAAGAGAGAGTTCTTGATTAAGGCACTGAAAATCTCTTCCATACCCATTCACCAAATATGTTTCTATGCCTTAGTGTATCACTAATATTGGTCTCTAATGTGAAATATCGGACGTACACAACGATGTCAATTGGTTGGTACGATACCAATTACAGATAATGTTCGCTTCAAATGTATTTGTTGAATAAAGTTCATCCTTTTATATAAATTTTAGCGTAGAATGAGCTGCGATAGTGATAAATACCGTTGGCTGTTCTTAAATATAATAAACTATAACCTACAAAACAAAATATTATCCTCGCCCTATCCTATTCTATTCTATGATAATAAGATTAATAAAATATGATTTATTATTTATCTTATAAGATATAAGGACAATGCCAAGGTAATGTGAAGCAAATGCGATTCAATATATCTCGTGATGAATTCATACAAAAATGAAATTTAATCATTAGAAAAATTCTTCTTGATTATACAGACATTACTACTGTAATCGATATCAGTCATAAAATTCAATACATTTATAGTCAATGAGTAGGAAGATCGCCAGAACTAAACGGGAACTATGATTTTTTTCTGTTAAGAACTATACATATTTCGTTAATAAAACTAGAACAGTTTTTATACCCCGCCCCCAGAAGAAGAAAAAAAGAAAACCAATAGATTGAATTTTTGTGTACTACAAAATTCTTAATGAAATTTGGAATTAAAAACAAGGTTATCGTAATGAATCTTTAAAATATTTCCATCCTTGTCCCAAAAGGTGCAAAACGTATCATTCTATCATGACGTAGGTGATGTATGTTAACTGATAAATCTTAACTACCTTAGTTGTGAAAAACGTCTCCAGGCTTTATTAATGTACACCGAAATTAGTATGTTTGAATAGAAATGTTAATATATGCGTATGCTGCTTTTTAAATAATAATAATATAATCAATTTACTGTCAAACACTGAATTACAAACTGTGTACGATCATATGGAGGACAATTCACTCTCTGGAAGCATTCAAGGGACCACTTCATCAATCCCGAAGGCGAAGGTAAATTAAAAAGATAGTAAAAAGTTAGCTACGTGTTTAGAATACCAACAATTTTGTATTAAAAAAGCATAGAGAGATCATAAGTAAATAATATTATTGAACTATAGATTATTCGCAATTTATCGTTTATAAATCGTATCTATTAAAATAGCACTAAATTCGAGATTAATTATTACAATTGACTGCCGCCCCTGTGCAAGAACCTAGAGAGCCAGTAATAAAATTGGAGAAATCTGGAGAAAACCCCGGGCCAGGATGGGCTAGAACGGCTCTTTTCCAACCCCTATCGTCTTCTCTATTGCTCCATCCACCCTTCGCTTTATCCCTGACTACTTCCTTCACCTCACCCCACCGCAAAGGTCTGGCATCCATCGCGGCGCGTGCAATCACTGTTGTTGCAGCAGGTAGGGCGCTTGGAGGGGATGCGAACGGGATGAGGGTGCGGTGTGTCCGCGCCCGGCGGATTTACATATCTATCCGGCGTAATCCCCTCGCTGCCGGCTCTCCGAAGCGCCTCCGCCGCCGCTGCAGTGTTTTCCCCCCTCCAAGGGGTGAGGAGAGCTTTTGGATCCAGCTTCTCGTGCCTTGAGCTGAAGTCGTGCGTGAGAAGGTTCAATGTTCGATGCACCCTCGCACAATGTGCGCGTGTGATCCTATTCTGTTGTTCTACGATTTCCTGTGACGAGGGTGGAGGTAATGGTCGATTTTATTCATTAAGGGATATATTTCGCGTCATGGATTTTTCTTTTGTAGTTGTAAAGTACGCGTCTGAGGATTTAAACTATAAGAACGAACCGATATTATGGCTGTTCAATGGAAAGGATTATAGGCGCAATTAAACCTAAAGAGACAATGAATTTTTATTTTGTAAATGTAGATTGACAACTTTCAGTGAATCAAATGTATTAGTCGTTCAATTTCCCAAAGTCTATCAATGAATTTCAGAAATTCATTCTAGGTAAGAAATTTTGTTATATTCATGTTGTTCGTGATGGTTGTGAAATTTTTATGTTCTGAATTATTTACATTTTGTGATGAGATATTCAAATGTATTTTAAAAACATCATTTTTGCTGATAATTTTTATCATTATGGTTGCATTTGGACGCAATAAATGAGCTGATAATTTGTATCTAGTACTTTTGAATATTAACTTGCAAACATCTTCCGTCATATTTAAATTATCTTTGACTATTGTGATTTTCTTGTATCATAACAGTGAGGGATGTGTTCAGATTTTTTCATATAATTCCTGCCTTTTATTTTATTGGCTCTACAATATATTTAAATTGTAGTGTGTAGTGTGTGTTGTAGTGTATATTGTAGTGTGTTTTGCGAGATGCGATATTTGATATGGTTATTATTATACGTAATATTTTATGAAAAATAAATATTCCTTACTTACTGCCTTAGCCACTCGTGCCGATCCCTTCCTCAGAAAATCTATTTTATCTGAATATTCGACTTTTCAGTACAGACATTTTATCTTGAAGAGTATTATCTTTACTCCTTTTACATGGTGTCGCCAGTGATTGAAGGACATCGATAGCATGACGAGGAAGCTTTCTTACCTTCGAGTTTGTCACAAGTAATTATGGCAGCTTTTAATCACTCTCAAGGCACGTTATTGATACGTGCTGTCATAGTTACCCGTGCCAAGCATTTTATTAGGGTCAAACGTGTTCACAAGTCTGCAAGTACAAAAAAGTCAGTCAGTAGTGTATATCTCTTTTTGTAAAGTTGTATGTTTTCCAGCACGTTGATATAAGTTTGTGGGATCTGGAAAATTGTTAGTTCAAGTACGCAGACTAGATTCAAAACATACTTCAAAAAAATTACCGTTCAATGATGTCCATCTATTAGAGTTAAAACAACTCATTATACAAATATTACATCATTAAAATGTAGATTAGAATTATTCAAAACGCGAAAAAACTAGCATTGTAATGATGTTTTGATAAATCGGTTTAAGTATGACAGGCGAAAACATACTAATTACTTACGGTTTTGTTAAAGGAAAAAAATGTTACAGGAATTTATAACTCTCTTGTTGAAATTCCCGAGGAAAAGTATTAAAAACAGTACTTTAGAGGATTGTGCATGACGTGCAATGCAAAGAATTTTTTTAAAAAACTCGTAAAAGAGGAAATGGTAGGTGAACGGCTGGGAAGCCGGAAGCGATTAGTTATGTTTTTAACTAGAACTAATCGCTCCGGACCTTCCCAGTATTATTTTGACAATACTGTTGGTACTGATACTGTTGAGAAACTATAATTATTTAATACGGCAGTAGGGATGCGACTCCGAAACGGCCCTATTATTTTTATGAATAGCAATGAGCAATACAATATTGGAAATGTGAAAGTAGAATTTCTATAAATACGTATTGTGCATTAGTTGCTGAAAACTATTCATATAACTGATCATCATATTGAACTGCTAAACGTAGAATGTAGCTGGTTTGATGGTGGTTAGTATTTTTTGCTCACTATTTCAGTTGTTGAAAGGAGTTTCACAAAAATGAAAGAAGGCACTGTTGCGCTAGTGATCGCGGGAATTCTTTTTTAAGTTCCTATCACACTAAAATCGAATTTAAGTCTTAAATCTTAATTTCCTCACCATGAAATGGAAGAAAGAATCAAGTGGCATAAATATAATGGTTTAATGATATTTTTCAAAATATTAAAACAAATAATTTTCATTGTAACTACTTAAATTTTCACTTACATCGATTAAACATTTTACCCAATGCTACTTTATGGAGCAAATTCAGATTGATTTTCTATTTCTGGCATGGCATACTGCATAGGGTATAAATAAAAGCGTCTTCACCATTAATAAATTGAATATCTTCAACTACGCGGTTCAGAGCTTCCTAGTGCGCTATTACGTCCACGATGTTAAAGAATTTACTGTGTTTAATAAAGAAGTTAATGTAAATTTCTATCCGAATAATTATTGATTTCTATACGATTTCGAATGATGTTTAGTGGTGTTAATTCCTCTTACACTTAATCACGCCATTGCTGTAGTACTCTGATTAAATTACTTTTTCATGTATGTTATTTTCTATTCTTTTTATTTATAATAGTTTACAAAAAAAACTTCAGACTAAGTTGGTTAAAATGTATAGAGAACAGCGGATCTATAGGAAGTAACGTAAAATAAATCATTAAATAAAAAAGGTAAATGTACCTAATCATTTAAAATTGGTATACCAATAAAAATTCGATAATAATAATACAATACACACTGTCATACTTTAAAAGTACATTTTAAAAATTCAAACACTCAATCAACGTTGGAATGTAAATTAAAATGAGCTAGATTTATGAATACTCGGGACAAAGATCTAGAGAAGTCAGAATGAAATATAGCGTTAGCCGTGTAAAAATATCCAAACCTCGAAACAATACAGTAGATAAAGCACAATATGAGAAATACATAAGTGAAAGTTCAATAAAATAAGTTACTAAAGGAAATACAACCAACAATTAGATTGCATTATCTGGTAGCGAACAATTAGATTACATAAATTCTTACAAACAAAAACATATTGATTCATTTCCTTCTTTAGTGGATTAAAGAAATGCATGAAACTATCTAGCCCAGCAGAGGAACACCTGATGTTCCATGTGCGGGAGCAACAGGTGTGCTGTGGTCCGGTGTTGCCAACCGTTGCTCTGGTTTCACTGCCTGACATGCAGGATGCGCGAAACAAAACGTAAAACTCGATGAAGCGGGAGGAAGTAGCTTGATTGGAGACCTGTTTAGAAATAAAATTAATGTAAAAAAACAAAACATATAATGAGACACTCACAGAGCTGGGAGGTGGGCACTAGAATTTCCTGATGGCAAATTGTAATAAATAAATAAAATTTATTATAATAAAAGTATAAAATAAAATAAACGAAAAAAAAAAACTTTTTTAAGAAACATGTTTTCATTTAAAAGTGAAAAATAATGTTCAGTAATATTGAAAATCAAAAATGTTTAAGTATAATTAAATTGTGTGTGGAGTCAGGAGTCATAGTACTAACACTACTCTAAAATTTCTGAAAAAACAACAACAACAACAAACAAACAAACAAACAAACAAACTTATTTTTAAAATTTATAGTCATTTTTTCAATTACATTTGTGTACGTACCTTGTATTTGTGCTTGCACTATGATGAGTGACCAAGGAAGGAAGTTTTGTGCTCATACATTTTTCATTTTCATTTTTTTTTCCTTTTTAAATAAAATCTTTCTAAAGTTTTTTTCACGTTTATTTTATTTGAAACCACTAATTGGTAACAAATGAAATTGTAAGTGACATGATAGCCTGATAAGATACGAAACCACTAGGTGTTGGGTAACCTTCAGTTTCGTGCACTGCAACCCTTCATTCTCAGTATAACGCATCTCATACTGATATTCAGTAATTCAGCATAGACTCATAAAGATGATGAGCATTAAAGCAATGTGCACAATATACATCTTTACCCGATCAGCTCATTGGCAGAACCATAATCATATAGTGTGATACAGACCTCGCATATATATAGAAATTTGAAGTAATTATTTTAACGGATATACACGTATTTGTTAACTATATTTCGACGTTTTCTCAGTTTTCTCATTTTTATCCTGAAGATTTCTAACTAAAAATTTCTTTGTTTTAGGTAAGTGTTCTTTCATCATACTGCTGTAAAGCGGTGAGTACTTGCTTATCTCCCGGAGAGAATTCTGGAGCTATTGCGATTCCTTTTGTCTTATGAGTAAAATATATGTATGAAATATACATCGTAAAAATCTCATATCTCTTCGATCTTAGGAACAATATTATAATACCATTTACATTTTTTGATAGTAAATAATTGTTAACCGTGTATTGAAAAAAAATGTTAAAGGAAAACTATTATAGTCCCGAACCACTATCATTTTTGTGAACTATAAGGGACTTGAAAGTGGCATATTTGCATTTACTATTCTCGTGGATTTAATTATGTAGTCTATGATAAAGCTACTCAGTAACATCACGAAATTCGAGTTTAATATGACTAACATCATATGACTAACTTGTTTTCGTCCGTTGTGTAGCCACTTCGTATATTTTCGATGTGTTTTAAAAGATTTCACGCAATATAGAGGACTGGAGTTTGAAAATAAGTTTTCAGCATGTACTGCAAGTTTCATTTAAGTGTATACAATTGGTGCCTGTAATTCGACAGCGTGTAAAAGATTATGCGGATGAAAAAATAAATGATATTGCTTTTATTAAATATTACAAAATTCTATGTAATCTGGATATTTTTTTCTAAGAAATAATTGCTATAAGACAAAAAAAATATGTCTCTGGACTAAATCCTTTGGTTTGTTAATAACAGCATGTGTCGGCTGCCTCAGGATTTTTTACAGTTTTTTTTCTTCAAATTATGTCTTTATCACAACTTTGTACATGATGAAACTATTAAGAAACAGTTCAAAAAATGATAACAATATTGAAACGTTAAAAACATTATTGCTTCAAATGGTTTCGGGGACCTTGTCTCACCGTTGAGGGTTTTTATGTTCTCAAGAAGTAATTGCTTTAATCATGTGTGGATTAACGATGTGTGCATGGGAGGTTCATACAGGCAAGGATATATTCAAAATCTTTATCTGAAGAAAATTATTGGGAACTAGGTATATCTTAAATGTTTCATATTAGTACAAAGGAAGCATTGAATCTGCAATCTGATAATGATCATTTATCATCTAATTATAATATTGTTATAACACATGACTATGATACCTTTTTTCTTCTTTTTGGTTCATTATTTTGTTTTTGGTTCATACTGTGTAGCTATTAGTCATGTTTCTCGTTTATCAACACCTGAAGATGACCGGAGGAAATGTTGGAATATATTTGAAAAAAAGAAACCCTGAAATAATTTCTACATCAAGATCTTAAAGTACAGATTTTAATTATTATGGTAGACGTTAATAATATAAAGAAAACTCTCGCAACAAGCTATTGATCCACCACGTGGACGATATCCATTTAGAAATAACATTTAGTGTTGCCACAACAAGATTCCTTAAATTTTGTGTATTTTAGTACATTTTATTTATTTTTAGTAAACGTCAATAGAAGCTTGTTTATAAGAACTTTCTTTCACGTATTTTATTTCACAGCAAGTGGCATGACATATTTTAAGAAAATCCATGATCATATGATTCTTGACACAACAATGTGGAAATGGAAACTGCCATGGGTTTGGAACTCAATTCTCGGCAAAAATCTTTTAATGCACCTTACGTACAATATCTTGTAAAATTTTGGAAATTTAATTGATGTACAAGCAGGTGTTGAACATGTTCCTTGTTGGGCAAGGTATACGTGGTATACTCTTATTTCGTTGTTGTATCATTGAATTGAATACATGTATTTTATTAAATAATAATTTACCTCCCAGAACTTTATTATCATTGAATTTCAGTAAGGTGTGGACAGAAATCATAAAATGAGAACTGCTGGATACTGTTATATACATCGTATACCAGTAATTTGGCTTGACTAGTTATCACTTGCCTATCTGCAATCAACAAAGCTTTATGCATGTCTAACCAATTTACGTTGTTGCCAAATATAGTGGAGAGCTATACAATTTTTTAGATTTAGACGTACCAGATTAGCTCATAAGATACCATAATAAAATTTTTGCATGAATTCTAATTTTACGTGTAAACCGCAAACTATTTTCTAAAAATTAAAAGTAGAACTAAATCGNTCCGTACTAAGAGGCATTCATACCGCCCTCTTTGCCGACGGTTCTATTTAAACGTGTTTTTCGTACACAGCCTCAATCTACATCAGAATATCTCTTAAAACTAGAAAGTTTGACGCGGTAATGGAATGTATACACTGTCTCTTATACACATCTAGATGTGTATAAGAGACAGATATATATATATATAATGTGTGTGTGTGTGTTTGAAAAACATATTTGTCATTAATGTTTTGATGGTTAATGAAATATCTGAAGTCGTCTTGGATCTATCGTATTGTGCTATTTTTCTTATAACTTGTAATACAAAGAAAGAATAAAAGGTATGGGAATCTCAGTCTTATTTAACAGAATTGTAATTGAAATGGGAATGACGTGTTTTATACAGACTTGGTGTGTTGGTAATTGTGATGAAAATGTATGTATTTACTGTTTAAAAAAATTCTAATTACGTCTTTCCCCTCAAGGTTTCTTTGTTTAATCTCGCACGCTGTGGATTGATAGAGGTCACCTGTTGTAGTTCATAAAAGGCAATAATTGACATATTTTCTCCTTTCCAAGTATATGATGATTAAAATTCTTTATTCTTTATTTCCAATATTTTTTTTCATTTTGATCTTTGCTGATAATTCAGATAGAATGGTATTAATTATTTTCCTTTCTTTTGCATTTTAGTTTGTATTTCAATGAAACATCTTTTTAAATAAATAAATTTATTGTCCTAGTTTAATCGTGTGATTCAGGCTGTTCTTAATTTTTATATTCTAAAATTACTGTTATAACGACGTATAATTTATATCAACATTTACTTTGCAACTAACTATATTGATAATTATTTTTTAATGTACTACTTATTTGCTCATTGTACCGTAAATATAGGACTTGGATTTTTCATGGTTCTTGCAAAATAAATTTGTTTTTAGTAAAATGTTTTAAATGCGTACAGGTCATTGTCATTCTCTTAACAATTGTTTTTTCTCTCTCCTTTTATTTGTGGGACTAGTATCATAATATTCAATATATTACAACTGTAGATTTTTTCATGCTACACCTGAAGCATTGCACGAATGAGATTTCGTTTCGTGAATGTTTTTCGAATGTAGCGGGTATCAAATAGGATTGACTAACACAACACAGTCTACATATTTAATTCGTTTCATCTAATATAGCATATGCTTCGAATTATTGTTACAAATAGGTATTTTGTGGCTACACTGGGTAGATGCCGCGTAAACATCCTCTGTATGCGTGTGTATGTCTTAGGGGTTTCAACTCGTAAGATGTGCTCTTTTTCTTAAGCGATAAAGGGATTAAGAATGAACTTATTTCGTTCGTTAAAATGACTGGATAATTAACCGACGTGTCAAAACTTTCTATATAATAATACCAAGTGAGTTGAGTGCTAGTATTTATCTAACATTGACTTTGTTGTACACACGTGTTAGCAAGGTAAATCTTTCGTAGCGTTTATTAATTGTTCGATAAGCTATGTTTGAGAAAGTAATATATTTATAAGTTAAGTGTGATGATGATTTACCATTTCCATATTCACCGATGAAGCTGACACTTTACCTTACTGTTCAATCATACTTTTTCAGAATGATATAAATTATGCAAATATTGAATGAGTATGAAAGAATCAATTCATCAAAAAAACATTAGAACCTATGTTTCTGGAGTTTCTACAAAAGGTTTGTATGTTGATGTGAATGAGGTAAGTTCGTTAGATTTGCTGACATTCTTATTTTCATGTTTTTGTTTTGTTATTGGCTAGTTGACTTTATAATTTTGGCAAGTGAATACAAGAGTTTTATAAATTTCTTTCGTCATTATTAGATGCTAAGAAAACATAAGTAAATTTGCAACATAAGTTACTATGGGTTTACATAATATTAAATTTTTATAATACTACCTAGATTGTTTCCAAGTGTTAATTATATGATTATTTTTTGGCCATTTGATTCAACAATATTGTATTATTGGAATTAATTTTGCCCGAACTAATTTAACTGCTTTTTAAATTAGCCTAAATTGTTTTGAATTTATCACCTGAACATTTTACTTTTCGTGCTTCCAACCCAATGAAAACTATTTTTCCTTTTAATTATAGAACAATTCCACATTTTTATCATCTTGAATCCTGGTCATTTTTTGATGTATTCTTTTGTTCTACGTTTTATAACTTCTTGCATGATTGTGTTGTCTTATGGCTCATATTAATTTAGTTTATGTGTACTCAACTTTGGCACAGTTGTGTACATTAATTCTTTAGCCCCATCCTGGCCCGGGTTTTGCTCCGGTTTTCGTTCTTTTAGAGGCGGATTTCTTATACAGGTTCTCTAGGCGTTGTCTAGGGGCGTGTTTATTGTAACAATAAATCGTGAATTTAGTGTTATTTCAATTCTTATGATTTTTAAACACTATACCCAGAATAATATATAGTTCGATAACAAATTGTACATTTAAATTGTTTGTGTTAAATTACAAACATATTGACATTTTATTAGTATTATAACTCGCAGGTAACTTTTTATCTTATCTAGGAATTTTTGCTGAAATTTTTGAATCCGCCTCTGCCTTAGGGCCCTTGATCGGAATTGATGGGATGGTCCCTTGCTTCCGGAGAGTAAATTAGTTTATTGTCCTCCACGTGGTCATACGCAGTTTGTACTGTTTTTTGACAATAAATTTATTTATTATATTTCTTCAGATTTCTACTGTTATATGATCAATTCCGATGTAATTATATTAATGCTTAACAGAAAATTCTCATAAATGAATAAACAAAATTTTGTACAAGAAATTGCGATTTTGAAAGTGATTAAGCAATATGGATTGTGACTGTAAGACCATCACTACTATTTGCAATGAACAAAACAATATTATTACAAAACATGTAATTACTAAATAAAAATGTTTTTGTTTCAGATTCTTTTAAAGACTCATGGAAAGTTCTTCGACTGGTGGACCCCATTTACAGAGAAATTAATTTTAGCCATGGACATACGTTGAATAATTGAGAGTCCTTATTTTGCAATAAAACCAATAATATTTTTCACCAGTATGTGCCTGGTAAAGACAAAAATGGAGAATCTTCGGATTTATTTTTTAAAAGTTGGTCCACAGTTTCTGCCATCATTATCTCAAGTTGTTCAATATTACTTCATTTATCTCTAAGCAGTTGTTATCTAAAATTTGGGTTATTCCTTTATGAGAATTTTCGGGTAAGCATTATTATGGTCTATAGATTGTGTGGTGGTGTTTGTGTTCCTTCGGTTTTAACTAATTCACTGCAAAGCGTTATCAGGATGTTCCATGGTGACAGTGTAGTTTGTGATTTCAGTATTTGTTTATGTAGGAAGTGTCGAGTTAGAGCTTATTAAATTTTTCTCAGAAAATAAGAATAACTATACAAAGTTCATAATTGTTTCAGAGGCAAAGGCTATTATTATTAGGTTATAAACTCCAGCTTCAAGTTTTATGTTCAGGAAATGCAATAATATCGATAGTGTCATATTTTCAAAAAGTCTGTGGAATTAATTTGAAGGAAAAGTAGTCAACGAAAACTCATAGTTCCAATAGAAAGTTTGTTGTTGTTTTCGTTATCGTTATTACTAGTGAATATTCAAAGCTTGTCGTTAATTATATTTTTAAGTACCCAATTCTCTGGTAATGTTGTACAGTGAAATATCAGCACGGACTTATATGATCTGAAAGATGTTTGTTTTATGAAAATTCAGGTTATAAGTACAGGACCGTTCTATGAGAAAGTATCTTAAATTTCCTGTCTTCGAAATTATGATGCAGTCAACAAACGAGCTCTCCTTGCAAGCATTCTTTGCTGACTCTTCTCCCTCAGCTGACCCTATCCTGGTGTCATAGAGTGGCTTCCGCACAATTTGGAAATGTGTCAATTATCATTGCATAGTCAACGAGCGCGAGTGTTGAAGCAATGCACAACACTCGCGCTCGTTGACTATGCAATGATAATTGACACATTTCCAAATTGTGCGGAAGCCACTCTATGACACCAGGATAGGGTCAGCTGAGGGAGAAGAGTCAGCAAAGAATGCTTGCAAGGAGAGCTCGTTTGTTGACTGCATCATAATTTCGAAGACAGGAAATTTAACAACGTGAAAAATTTCATAGGGTAGGAAAAGTCATGACCTTAGGGCGAGTGCCACATACATCTTTCCAACCCAACACTTTCTTATATTATGAAGCAAATGTTTTTTGTTTAAATTTATCATGAAGACGACTGTTAAAAGTTGTTAATAAGTGTAAATAAAATTGAGTACATTCATTATACAGATGCAGTATTAAAAAAAAAATACAATTTACCTCATAACGTTTCGACTCAGGTGCGGATCACCATCAGATGTTACATACAAGAAACAATCATTGAGCCAAATGTAACAATATGGTAACATCAAGGTTCGAAAAAGAAAACATTGAAGCCATATTACTACAAATATTATTGCGATTCCGAAAATATAAGTTGTATTCTTCGCTCTTCATATTTACGGTAATTATAAAGAAATATTGTTCCGCACTATTTTCTTCTCTCTGCCATTGGTATGTTAGGGTATGATAATTATAATATGGCTCGCGACAGCGTTAGGTTTGTTAGTCCCAGCGATTCCGTTTTAAGAAAATCTGTTTAAGTGTGAAGATGGAGGTAGCAGCACTCGCTGAAGGACATACAAAGAAAAAGGTCACGATGTTACCATAATGTTAAATTGGTCCAATCATTGTTTTAACTTGACCCTCCATTTCCAGACTTCAGTTCAGGGATTTTCTCGTGGAATATTATCTATAATTTGTATTGAAGTGTAATGCTGCGAGGTCTACAAAAATTCAAATACAATAGATATTTACGCAATGTATTTCTTATTAGGTAAAAATTATTTTAATGATTGTTGTACTGAAAAAGATGTGTAAATGTACATTGATCAATCGCCAGAACTAGAATATCCTTGCTCATGTGTATGGCTTATATGCGTGGGTGTGATAAAATATTTATTTCTGCGAGGTTTGTTGCTTATTCCCTCAGTTAATAATTGACAGAGGTGGTAGTGTTCATAGTGTGAGACTTATTTTCAGATAAAAATTATTGTTTTTTATTATTTTTCTTGTTGCTCCGTTATAAGTTACACACGTTGGTAAAGGGATCTTTTACGATGGGTTCTACTGTTTTTGATGTGTATGTTTAAATATTTATGAACCATCGGTGAATTTCTGAAAAAAAACTTGAATGCTATGTGAGAAAAGCTGAAGTAAGGTAAAATAATTTAGAGGTTTGTATGTATATAAAAGTTACTTTATTGTCCTTTTTCCATGTAAAATGAAAGTTGTATATTTGATGTATTACAATGATATGAAAATACAATATCTAGCGTACAATTACTGTGAGTTATTCTTGTGCTGCAAGTGTAACATTTCAAAGTGAGTGATATTACATAGATGACCGGTCCGAACCCTATTAAAGTTTATTTATCACGTTGGTAGTACTGTAAACTACCCATAATGCCCGGTAATTGGAGTAGCAGATTCTCAGGATATAATATACTACGGTTAATGCTAATAAAAACATCAAAATAGTTTAATTCACAGGATTGCGCAGGGCATATACCATACTTAATTTATGGCCATCCAACACATAATGTATAGCATATATGCCAAGTAACCCTTATTTTTTGCTATTAGGGAAAGTGTACTTCCTTTATTGCTACGTAGTTTGTTCGACTAGTTTTGAAAATACACTAATGTTGATTGTTATTACATCATTAACAGTTGTAGTGGGGACCGTTTTCCTTCCGTACAAATTTTTAATAGCGCGACTTTGAATTTTTGTAATACTACATGACGCGACACAATAATCAAAACATGGTAATATTTATAATAAATTAGGAATTGTTGTGCTAATATATGCTCTATGCTCCAGAATTGACAAGCTAAAAAATAATTGGTTTTATTGAATTTGTATAATTGTTTGAATATTAGTTTAGATAATAAGTATTACAGTATGGGTTAGAATGGAGGAGGTGATTGTTACGATGGGAATATACTTTTTGTATTTATATTATCAGATCCTCAAAGCTGTGATTCAGCCCAAATAGTTTGTTACATCATTCATATGGTGCGATAATAATTACGATGTTGCTATGACTTTGATAGACATATTTTCTTGACGTGGAACGAATTTTCTCATGGTATTTGAATCTGATTGATTCTTACAAATAAAAATTGTTCTATATCTCTTACCAACGAGTTCTGTATGTTGTAAGTGTACCATTTTTATTCCTCTAAGTTATTTGTAGCTGCATTATAAAAAGTGACCATAATTAAACTTCTCTACCTTTTATTGCTTTGTGCTTCAAAATTGTAGTATCAAAGCAAAATCAGTTGTCTCGTGAATTTAACCTTGTGAAATAACTAGCGGAGTCTAAGTAAGATAAAACTCCAGATAAAATTTAATTTAAGCTCTTCTGCACTCGATACCATTAAAGCATTTCTGGCACGACCTCCATTGGCCGTTATCGCAAACTACGGAATGGAACATTTGGTCTGAGATGAAGTAGTTGATGTCAGCAACAAATGCGATATGCCGATAAAACTTCTCGCCAGATTCCTGAGACTTTGGAAAACGCATTTTTCCTTCATCATTAAGACCCGTACCGTGATACAAAACTCCAGATATTCTGATTTTGGTAAAATTTGTTGGAAACGTAGCTCAAATTTAACATCTCGCGTTTTTACATTCATGTGGTTATCCAGGATCGTAAAATGTCTTTCATATTTTTGCCTAGTTACTTAATTATGTATTTATTTATTTCATGTCTTATGGGAGGTTCAGACCATGAGGCCTGTTCACTCACCTAAACTTGAGGTAATGAGGAAGGAGAGATGTGTGGTTACCTGGGAATTTTGGTACCAAACCGAAATTTGTTTGGAGTGAACGAAGGAAACCAAGCTGTAAACCTCACTTAGAATGTTCGACCTTAGTTTGAACCCACGCAACGATATGGTGGACCCGAAGATGCCACCTTTATACCACCGTTGTCATTCTAGCCTGCTAATTAACTTTCATGAATTTTTCCCCAAAATACATTAATAGCATTTAATATTTGTTAGGTGTTCATTTCTTTTCGATTATATTCATTACTTTACGCGAGGAAATTTTCAGAAAATATTTGAGACATGATGAACTCTTTTCTTGTGTAAACTGTTGTATTCGTTCTAACAATTAATCTGATATGTGTATATGCGAATATGTTCGTTTACTTGAACGTTGCCGTGAAAATTTGAAGTTCGTCGATCTTTCGCTCAAAACGTAAGAGATTTCAGTGTTCTCAATATGGATCTTGGCGCCTAGCAATGCAAAGTTGCCTTTCTTGGGATGAGTAAGCGGTAGGTTGGTTCCTGACAGTGTTGAGGTATTGTGTTCATGGTTGCAGCGGCGACTAACTTATTTATTTATTATTTGTTTTTTGACGAGGTCGAGGCCATGAGACCTGCTCTTCCACCTAACCGTGTCTGAGGAGAGGGAACTGGGAAGGAATGTTGGGTTGTCGGGGAACTTATGGTATCGAATGGACATTTGTCTGGAGTAAATGAGGGAAACCCCAGCTGAAAACCTCGCCTGGCTCGGCCGAGTGGGGTTTGAACCTACGCTCTACCGCTCAGCGATTTCGTGGAGGCGAAGGCTCTACCACGGGACCACCGCTTAGTGGTCGTGGCGCTGGTTATAGACGGAGCTGGTAAGATGTGCCGGTAATGGTTGGTGGTGAGCACTGTTTGTGGAGGAATATTGCTGGTGGACACTGTGGGTATGTTGGTGATTTCGATGACTGTGATGGCAGCGGAGACTTAAGTGAAGGGGGCAGCGTGAGGCTACCATTGGGAAAGGCGATCGCCGCCGCCATTCATGAATAATTTATCCGAATGGAAAACGATTTCGATAAAGTTATTTGAGATGGAGCCCGAGCTTTATGGAGCCGTTCGCCTTAATTCGCGCCCACCACGGTGGTGCGACGCTCGACCGCTTCTTATGAGAACAGAGTCAAGGATAACACATCTGGAAGTCTTCTTAAACACGAGATCAAAGCTATATATAAAGTTGACTCTAGAATATTACGTAGCAAGTATATGATATATTGAGTTATAGTCACAATAAATACATCATTCATCAGACTGCCAATGTTTCTACTTTTGTTAAGTCATCTTCAGGGTTATACATTCATACACAAGCTGAAATTAAAATTTTTAAAAATAAATGAAAGGTGTGGTGTCGTCTACTAGTATAGTACTTTCTGAATAAATATTTTACTAGTATTCAACACCACATCTTTTTTTTTTTTAATGAATACTAGTATCGCCTCACCAATATCTAACTATGAAATTAAAATTACTTATAAGAACACAAGGAATCTAAACAATATCATAACATCGTTATGGTATGAAAAAATCTCCATCTTGTGGTCTAGCTAAACATACCAATAACTCTAGGCATGCTGTCAGATTTGAAAATGTCACTGTATTAGATTCTGAATGTTACTGTAAAAGGAGAGTAATAAAAGAATTGTTTTTCATTAAAATGCATCAACATAACTGTAACATGAAAACTGATATGAATATGTTAAGTTCCATGAATAACAATATTATCAACCCATCTTAGTTCTATGTTATTATTTAATATGGTTTTATATATTTTTTATTATATATTTGTTTGTTGTTTTTAAACAACCATGATGAGTGTATATAAAGTCCTGATAATGATTTAATAAAAGTCAAAACGTTGGCGATCTAATAAATAATGAATTTATTGTGACCTAAACTCAAATTATTATATACATATTCCATCAAGTAGTGAAGACTTTCGACTGATTACGAAGCAATGTCATAAGAATGGATGGGTAATTGAAAATACAGCATAGTATCATAGTAAAGAACTTTACAGAAGGAATAAGAGTATTCACTCTCCGGGAACAAAGCTCATTACTGTTTTTGAGAATCCACAAATATTAAAACCATGAAAATAGAACTCACTACAGAAATTATCTCAATTATATTCATCAGAAATCTTAACTTTAAAAAAATTATTGCATAAATATCTTTATTGACTAAAAATAGTTTTGAGTTCTCTTGGAATTTAGTTTACATTCGTGTTTGACGAATGAATGAGGGAATTGACCATTATAAAGAAGTTACGTTCAACATTTACTGAAGAATGTTGTGATGTTGAAATTGCAGTTCTATTGAAACAGTCATTATTGATAGTAGCGTAGGACCTGATAGCTATGATGAGATCGTGCTAGTGGCAACAAAAATGATGTCTCTGATTGGTGTTCACTGCGATAGGGGACATGATTTCTATGACGGCAGTGGTGACCTCTCATCTGTATTATATCAATGTAAGTAGAGGTTACGTTATGAAAACAAGGGTGATAATTCTCACAAACATCTGTCGCGGCATAACATGGTGCAATGGAATACAGAAAATGGAATTAGTGTTAGACGTTTTGAATACTAGTGTTTAAACGAGGTGAAACGTTTTCAATCATTAAAATGACTTATAACAAGATGTTTCTACATTGTTAAAGATTATGTATTAGTCGTAGATAGAATTTTCTGCTACATCTTAGCCATCATCAGTACACAAATAATGAAAACACTCTATAATATAACTAAATCAGGAAACAAAATATTTCGACAGGTTTTATAAACATAAATGCTTTTATTACTTCTGTACATATCACTCCTACGATGTGGACGAAAAAGCATTTTACGTTTTAAAAAAATCTTCAAACCCAGAAACATATTGTTATTATTCATATATTTATTTACTAGTGTTTGAATACGAACGTAGTATACAAGGTATACTTCTTTTTACTCAGTCCCAAATTTGTCCAACTTCTTTTACTGTGGGAAGTGATTTTTTTTTGCGTGGTTGCTTCATAAAAATTAACTGACCCCAAGTTAAATTCTCTGAGTAAACATGTATTGACTGATCCTTTTCTCTCAAATACGCATATTGACGTTAAACATGAAAAAATATGTCTTTGAAAGAAAAGATTTTGTGTGATTAATATATATTATAAATAAAATGTCAGTGATTTTTTCATCGCTCCCTCTTATACGTGGATTCTTCACATATTTCATTATTGATGGAAAGAAATGTTATGAAGTTGAAGCTTGTGAGTCGATGGAAGTTTCGTATTTCATAATTGTGGAATTTGTGATAGGTAATCTCGTTGTAGAACTTTTATCTATCGTGTTTTGTTACTGAGAAAGCATATACAAGTTACAAATAACTCACCCCTCTTGTAGTATCTGAGCGATTCAAGTTTCAAAACCAAAAAGAGTCATAATTATTTCATGAGGAGATTTCCTATCTTATATGAGAGTGCTTTTTTGCGTGGCAATTATTCCAAGGCTTATCTTGTCAGCTAGTGATAACTCACTTGCTTAAAATCTGTGGAGAAACGAAATATGAAGCAGGAAAATGTTACGAATGGGAATAAAATATTGCATTCTCTCTAATATTTTTTATATTGTAATTTGTGTATTTTAGGTGACTTTTTAGCAGGTGAGCGTTAATTCTTTGCTTTTAACTTAATGCTAGCCCATGGCGGTCCAGGGGGGGGGGCGGATAAGGGGGCTATAGCCTCCCTCCCTATTTAACCTGAACTTTCAACAGATTATATTGAAATTGATAAAATATAACCTTATCCTTTAAACCATTTTAAACAATTAATACATTTGGTTACTATTTAATGCATTGTTAATTACCTATTTGATGGATTTATGTATTATCTTAAAATACAAAATCGGTATAATATTTATAATATTATTTATAAAGTTTAGTTCTTCCCTTTTTTACGGTCTAGATCGGCCATTGATGCTAGCAGTTCTCCCGGCGTTGTCCGTGATTTGAAAAGAAAACATTCTTTACTGGTCAATCTGGTATGAAAACACCTGTATGCTGGTCTGAATTTTTTTAGCTCATTTCTCCGGGCGTTACCCAGGTATTTTATTTAATATTCTAAATCCATAAGTTAGTTTCCATATTTCTCTATTTTCGTGATAATTTAAATGTTTTTCTTTTTTCAATTTCAAGAATTAAATACCAAGAATAAAACCTACAAAATACTTACACTTTTCTGTAATGAGTATATGTAAGCACTAACGAGTCATTTTAAAATCCAAGCACAAGGAAAATATAAATTTACACAGGAAGTTTAATAAACATATTGTATCGTTCAGACATTTGAATTCTTTGGTTTTCATTTCACTTTTAAGTTATGAACTTGAAAACAATGTTTCTCAAAACATTGATATGAATTTGCTTCATCGATTTGGTCACTTAGATTATACGTTCTGTGGATAATCGGTAATGCAATTGGACTCTGGCGAACACATAGGTAAGCTTCAAAGTCGTGTTAAGCTTGCATGCGAGTTAAGCTTCACATCATTGAAGAGTAACCAATTTTAATTGCTTATGTAATTCATCAATATTAACCATACTTTGCATTTTAGTTGCAATACTCCTTAATAAGAGTCCATTGAAATTTCAAATAATGTCATTACTTTTTCCAATTTCCATCCTACAGAATTCAAATAATTCACATTTATTAGTATAGATGACTGTTGACCAAGAAATTGAGTCGCAGGAAAACAAAAGAAAATGCTGTATCAGGAAATGTTTCCAAACTATGGAGGGACTAACTAACTAGAAACAAATTGAATTTTAAACATGAAAACGTCCGTTATTTAGTCTGAAATACATCAGAAGATATACAAAACTTGTGATTTCATGATTGGATATCAAAGTTCACAAGTTTGTTTTTATTGCTTTCTGTAATCGGTGGCATGTCCTCAGACGTCATTTGAGATATGAGTTTATTATCATGAACACAAATAACTCAGTGGGAATAATTGTGAAATATTTATCATCTTTCGTTACGATAGCTCATCATGATCTTTCGTGCAGTATGATTGATAACTTGTCCTGTTTCTATAGCTTCGCTGTTGTGGAGGATCATACGATGCCTCTTGTTTTGACATGGATATAACTGGGTGCAGGATCCCCATCTTGCCAAACCTCTTCGAGGTGGTTGATTGAGTGTGCCATGATTGACGAATGAGGATGAGTTTTTGTACTGGAATAAACTGGAGAGAAACGGGAGTATCCCGAATAAAACCCGATGCTCATCCGCTTTGTCTTCCACGACAAATTTCCGTTCGAACTTTTGTCTCCAAGATACAGTTGGTAAGCGCACTAACTGCCTTTACACCACGAACTCCCATCCTTCACCCAGGTTACTGCGAGGGAGTAACTACTTCAATAAAAATATATCAGCAATTTTTTACAAGAAAAATGTTGATTCTAGGTATTCTCACGTAATAGTTGATTTGAAGCCAATAAAATTAAAATATCATCTCAAAATTCTTTGCTGATTGAAGTTGCAATCGTCAATATAGATTTCGTGTCTGGTACCAGTAGAATTGAAGGCTACTCTTGTTGTCTTAGTTATTCTGATTTTTCATGTTGAAAAAACTTTGCCGTGTCAATATACATTTATCAGAATGGAGTGATCCATGGTGTAGTGGTGCGTTTGTCAACAACGTTTGGGAACAGTGGTTCAATCTCCTCGGTTCATTCTTTCATTCATCATCTTCGCTTCACAATCTTCATAAACCAAATCGCCCCAACGTTTCTGCAAACGCTCATACGGTAAGAGCGTGCTGAGGAAAATCGGAAAATCGCCAATGATTACGCCGAGCGAAATAATAAAGCATTCTTTGACATCTGTCCATCGGCGAAAGTTAACTTACGTCCTTAGTGTTTGCATCTCTTTGTGTTCATTTTTATTACTGTTGGCGTAGATATGATAAAATTTGTTTAAAAATTAGTTACTTTCCGATCGGCCTTTCGGTCTTACAGAGGTTTTAATATTTATAGAAACTTGTGAGGAAACTTCCTAAATTTATATTGAATGCTTTGTTCAGCACTTTTTCCTTGTGTATATATTTCTTCCGTGTACATACATGTGGAGAAGATATGTGATAACATTCGATCAGATGAAAGTAGGGTAGAATCGGGAATACAATCCGGGACTTCTGCATTAATCGCGGTTGTTAACACTAATGTTAACATAACGGGGGTTATGTCTGGATGGAAGTGGTGTACAGTTGTGGAAAGCGAACGGGTGGTGTAGTGGTGTCTGCGATCATTGCAGTAGTCGCGGGTTCAATTCCCGACTCGTCGCCATTTTGATCTGACCGAAAGTTATCGCATTCTTTTTACTTACGTTTGCACCTTATAATATGTAGAAACGTATCCACATATTTTAAAGAAATAAGAATACAATGATTGAAAAATTTGTTTCTCATGTAAATTTGTAAGTCGAGATTTTTAGAATATGTTCGATAACTTCTCTTCCCGTTTGTACTTTTGCAAAAAGTTTTATGTTGGAAAAACATTGAAACGGCTAGTGATGTAAAATGAAGAACCAATGTTTGGAAGGTTATTGAGAGATGTCTATAAAACTTTATCTAAACACCCGCACTATCTTATATCTTGAATCGCATGCCCCATCAAGGAAATAAAAGAATCGCAATAGAAGCTCAGCTCACATTTTCCACGGTGATTTTATTCGAAGGCTTACATGTGACCTATCTTTATCAGTCTTTATTCTATTGCGAAATATACTGTTGTGTATGTTTGATAATGTCCATTATGAATTTCCATTTCTATATAATCTCTTTATTTCGTAGTGCAGAATTTTCTTTGAAATAAGGAAATATTTTATGTTTCGGAATGAGTGATTCATAGTTGTTTCGAAACATCAGAAGCATGCATGACGACAGGACTATTAGAATCTGACAACATTTTGGTGAAATACGAGGAAATCACTTCCAATGACTACAAACGAGACATTTTGAGTGGTCTTGTAGAACGTCATCAATTCACAACCGCGTTGCTGACCGATTTCAATTTTTCGAATCCGTATTTATGAATTTATCTTTCGAATAAGTTAACGTACAATATGGGCGTTGTTGTACGTTAAATAAATGATTGATCATAAATTTATTTCAGAAGGTATAGGATAGAGTACTGCTCTCATTTCTTTCGACACTCTTCAAGAGATATTAAAATAACTTAGAACTTCGGAACTTGAAAACGAACGTTTTTGTTCTTCTCGGGTAGAAGAGCTCTTAATAGAATTCCACATAGCTGTCATTGTGATGAAACTGGTATTGGGATAATGTTTTTCAACAATGAGAAATGAAGTGTAAAACCTACATAACACTTAAGATTGTAATTCTTATGGGAACCCCGAACATAATTTTTCTTTCATTTATTTATTTATTTCTAGTCTCGTCTCGTCTCGTCTACACGTCATTATTCTGAATACAAGTTCTTTCTTAACGAATCCATGTTCTGTGGTGTGAGTAGTTAACATATTTGTCTTCACCTTTTAACATCCTTTCAAGCCATGTTTCATTTCTTATATCTGTGTAAAATTCTCTTTAAAATGTCTATATTTTGTTTCTGGGTTAATTAAATAGCTTCCTATTTCCAGAACCAAGTTTTCTGTTTTCATTTGAGCTGTAAATAGAGCTCTTTCTCCTCCAAAAAATCGGTCTATTCCAAAATATATGTTCTCTCGTCTCCTTCCTCTCCCCACACGCACACACATCACTATCACAACACCAAACATGTCCTTTCGCGTTGCCAACTTGTTCGTACAGAACAAAGTGTGGATGGAGCGAAGAAGGACGAGAGGTCCACGCTGCCTGCGGCCGCCGCCGCCGTTTTATACAGCTGGCGGCGCTCCGACAGGAATTAGCCGTGTCTCCACGTATCGCCTGCAGCCATCGATTGACCTCACCCAGGAGAGTGTTTCTCTGTTCTGGAGAGGCTGCCTCTTTTTGCTTTTGTTTTAAATAAAAAGTGCAGATAACGCTGTATCGGGACGCCTGAGCTTTCGAGAACGGGCCCGGAGAGAAGAGGGGTGAAGGAGGAATTTGGGCGGCGTTTTAGGGAGATCGGATTGTGAAGGAGGGGGGATTTATAAGTTTGTTCTGGAGAATGAAACGCTGGCAAGCAAACAAGACAATGTCGTTTTAAGAGAGGTATTGAGAAAGTACCAGTACTGTAATGGTGCTTGTAACACGGTTCTGTGATGAGGATGTTTGAAGCCTAGGTGGCAGTGAGGTTGTTGACGATGATTGAAGTAGTGACGAAGATGAAGTGACTGGAATAAAAACAACTAAAAGAACAAGTAGAAAGTGGTGGTGAACTTTTTAAGAAGATAGGTTATTGCTTCGCACAGAAACTGAAGATGGACAAAAAAGTATGAGATGACATGTGAGTAGGACAGTACATATTCAAAGAATACATGAAAACCATACAAGACTTTTGCTTGCACTGAGATCACATTGAAGACGATTTTAATGGGATGGTTGTGGAAATGGCCCTTGCGGCATCGTGTTGGAGAACCAGTGGTGAATTGAGGTGGCGTCGAAGATGGTGATTACATTACGGTCTCCGATGTATCGTTGCAAGTGCCCACTGTTCGCCACCGTCTTGGTCGTCCATCCGTGGAGGCCAGCCGCCGTGCCGCCGTGCCGCCGCGCTGGGACGGGTGACGGGCTGGTGGGTGCGGGCGGGGAAGGGGGCATCGGAGAGCGACGCTGGCGCCGATGGCCTCCCAGATAGGCCTCGAGAACACGTTCGGCGCCCGCCGCCGCCACCATCACCATCAGCCGGGCTGCGTGCGTGGACTGAGCGCGAGGCCTGTTCGCGGATGTGTGAGTTTGCGCAGACGCGACCTCCCAACTGCCTGCTTGGCTTGGAACTGCGTGTTCGATGCCCTGGAGCAATTATGTCGCTTACAACCTTCAGTCTGATGTACTTAACGCATATATTTCTTTCATGTACCTACACATGGAGAAGATATGTGATAACTACAGCCAGATGAAAATGGGGACGATCCGGGAAACGAACCCGGGATTTCCTGTTTTAACCGCAAGATTGTTAACCACAACACCATCCGAGGTCCGGAAATGTACAGTCGTGGAAGGAGATCCAATGGTGTAGTGGTAAGCACTCCTACGATCAAAGCAGTAGTATCAGAATAGTTGCCCGACTCGTCCCCATTTTCACAGGTACCCTTAATGTTGGAAAGCGAGTAAATTCAGTCGTATTCGCTCCTATTTGAATTTAGTATTTGCGTTCATTAATATTAACTGAACCTTCCCTTTCCGAATGATTGAAAAATTTATAATAGAGTACTGGCTGTCTAGACCGTTTTACACTAGTTTAGTAACTTCGATAAATATCCATCAAATGCTATACATTTGCATATGGACATTCAACCACACTAACATCGTACTAGTAATAATCTTTATGTTCTAGACATACTTGACATAAATACGAACTTAATATAAAATTTTGAATTTTAATATACTGAACAAAGGGCTCAAATATACATTCTATCATTTTCCATTCTGCACATAGATTTTTATTTACACGATTCAATTTGCATTTTTCCTCTTGTAATGTTTGGTTAAACAGAGAAATAATTTGAGAATTGAACACTTTCTTAACATAGTTTAATAATTTTGAAATAATCTAAATAAGCAGAAACTTATTCTCTAGTCACGCTCAATTTCATAAAATCTATATAAAAATCATGTCGATGAGTGCTATTTGCACTGGGGAACTAATGAAGGGAATATGTAGTATTGGTATTGACAACTTCGATAGTTTGTTTAAAGGTAATCATATGCAAATCTTTATTTTATATATCGATTTTATATATTTTAGGATTTCGTGTTGTTAGTAGTAATGGATTTTATAAAAGGCGTTTTCTTCAAAACGTGTAATTCAAAATATTCATTTTTTCTAACTTATTCTTTATGATATTAATTTTGTTCAATCAATTATTCCTGTGATGGAAGAACGCTTTTTATGAACCAGCCTTTTCTTGTACTCAAGTTTCAAACTGTACCAATGCGTTTAGTATTTCGTGATCATAGAACGTGGAATCTTCACATCTTTCTAATAGAAATGTATCCCATGAACATTAATCACGAAATCCAGAAGGGACATTCGTGAATATTTTATCTCTCTAAATTCCCATGTTTGTGTGGTTGCCCATTTGCGTCGAAATAGCGAAATTCCTATCGCGGGAAGACCTCCAGCAGATCAATTCATTCTGCGAACTTGTCCGGTTCCGTTCCACATCTCGGAGAGAACGAATTTCCCGTTTCTGTCGTCACGACGGTGTAAATAAAGTTCTCCCAATCATTCGCAACATCTCGTCTTTGTGAATAACATTCCACAACCCATGATGCTTATCTGGACGATTTTCACATTCGGTGTATGTTTCCACGTTTTTTCCTTGGCATCAGTGGCGGATCTAGACCGTAACCAAGAGGGGGGGAGGCTAACCGTGGTGCATTTTTGGTTAAAAATTAAGGTTTTACAACACAAATTTTATATATATAATCTTTAAATAAAATGCATCAAATAAATAATAAACAATTAACAATCTGGTATTATAAATAACAATTATTTATTAAAGTTATTAATATGGTATTATTAATTTTATTAATCTAGTATCAATAATTTAATTAATCTTGTATTATTAATTTTATTATTTTGGTATTATTAATAACAATAATAATTATATTTTGGTAACAGTTATAAATAATAACAATTGATAATGTGGTAACACTTTTACAAAGTATGCCATTTATCAACTTCAATTAAATCTGTTAAGAGTTCTAGTCCAATAGGCGGAGGGAGGGGCTATAGCCCCCTTAGCCCCCTCCCCCCACCCATAGATCCACCACTGCTTGGCATGTATACCAAAATTAAATTTCGATAATCGATTTAACGTTTGGGGTGATTATGCATAGTACCGTACGCAGTATACTAACGGCTCTAATGACCTTGACGTTGACAAGTCCTAACACCCCCCCCCCACACACACACACAAAATAATTATACTTGTGTTTTGTCTTTGGACCTTGATTTACTAATGAAAGTAAAGTAAGGATAATCATTATTAAAAGATAGAAATGAATACAAATTTTCTGAAACTCTATGTAAGGACGAAGAATGAAATTAAAATAATTAAAGTTTTATTTCATCTAGTCTTTGCTTGGGTTTTGAGTCTATCTTCTTATACAAAAGGTAAATCTCTCTATCTTGACAATCCGTACACATTGATGGATTACGAAACATAATCATTTATGGCATTTTCCTTAGACGATAAAATGTATTACTATATGACTTATCCTTCTATGTAAGCTCAAACTTCTATATAAAATCCATAAAAACATTGTTTTGTATTATTTGCTTTTGTAAGATAATCTTCTCCATATAAACTTTTTCATGATTAAATAAATACGTTATGTATTTGGTCCAATAGCATCCTTGTCCTGAAAACCCATGTAACCCGGTTCGAGTACCAATACCACCCGAGCCTGGTGGAAATATGAATGTTCGAAACATTGCACTTAAAAATGTTTGTGCTGAAAGAATAAGATGATCGATAATTTATTTAGTTATTTTCATTCAAATTAATCTTTTCTCAACCCCGTACCCAAGAGTCATTATCGAGGTCATGTTCTTGAATTGTATATCTTTCATCTCATAATCATGGTCGATAATGTTAACAAAAAAATTAGTAATATATTATTAAAACGTAAAATTAGAATCTCATTTCTGTTTCGCCAAATAACAGAGAAAAGGGAAATGAGATGTCAGTTCATAGTTTTATTTCTAATTCATCCGTTATAGTTTTACCAGAAGTAACAAATTTAATAATAATAATAATAATAATAACAACAACATTCACAGAAATTCATACTTTTACGTCTCCAAATCTAGTGCTTTACACCTCTCATCAATGATGCCTCTTCACTTTCTATCACTTGGCTGTTGCCCCTTATGAATGTCGCATCCATTTCTTAAGCTTCTTTATCATTTTTATCAAAGTTTACATTGCCCAATCAGAGCTCTCGCTTTCACGTAACTCCTCTGCATCTATTCACCGTCCGCTATTTGGAATGGATCCGTACTATTTTGTTGGGAAGAGGTGGGTGTCATATATCCTATATTGATGATGAAATTTGAATTATTGTCATTGATGACATAATTTTTGATTCAACTTTAAAATTAGGTAAACCTTAAAGAAAAATTAAGTACCTCGAATAGTAAATTTTATCTTTGAATTTTAAATGCTGTATATAGTGTTATACAATTAGTCTACATAGATATTTTACATGCTATTTTACGTATCTATCCTGTTCCCAATGATAATGATAATTATTTTGATGAAACCACTCTTTATTCTCATTGCCTAAAAATGCTCTCGTTGTGTGCAGATATACACTTTTCATTCTGAGTACGCTTCGTACAGATTATCTTCATTATCCACGTCATTATTCAATTATGACCGACTTTGATATCAACGTTCTTAAGTGATACGATTGCTTTCTTTGTAATAGATTAGTGAAAATAAATGCCAAGGAAAGCTCTTTGAATGGGCATAATGGTTCAAAAGAGATAAGCTTTATTCAGGAAGTGACAGAGTGGAAAATTGAGAATAAGACGCCTGCCAATTACTTCCTCACTCAAAATTCCTGTTTTCTTTCTCTACCGTGCACATTTTGCTTAATACGCATTTCGAGAGAATTCCCTTAGTACGTTATTTACGTGTTATGAAGTTGAAAAGTGTCGTGTTGTAGTCATCACACGTTTCTGAGCAGGAATATATTGACGGAAATCGGGATAATGAGAGACGTAGGTGAGAAGTGTCCATAAAAGTATTTATTTGATTTTCTGTATTCATCTGAGAATGATGAAATAAATACCTCAAATTCGATTTATTAACGGATCTCAAATAATTTTAGAGCGAAATACGAGTATTTCTTTTAGACATTGTGTTTTAAATATTCGCCTTTTAAACGGCGCATTCGCTATTCTTTCCACGAAGAGGTAGTTCTGCTAGAAAATGTGGTAAGAAATATCACCTCATAACAAATCATCAATTGTGTTTATGTGTTTAACACCATGAAATTCATTTAAACGATAGTCTGGCAATGCCACCGGTGCTTTGAAAGGTGATATAAGGCGAAAAATAACAGTTAACGAAGATTTAAAATATTTAAAAGAAAAAGAAAATAACGTATTGAAAGAAAATCATGAAACTTGACAAAAGTGTTTATAAAGAAAATATCTTCCATGTATAACAATATGGTACAGTCATTGCATTAACCAGTTTTCACAAAATAATTGTACAAAGATCAAATTTAGTTAATAATTCGAGAAAAACTGGCATTTTTTCAAGGGTTTTCGCATCAAAAGAATTTGCGTTACTCACGAAAAAAAATTAATTTAACGTTGTAAAATTTGAAGATATTTCCTTTAATTTGTCGGTTATTTCATTACATTCGGTCAATCTGTGAAGGTGATGTGAGCGTAAATTCGAGTAGACTCGAATGTGTAGACCTACATAATTTCTGCGCCTGTAGTAGTGTTGGGTTGAATACATGTGAACAATCTTTGAGATGAGTTGTATAGTGACTTCTCGCGCAAGGATGTTTATTATTTTAAACGTATTAATTTAAACGTAAATGTAATAATATTACGTGTTTCGTGGCAACTTTTGAGGTCTAAGTCGTCGTTCGAGAAGAATAATTACGTTCCATTGCTGTTTTTACGCATCTGCGGAAAGATATCTCTCCCGCAATATCTTCATGCTAATCCCCGAGTCAGTTGTATAATAACGTAGTTCCTCGATATGTCTCATTCTTAGTGGCGAAGTAATTTACTACGGAGTTTAATTAGCAGCAGCAGCTGTATAATTTTCTGTTTGTTTACTCTCGCCGTGGGGTGGGTAGACGACACGCAGTCTGGTCGGCTAAATTGCCTCCTCATGAGCGCGGTCCGGCCGCTGGCACATTGTCGGCGACGGCTCGCGCCTTGCAGTGCTGCCAACGTGATGATGCCAAGATACCGCCACATATCATTGTGTGAATGTACGTATGGGGAAAGTTATAGGACTTCTAACAGGCCGTAATACGGAGACATTTACACATTATGGGTATCAGTCAGGATCCAATGTGTGGCAGACGAGGCATGGAGGAGGAGACCTACGCGCATGCACTCTGTTTGTGCAAAGTTTTTGCCCAAACAGTTTCAGTAGACAGTCGCGGCCGATGTCGGACGTATATAATAGTGATGACGCAGGGATTTGCCGACTGCGATGAATGAAGAATACGAAGAGTATCGTTGTTCCGCCTGTAAAAAAGCGATAAAAACGCAAGTTAATTGGTGCAAAGCAAGTAGTTGCGTAAAATTATTTTTTCACCCTGGTTATGCAGAAAAACACAAGAAACACGATGGAAATGGTTATCTAGTGACGTGTAGTGACCCTTTTGCTTCTTTCATTATCGCAAAATAATCTTAAATGAAGAGAGCAACAGGAAAACAAGAAATGAGGAAAGGATATGCAGAAGAGGTTTTTAGTGAAGGTAATGCCAGTGGTAGACGACAATCATCTGGAAATGTACCATCGAACATGGAAGCTAAAATTGACTGGATAGTAAAAACGATATAAGAAATGAAAGATGACGAAACATGTAGAAATAACATTAGAAGAATTATTAAGGAAGTGGTACAAGCAGAATTCGGAAACATTAGACAAGAAATAGCGGAATTGATGAACAGTGTACTAAAAGGGGCATAAGAACCGAAGGAATAAACGAAACTTTTTTCGGAAGTTGTTAAAGTGAAAAGGAAGGAAAATATAATTGTTGTGAAACCAAAAGTGGTTCAAGAAAGTGAAAAAACTAAAATGCTAGTGAAAGAAAAAGTTGATATCACAAATATGGATGTGGGGATCACAAAAGTAAAAAAGGGAGGTAATGGTGCCGTTATCGTGGGATGTGAAACTGGAGAAGAGATAAAAGAACTAAGAGATGAAGTACAAGAAAAACTTGGGGATGATTTCCAAGTAATGGAATCTAAGCAGGTTACACCAAAATTAAAGATTATAGATATTGATGAATAAGAAATAAAAGCAAGTTATGTAGATCATGTATGTACAATAAAGAAACAAAATAGAATGGGAGAAATAAATCAAGATTGTCGCATTCGAATCGTAAAAAGAATTGTAAAAGACTGAGGAAATGGTGCTAAAAACATGAGGAAATCAACAAAGAATGAAGGATCTATAATTATAGAAGTCGATGAACTTACACAAGAGATAATGCTGAAAAGAGAGAAAATTAATATTGGTTGGCGTAAATGTAAAGTTTACAATTACGTCAGTGTTGAAAGATGTTTTAAATGTTGGGGTTTCTTTCATATGACAAGAAACTGTAAGAGGAATGAATGTATCATGCTACAAATGCGTTCATAATATTCGATTAATTTTACTATGAAATTTTATGAAAAAGATAATAGTAATAATAATCCATATTTTGAAGTAATAAGATATTTTTTGCATTAAGAATTTTTTTTGATACAGAAGTATATTCGGGAAGTAGGATCGGTTTTGATTTTTTACTTAACGACTTAAGTTTAATGCTTACAATTGGTGAAAAGTATCCAAAATAGGAACATGCTACTCATCAAATCCTCAATAAAGACATAAAACACCTGCAAGGAATTCATATTTCATTGATTCATTACGTCCATGCTGAAACAAAGACTTGAATACCCACTACGTATCATACGAGTATGACGAATCATTTTGTAACAGCGGTCCTAATTGTGTAGGGAATCAATATTCGGATATGTTCATTCAGTTATGGGTACTGTAAATACCAAGACAGTTTTATAGTCTTGTGTACGCAGTTTCATCCAATGTATAATGGAGGTTGACATTATTTTATATTGACCCCTACGTGTATCTTTCAAGAGAGTGGCGAGGCGGATCCAAGTGGGGTGGGGGGCGAAGGGGCGATTCCCCCAGGAATCTGACATAAAGGAGTGCGTTAACGAACTCGTTAAATATTTTTTTCATTCGATGTACAATAGTTCCGAGTTAACATCGTCAGGATATGCATTACTTGTCACTACTTATCCTTACCATTGCATTTCGTCCCGTATGGTAAAGGAATTTTATACGCGGCGCAATGTTATTGTATAGAGAATGTATTGCATTTCAAGCGAACCACGCAAATGCAAGTACAAGACAAAATAAAATAAATACTTCCTTTGCCATAAATGTAGAGTGATTCCTCGGAAGACGAAGCTCGGGGGACGGGGGTGGGAGAAATTTGACGAAGTTTCTCCCCTCCCCCAGATCCTCCCCTGGGAGGGATGATCAATGAAATCAAACTGAAGGTTTAAGAAAAAGAAAAGGGTTGGGCAATCAATGACACCCTCTCACTAGAGGGTTCTGGATCAGTTTTCGGGCTCCCATTATAATTATCGTCGATATTTTTCATTTATTTCAACACTGGCCGTAATAGCGTTTGGTTGTCGTCGGAGATATTTACATTTGAGATTTGGTAATATTACAAGAAAATCCCAAATTATTAATTAAATAAAAAGAATTGTTGTTGTAACATTACAATAATAGGTTTAATGGGTGCACATGTGCCCGGAAAGGATCATCATTACTATTTTCTGCTGTTCGCTTTGGTATATCGCACCATCTTCAGAATACTCCTACTTCTCTGCACTCGCAAAGAGAACTGCCCCCTGTCAGTGGAGTTGACAATGGCGAATATACCCTTGATGACGTTGGGGGCAGCGGCGGCGGCGGCGGCTCAGACGGCAGGCGGTATGGTGCGGCGGCGTCGACGCTCTGCGGGTATGCGGGAATGCTGGTGCCGTGCCGATAACGCGCAGCCCACGGCTGATACGTAATCGCTCGCGCAGTGGGTCCCTGTCGACGGCGGTGGAGGCGAAGAAGGCGATAGCGTTGTCGAGGTCACCTTGGCTTGCGCCGCCCTAAAGACCCCCCGCCGACCCCGCGACCATTCAACCATCCACCACCCACGCGCTCCGTGCAACGTAGCTCGACACAGGCGTTACCTCACTCACATCTCGTATGGAGGGAGGAATACTCTACTCATAGGGGATAGAGGGCACGGATGTAGCCAGGTTTTTACGTATGTGGTGAAGGTCTTGGGGTGCAAACGAAGTAATCTCTTTCAAAGACTAGTGTTATCCATACAAATATACAAATGCGTAACGCAAATGAGACACTGTCTGTTTGCTACCTGATCACAATTAAACCACGGAACCAATCGTGATGAAATTTGGCAAGAAGATAGTTTAGATGTCCAGATTAACATAGTATAACTTATATATTTAAAATGTGTGATAAGAAAGGTAGAAATATTTTTTGTCAATAAATGTCGAGAAAATCGGGTTATATTTGCTTATGTTGCATAGTCGGTTAGAGATAGGTGTCAACTATAAACAGCAATATTGTTTGCCTCAGAGAGTTCTACAAAAATGTCTGCGACAGCATATGTCTATCTACAAAAATTAATCTAAATTATCGATAAAAAGTTATTACAAATATAAGTGTTAACATACTTCAATTTAGGAGAGTAATTTGCGTAGGAAAAAAAATAATTATCAAATTTAATTTATTTAGTTTTGTGCAAAAACGTCATTATATCGTAAAATTTCGACTAATAGTTTAGATTTTACAACACTGAATGAAATGGTGCAGCCGCGTCAATCGTCGGATGCGAAAATTTGACGATAAAAGTAAATTGTACCTCTGTTTTCATTCAATTTTTCCCTCCGCGGAATTAGAAGAGAGCATGAGAGTTGTAGGCTGCCTCTTTCCAGTAACTGAATATGACTTCTTTAAAATGTTTATGTTGAAAATGTTTCATGTTGCTACAAGTACTCGTTCAAATGAGTTTTCTCATTTATTTTCGAAACACGATGAAATGAATATTAGAGAAAATGAATTAAAGTTCACAAAGTAGAAGGGACAATTAAGATTTTCTCATCCTTACAAAATTAAAAAAATATACGCCTTCCAACGTAATTCACAACTTACGTGGGTGTGGAGATACTTCCAAGTTTAAAAGTTCATTGTTAATTTTTAGTTAAGAGTTTGAAATTTTACGTATTTACCATGTCGTAAAACGTAATTTACTCGTAATGTTACTCCTGCAATGGAAGATGGGTTCGTTTGTCCTTCTCGAGTGCGGAAATTTCTTGTTAGGAACGACAACTATATTTATTTTTTTTTTTTTTTTTTGAATTATTGAGTTAGTCTGAACGAAAAAATTTAATATCTCTGTTTTTTTCTTCAGACTTCAAACGCAGTTCTTGAAAAGGTCACAAAAATATTTTTATTGCCGAATTCCTTCTCCTTCTTAACTAATCTCACCCTCTTGCTGCAATTATTGCTGTATCTTGACATAGCGATGGCTTCATTCTAATACCTCGTATCTTCTAAGTAATAATCTTTCTCGTATATTTTGGGAGTGTCTCGTAGTAATTATTATTTTATCTGATTTAAGAAAGTTTTAATGCTAATATTCGAACATGAATTTTTTCCAGCTTCCCATATTACTGTTGTGCGCAATGGTATTTCATTTTCGAAGTCAAGAATGAGGCAACCAGTTTACGGGAATCCCATGGGGTGACGCTCTCAATTTTGACTTATGCAGGACTACCCTCGTTGCCTTAATGTTGCTGGAAGAATATTTGTTGTTAGGGGTCCTATTAACATACGTCATCATTATATTCTTAAATTATATAATCTTACGACCTTTTGTGGACAAACAAATTTTACTCACAATGTTTCGTCCGTTGATTTGGGACTTTTAGTGTTTCTCATAATTAATGTCATAAGTTTCCAAACTGTTGAAAAAGTTTATATTTTAATCTTTTTCTTTGAAAGAAGAAGAGGTGCGGTTTTTATATTATGACTTCGAAGAGATAAGATAGTTGTTTCAGTTCCCTATTGTATACCTGCATAGGACTTTCCTGTGGTTGTACTTCCTTTTTACGACAGTTCACATTATATATTTTTATTCATCGATTTTATACTATTATTTCATTCCATAAAACAGTAGCGAACTTTCTTTTCTGAGTACACCCACCCGCCCAACAAGATGCATATACCTTTTGTCTGGAGGATAACAGGAATCTTCTTTTCGTATTCTTATTAAAGTAGAGGAAGTGAAAAATTCTACGAAGTAAGTTCATTAGTTTGAACGAATTTTATGTATTTTGCTGTTAAGTTTTATAACTAGATTAAAATTTTTGCTTCAAATAAGTTCCTCACCGAAGCCACGCTAGTGCTCCGCTTCGACCAAATCTTTCCCTTATTACTCTTCATACTAACCAAATCCCTTCATAATGATGGGATAAATGGATTGTTTGTACATTTGCATATTGTCTCGTTACACGATCGTCTATTCATATTCAAGTTGAGGCAAACCTTTATTTGTTTATTTCCTCTTAACATAGCTACTTAAACTTCGTTTGTATAGGATTTGTCAATTATTTTTACTTGTATTTTATTCCTTTTCTTACTATTATTCATTGTGATTGACCCATTATTATTCTTTGAAAATAATATCTTATAAAATAGTATCTCTTTCCATGGTTTAATGGTACTACAGTAATTGTATATAATTTATTTCATTATCATAATACTTCCCGACATTGTAGTAGTAATAAAAATATTAAATACCTACATAAAACGTCACAAATTCACGAATTGGACCCAGAGGAACCGTGTGGTCGTGTTACGATGATTTAAAACATGTGACCAACTCCTAACTAAATAACTATTACTAAAACTAATTAGCTAGTATTTGAAATTATGAAGTGTTTATTTATTTGATGAGTTGATATTAAAGTGATTAAATATATAAAATTGAATAAATAATTTAAAATTTTGAATCTCTGAGTTTTTAGCATGTGTGGATTCACTTTCTACATTCAAACTTCTTCTCTCGAATTTCGAATATTTGCGTCAACAGTTTCAGTTAAGTTAATGTGAACTCCCTCTCTGAAGACAAAATCCTCTTATAGTGTCATGTCTGTTAATGCGGAGCTTTTATTCGCTCGATAACCGAGAAAGTAGTTCGTTTATCGAGAAGAACCTGAAGAATTTGTAATTCTTGTTTAACAAAACTTCACAATACATGCCAGAAAAAATCATTTTTGGTCTATTTATTTTAATTTTAAACCACTAGTGCATCATGAACGTGCGAATTTTTCTCCTTACTCAATGCGTCCTTACGTGAGAGACATGTCGCATGTTCCTTTGTTCCCACATGTAACGGTGCCACCACATACTGCCCCTCCGGCGTCGCCTTCACACANCCCCCCCCGTTCCCCTCACCTACGCTTCAGACGGTCGAAGAGGACGCCGCGGTGTGGTGTCGAGTGGAATCCACTAAGACGCGCTTCAACTGCGCTTCCTCGAAGTCAAGGTCCCGTTACTTCGCTTCACGTTATTCCTTCCACTCCTGCTAACGTTTGCCATTTTTACTTTCCGATTCCATTGGTGGGTCACATCTTCACACAACAACCTTACTCAGAACACTTTGGGGAAGACGCACTTGTAAGGCTGGAGACAGCCTCGAAGTGTTCCGGAACCCTCGTATTGCTTTGACGCGAACTACAGCCACTTTTCGGTCAATTGATCAATTACCCAATTTAAATACTGTTGGCTCCTTCTTGGCTGCCCTTGGGTGGTTTGGTCTGTTTCGGGACATCCATATATATCCAGATAAGATGGAATAGATGTATGTTTTCCCATATTTGACTAAATAAAATAATGTTGCATCAGGGACATAATTATAATGAATGAATGTTAATCTTTTGCAACCGGAATGGGGCCCATATATTGATTAAGTCCAGTGTCTCAAACTATCACGGTATGGAGTTTCAAGCACACCACTTAGTCAATGAAAAATCTTCATTTCATTAAGTGTGTTAAGATTTTCAATTACTTCTGATTTACTATATTTTGTAAGACTTAAAGCGACGGTTATGAATCTGAAAGTATTTTGGCGCTTTCTCTGGGGAATTTCTCAGATTCGTATAACCTTATTAGGTGCCTACTCACCCGTATCCTCTAAGTGACCTAAGTCAAAGAGAGAGGGGTGGATGAGTTTATTAAATGTACTGTGCTGTAAAGTTTTACTGTGAATCAAGTCTTTTTTTGTATGATCATTGCGAATATATTCCTTAGCAATGTAAAATACCGAGTATTTGTATGGATCCGAATATTTGTATGTTTTGAAATAAATTGTTTGTCCCTGTTATTCCGTAATTGATCGGAAACATACCTTTTTGGGACAAGAATAAATCTTAGTTGCGATAAGGACACATAACTTTCAGAAGATGTCTTTTACAAAAAAATAATTTTGATTTCAGTAATAATTTTATGGAGTATCGATACATAGGATGTGGTTAATATTACAAAACATCACGACAAACTGCATGATTCACTTCTTCCATTTTTGTTAAAATGTTACAGTTTTATGCCGTAGTTTATTTACTCGATGAAGCAAATACATTAATAAGAACAAAATTCATGCTAATTGTTTCTGTGTAGTTTTCATGTATCTGAAAGGTTTAGTTCTCGTGGGCTCTGCATGGTGTAAATGACCGCCCGAGAGCTGGTTTCGCTGAGCGATGCTCTGGGAAACGTATGCCCGCTGTGCACTTCAATGTGGGCGGTCTGTTCGCCAGTCGATACAAAGCACGTGCGACTGAGAGAGATCACCAACGACTCGATGCTGTGTCTTGGTATACGTTGCGTGAGTATTAAACTCTTTCCCTCGGCGTCAAGTGGAAGGAAACAGTACTCTTGTTCTGGGCACGCATCGTTTTCATTTAGATTATTATTTACAAGCTCTTTGTCTTTTCTTCTGTCACATGCAAAAAAGATATGATGGAGGAGGTACAATCCTTACAAGAAACACAGGTAGGGTTTCAGGGGGGCTGTGACGTAGCCAGAATTATGTTCAAGGGGAGGGAGATCTGAGGTGAAAATGAAATATCTTACTAAGGTTCTACTACAATTAACGTCCATTATATAATTTAACTAAATAAATTAATAAATAAAAAAAACTTGCGAACTTTTATATATATATATATATATACACTAATAATAATTATATTCAAATAAACATTATTATTTGTTCACCTGACGACGACTTAATTCCAAGTCGAAACGTAGTTAGCTCTTCACAGAAAATATGTATATTATTCGCCCACAAAAGGTCGTAAGTTTTTATTTATTTACTTACTAAGGTTCACATTTTAGTTTTATTAAAAAAATTTATTTCAATATTAGACCCGCGCCAACTAAATCATTGATACACAATTAAATCAACAATTCTTTAAATAAATTTAACCTCGATTTTTTTTTCAGAATAATTTGTTAAAGGAATGGGGGGTTCGGAGACCCTGGACCTCCCCCCACCCCCCACTTTGGGTGCGTCCTTGAGGATGTCTTTTTTGTACTGTCACTGCACCCCTCCATAATAATTTGATTATAATAAAAAAAGTATATCTCAACTAAATCACTATGAAACAATTATCAGTATGTAACATTCCTAAATTATTATTTCAGATTCATGCTGATTCGCATATATTGCAGATATTTCAGTTGCATCCTCGATGTCGCCGAGATGTGAAGATGAAGACGTATGCCGATGTTTGTAGAACGAAAATTATTGACGAGGACCCACACCTTGTGATGAATCCATAATGATTTATCTTGTGTTTAATGAATTCTTGTGTTATGGATGATTGAAATGAAGGAATAAGACTCTCTCAACTACTGATACACAAGATTCGGCGTGACAAAGACGCTAATCGGGAAATCTTTTTCCCAAGTATTCCAAAATTGTGAGACTTAAATTAATTTTAATTTTTGTGTCTAAAAGTAGACCATAGCTCATTGGCGATTAATAAATTGAAGAACTAATTAAATTTTAGAATTATTAGAAAAAGGGGGAATTGCCCCGTCGTGTCTCTGTCAAATTCCACCAGTCTTCGATTTGTCATCTCACAGCAGCTAGTTGAGCGGATGGCGTCGGTGTCTGCTTCGTGGATTGCACACCAGAGTGCGTTGTGTCAGTACACCACCTCAAGGCACGCGTAGCCGATAGCGACGTCTGGCCAAGCGTCAGAATGCCATTAGCACGCGATAACTCCTGCCACCGTCACACTGTGCATCTCACACTTTTGCTTCTGCCTCTGTCCTTCCCTTTGATTTCGCCTTGTTCTTCTCATGTTAATCTTAATCATTTTTACTTGTTTACTTGAAACTTTGGGAAAACATCAATTTCGTTGAACCAGATATTGCCGATGTATCTTCTTCACGAATCCGTAATTTTTTTTTTCTTCTCTCACATTACCCCTAGCATCCAATAATTTTCGAAAGACATTTCCAAATTAATGTAAGTGGAGTTCAAATTTTGTGTTTTCTTCCTAATCGTCCAGAACGTTTCGAAAAAAAAACTATTTTATGTTTACTCTTTTGCTTCTGCCTCTCTTACTTCCTTGAATTTGTTTTGTTATTCTCATGTTAATCTTAATCATTTTTACTTGTTTACTCGTAACTTTAGGGGTACACCTATTTCGTTGGACTGTATGTTACCAGTATATATTCTTCACTCTTCAATTCGTAAATATTTTCTTTTATCTATTCAATATTTTCCGAATCCATCTTATTTTTATTCACCATAATTTTTGTAAACTTTCTCTTCTGTACCTACCTTTAATTTCCGTTCAATTGCTTCTTTCTTCTCCACCATTGTTTCTTTCCTCTCTGTTATTTTTGAATTCCTTTTCACATTGGTTTAATTAAAGACTATGTTACGCACAAAACTCGAATTCGGTCATTGGATGATAGAAACGACTAAAACTAGATTTGGCAGATGCGTTTTACCACAGCTAGTTGTAAAACGTTTTCAGAAGGACCGATGATTTAGGACGTTTCGCTTCGGACAAAACTAATTTTGGGCGTTTTCAAGGACAGAAATAGTATTGATCATTATTTATGTCATCGCAAAAAAGAAGTTTACTGAAATTTTTATCGTCCAATGACCAAATTAGAGTTTTGTGCGTAATAATTATACCTATATTACAAAAATCGAAATATTTTCACATAATATAATTTTACAAATACTTTCTATTAATATAAAAAAATGTTTGTCGTTAATTTCAATTTAAAACCGGTTCGCTTAATTATTATACTAAAATATTTATAACCTTCTCTTCAGATTAAATATGTCTCTCATTATTTTCAAACAACATTTTTCCTTACTTCTTTCCAAAGCATGAAATGTTGAATTCTTCATGTTGTCGCAATTCATGATATCGTGTATTCTAGGAAGAATTCGTGAAAGCAATTTCTTAATCGTTGACTGTTAAAAAGACAACCGGAATATCTCTCCGATATCGACCTCTGGCGTGGTTTTCTCTATCTTGTCGTGAAAGTCTAGTTAATAGGCGTTTGCTATCGTTGAAAATTCCTTTGTTTCACAATGAAATGACAAATAGTTGAAGATTCGTTATCGAATGAGGGTGGACTACACTTCCCACTTCGTGAGTTATTTCCTACTGCGATTCATTTAGTAACTAGAAAATGTGACGCTTCACACCAATATGTACATAATATAGCTGTCGAGCAATGAGAGGAATGGAAGTAACTCAAAAGAAAGAGAGACAAATTACATTGTATACATAATCTAAAATATTTTCAATTTTTCTAGAACCCCAAGACTAACTTGACAATGTGTCTCTCCACGCGGCACTGGCACAGAATTTAGAAACTCACCGCATTAAAGTTTCACAACAATCAGGCATCCCGCTACGCACTAATTTTTATTTTAATAGTTTGCAGTGCATTAGTGTACTCGTGTTATTTGAAGCTTGTATACTCACAATTCAAATATTTGAAAATATTTCTTCAAGCGTTAGTGTTTGAGAGTGTATGCTATCCACTAGTTCATGATAAACGAAGTATATTAAACACTGTTCTTAATTTATACGTCACCTCTTCCTTATACTTCGATGTTAATTGGCCTTTTTCTCAGTCGTAAGCAGTTGATTACCTAATTTCTTGGTATATTACGTGAAAATATCCAAATGAAAAGTTTTTCACGAGATCGATTTTATGTATTGTAAACATCCGTTCCTGCGAAGGGTGGTGGAGCGGTATTTCAGAATCGTGTAGATATCCTGGTATTACGCGATGTAGTAGCAATATTACTTGGAAGAATGTTAAAAAGTTCTCCTTTTATTATTCATGTTAAATATCCTCACATTGTTATCTCGCAGAACCCGGAAGTCTTGAAAATCGATAGAACATTGGAAAGTTAAAGAGATATAAAACGCAGTTTACCTTTTCGTTAACATCCCTTTAGTGAAGTTCGATTATTATGCGTGGAGATTTAGACAACAGATATTCAAATGTACTAGAAATTGTTGATCATACATCAGATATAGATTTCGAAATAAATGATTATATCATTCATAAATTGTTCCGATTCAACCAGGATTTTACTTCGTGTTTTCCTCCTTTGTAGCGAAGCTTCTAGAAGTCACAACGCTCGTACACGACCGTTAGCGGGGCGGGTGGGGGCGGGGGTGGAGTTGCTTGGGAGGGGATATGATAACCCCATGTGACGCTCGCTGCTTCATTATCTTATCGATGCGAGTCCTGCTGGACTTGCAGGGACACTATCACTTCTTGACTGCGTCTTGATACGACATTTCCTTCGGTTATTCGTTTGTTATACAAGTGTGAAATAAAATTTTCTCGTTATGAAAGAAAACACAATTACATTCGCAATATTTCTTACATTTCAATTTACGGTCTGAAGACCGAAACAAATAATGCTTTTTAGATTCCGATTCCAAAACGGACCAATAATAAATTTATTTTGTATAATTATATATTGTTATTAATTAATTCTCGTTGTTCAAATAAGAACAGTAGATGTACTGTGAGATAAAAATAATAGAGAATCCTCTTCTCAATTAAAAATACCATCGTATTTGTTGTTATTTCTTGTATGGTTTTTACGTCTTTATGTAATCAAGATTAATAAATAAATTATCACTTACGACTTTTTTTGAATGATCAATATATTTTTATTCTGTTTAACACCTGGCGACTCAAATTACGAGTCGAAAAGTTGTGTTGCTTAAAACAATAAAAATAAATTGATCGCCCCAAGAACGTCGTAAGTGATTATTTATTTCTGTTATGATTTTGATGATTTTGATTTCAATTATTACATTTAAAATAAAAAATATATTTCTCATGTTAACTTTGAATTAAAAATTGCAAATACATTTTGGGTCTACCACGAACTGTCATTGTTTTTGCATGAATGGTGGTTGGCACAGCGTACTTGAAAGTTGAGAGCACAATGGGTTATCAAACTCCAGGACACTGGAATATCCTCGATACGCCACTTCGAGTGCATGTGACCCCAACGCTAATGTGTTTGTCTTTCCGCTACTTTTTGAGTCGTGTTTCACAAATCTTTTATCATAGTTCTGAAAGTCGTATGAGATTTTTTGAAAAAAATTGTTTCAAATATAATAAGTTTTGTAGTATACGGTTTGAATAGAGTTATTACATGAAACTGATGAGTTGTTACACCTTTTATGTCTTCAAATTTGTCAAAGCATTAAAACATTCAAATCAAAATATCTACTGATGCCTCGTGCACAAGTTTTAACTCAATGACTATTAGTAATACTAAATTACAAAATAATCGAAATTAACATTTTGTTTGTACAAGATATGAAGTTAATAAATATACTTGTAGATAAAAAAATGACGTTTCTATTCATTTATGTCTGTGGTTTAATCTACAAATCCAGTATTAATGAAAACATCTAATTACACATCTCCTTATAAGTCTGTATGATCAAGCTACAACTCATGAATCGTATTATTAATCCGTTTCGACAGAAGAGGAGTGATCTTTCCAGCATTGGTTTTCCGACGAACCCTCTCACCCACTATATCTTCCAAGCATTAGGTCCGCACACACAAAGAAGATCATTTATTATCCGAGGGTGGGCGGGTGTAAAAAGGCGCGATCGGGGAGATGAAAATATTGTAAATACTGCGTCGTCGCTGGTTCTCCCTTATTTACAATCTCTGCGCGGAGAGCGGATCGAATTCGGAGCCGTGCTGAGGGGCCCGTGCCGTCAGGAACGACCGTCGGATTGCTTCTATCGCGACCGATCATCATTTTCTCCTCCGCCGCGTCCACGGCGTTAAAAAATGTTTCCCGTTTCGCTCCGATGGGCTGCGCTGGTGTTGCGCCGGACCCGCAATATCCACACTGGCACTGGACTCGAATAGGTTGTGTCTGGATTACTCGTACTTTAGGTACGTTTACATTTATATACATGTATGAGCGACTTGTATGAGGCATATGTATGCATAAGTTTTCGAAAACTTGCGATTAGTATGATTTCAGACAATTCTACCTCATACATGTATACGGCAGCGTTTACAACGTTGTTTGTATCAGGGGATTCTTGGTGTATCGCGAGGGGAGAAAAACTAATATAATCTATAGTTCGATAATAACTTGTACATGTAAATTTACAAACATATTTGCGTTAAATTACAAACATATTGACATTATATATGTATTATAACTCGCAGCTAACTTTTTATCTTATCTAGGAACTTTTGCTGAAATTTTTGAATCCGCCTCTGCCTTAGGGTCCTTGATCGGAATTGATGAGATGGTCCCTTGCTTGCTTCCGGAGAGTAAATTAGTTTATTGTCCTCCACGTGGTCATACGCAGTTTGTACTGTTTTTTGACAACAAATTTATTATTATTATTATTATTAAATTTATTATTATAATATATTAAATAAAATAATCTAACCTTAACCAGTTAATATAATATGCACTACTCGACACTTTTGGCTTTGGTTATTTGAGGTTATTATTTGAAAGATAAAACACCCCATTTAGATATATTGTGTCATTCTACAGTTTTATGAATTTAAAAACAATACAAGAGCTTTGTTCAAATCAATTTCAGAAGATCTTAAGAACTCTCAGTGACACTACAATGTAGATATGATTGCATATGGCTACATTTGTACCTTAATGTGAAGAGAACTTGCAACTCTCATAATTAAGTTACTCTTACTCTTCTTTTAGTTCCCAAGTGCACCGTTTCGTTACTAAGGTGTACGCCTGAAACAAGTCCAACCTGCTTGAAAACAAGATTCTCTCGACCACTTCAGTGTGTTGAAGCTCACAGTTCATGTTCGATTCCCATGTGCAGCTAGTGAGTTTTTTTTCAGAATTATTAATTATTTGTCATATACATTAAATTTTCCTGTAGATACCATTGGAAACCATGAAATGAGATTTTGAACATCGTTAGATCCGAGATGTAGTTAGGTCATTGGCTCCTCAACAAACCAAATTACATATTTACATAAGGTAAAAGAAAGTGAAGACATCTCATGTTTATCGAGTATGTTTTATCATTTAATATAGAGGATATTTATTTTACGACCTTTGACGTAGCCTTTTATTTTCAGGTTTACAAGTTTCAACCTTATTTCATGCGCTCTTCCGGCGCAAAGATAGACAAAATATAGAAACTTAACAAATAAAGGTAGTTATGGATTTTGACGTGTAATTTTTACAACCGTTTTTGTAATAAATACTATTCATCTATCTTTACGTTGATTAAAAAAGTATAATTTTTCTTCTATTTTGTCAAAACAATTGGTTGTCAAGTGTGAAATTGTAGTCTTACGTGAAATATCTCGCCCTTGAACTTTTTCCTCTATTAACCCAACTCTTGATAATTACGAGACTCTAAGGTATATTTTCATGATCACCAAGTGTTCTCTCTTTCATACACACCCTTCCGAAAGAGCTCAACCTCTTCAGTCGTTCGTCTGCGCTGGTAATACATACCTACTCGCACCCACCGCCCAGTTCCGCCCTGGACATCGCCGGTTAATAATTTTATTATCGTCAGCGGTGGCCCCTCGTAAATCTGTCCGGTGGACGGCCGCGTGTAGGAGCGTGGGAGGGGGAGGGTGGAGGTCGGCGGCGGCGGTGGTGGTTGCGGTGGCGATGGCGGCGGTAGCGACGGAACGGGACGATCTCCGACGCATTGAGGGAGGATACACCATCGCCATCATCACATACAACAACTCTATTGGAAGAGAGGACCTGATTCACACAAACACTGTTGCTATTGTATTAGCAGGTAAAGATGGTGACGAAATAGGAACCAAAACAGCGATTTTTCTTGTTGGATTCGGGAGGGGGGAGTGTTGAGGAGGCGGAGTTGGGATGATCGATGCGTCGAAGAAGGTTACTCCTTGGTCATCATGATATCTCCGTTCTGCTACTCTTAATCCACCGTCATCCACAAAGTTCCCTCAGGTGGCTCAGGTGGTAGCGTTCTCTCTCATCGCGGTTTCAGTTCCATAAGTCATCCCGGGTTCAATTACCGGTGGGGCCAGAAAAAAATTGTAGCTTTTCACATTAATGTCCCAGTTTCATATAAATGTGACTGCTGAAAAACGAACCCTCCTTCCTCTATCCACCACCTCCTAGGATCAATTATTTTTACTATTACGAGTACTAATACTCCTGCTAATCCCTCCACGTGGGCCAAGTTGTCGGTAAACCCAGCTAATCAGCCCATCTACTAACAATAGCATACTACCCAACTCCTGCCTCCTATCGCTCCATGTGGATGAGTTTCAAAAGCACGCTACATTTCCATTTACAAATACTAATATAACAAAAATGTCATTCACAACAACTGTATGGAAAGAGGTCCTGATTCACATTAACACTGTAGTGGTAGTGTAAGTGACAGGAATCAAACCAACGATTTTTTTCTTGATACACAAGTGTCCGACGTCCTAATGCTATGTAATGATTTGGTTGCAATCATAGGAAATATACATAATTTACAAGAACTCCACCTAAAAATACATATTAGGGCATTAATAGCACATTAATAGGAGCAAAACTCTTCTAGGTACACATGTCCGGAAATGTCTCCTGAAGGAGATATGATGACTCAAAGACAGAGTAAGACAAAAATATGTTAAAGCATTTTATTAGGGGAATTAAGAAAGTGATGTGTTCAATGTTCAACACATGTTTAAATTCCGGCCCATGAGACGTGATTCAAGCAGATCTTTGAATATTTGTTCTTGCTGAACATTCAGCAGCTATATAACTTCATCAATTTCTCTAATAAAGCGCTTTACATACCTTTCTGCCTTGTGTTCCTACTGTCTTTGTATCTCCTTCGGGAATCATTTCCGGTTATGTGTACCTTGATGATATTTTGTTCCTATTAATGTACTCTATCATCCCTACAGATGTAATGAACGTAAGGGATAGCGTATCTGCTTACAGAGCTGGAGTTTGATACCCGTCTCATCTCTGTCTGCACTCATGGAATAAATGTTTCTATTGCGATGCAGTTCTCCCCTCATACACCTCCGTCAATATTTCGATCACTACAGTGTAGCACCTGTCTTATCAATTGTCATTATAATTCTTACGCTAATCATTGATGCATAGTTTGGATCTACTAAAGATTACAAATTTTGTTACTATTGCCTATTAACTCAAAATATATTCAGTACATGGAAGCTGATGCTACCTCTAGCAAATGCTGTTCCTACCATTTATTTGTTTTCAAAACGTTTTAATTAGTTTTAAATCAATATCTTTTGTGTATTTGATTTGACTTTTCTATTTCTGTTTTATTTTTAGGCAATTAGATGTAAATTTGATTTTCAAATTTGTATTGTAGCATAACGCGAGCAAAAGAAAAATCCCAATGAAGGTCTTGGATTTTTATTTTTATGTATTTCTCACTTTAACCGTCCGTAAGTAATTTAGCAAAAGAGTAATCATTAACATTATGCGCTGTTTATTCATATGTCTCTCGTCACCTTTTTGTTAATAATATATTTTTAAGTTATTGACATTATTGGGTCGATTTCTGAATATATNTATTACAATATATATATATATATATATATATATATATATATATATATATATATATATATATATATATATATATATATATATAATCACACATTTGTAAACGTTCACAAGCACGGTATTTCGCAACATAGTGTGCCTTCGCAAATAAATTTTCTCGTTCACAATTCGATGAACCAATAGATGCGTATTACTAGTAAGAACCAAGTATGTCACCGCCATCACAAATTTTATTACTTCTTGTCACCGCATCACATATTCCGATATTTTCATTTCTTCCTTCGGAACCTCAATCTTCTCCATTACCAGTGTTTTCATGTCTTTTCTACCACTACTATTACCTGTCCTCCTCGTAATGCTCTGGTCGAACGAGGTCGTAAATCCGCGTAACGCAACAATGGTGTGTGCTTTCTGAACTACAGGTCAAGTTTTATGCATTAATATGACGTGGACTGAATCGGATTTTCTTCTTAATCAAGCGCGTTCTTGTGTATGGGTGGTGAAAGACTCTCCTTAAGAAATTTTACGACCGTACAGCTGCCGATTGATGTTTTTTGTGTTAGGAGAGAGAAAACTATTCTCTAAATCTGATGATTCTGGCAGGACACGAATAGAGACATATCTCGTGGAAATGAGTGTCTTGAAATGTCTTGAAAAGTGGCATCTTTGCTCAAAAAAACTATGACTCGGAAATATCTTTCGATGTATTCTATAATCCGGTTCAAAGTATATTGGATTCATTTTGAATCTGATACAGATTCACGGTTTTATGTCTCAAAACCTTTGAATTCGAAAACTTGGACTTTATAACGCCATTTACGAAAACTTCTGGAACTAAAGCGTTATTCTTCGATTCCTGCCTTCTCTTTCGAAGTACTAAAATTGTACGTGGTTTCCGTGGAATCAAAAGTAGTTGAATGAATGATATGGAGATGGCGTTTGTTTGTTTTTTCGTCCGCTGCCATGTGCGTGAAACGTCATGAAAAGATTGAGTGAGGGAATGTTGACTGATGTCGCAAATGAAGTACGGCGGACTGAACACTTACCATCTCGGTGGGTCACATTATCTTGCCTCTGACTGAGAATTCCGAAAACAGACTACCGTAGTTTAGTGTTAGCGGCTTCACTTACTACACACTGTTGAGCGGGAGAGTGTATGTTCGATCCCCCGCCGAACTGGATGAGGTTTCCAACTGGGGTTTCCCTCACCCGCTTCAGACCAATACCTGTTTGGTACCTTAGATTTACCAGCAACTCAACATCTCTCCTTCCTAATTCCTCCCAAACCATCTCTCCTTCCAAATAATGTGGTTAGGTGTAGGAATAGACGTGATGACCTGTCACACCATAAAAGACATGAAATAGATTGTTTAAAAATTATTTTCCTCCTCATTCTAAATCATTCGTCGCAACTATTTTTTACCCAACCTTATAGGTTTCGACCTGGAGCTACACGATCTGACTTGGCTGTATTTGGATGGTACTGACCCGACGATCTCAACTGCCGCCGTCCACTGGCCTCCCACGTGGCTGTGAATCCATCTGTGCCCGTCGTCGTAGTGGACGTCTATCTTTACGGCTTCCGCGCACAGCTTGTTCGCTTGTTATTGCTTGCAGTCTTCAGCGCGTCCTCTGTGACGTGGCTTCCTCGAATTTCGAATCCTGTTTAATTGCAACGCTGCCGAGATTTTATCTCTCCACTTACTGCTGTTCCTTGTTATGCTTTCTTTTTGCACGATTTTTTTATTGTTGGTGTTTCCTTGACTGGTGAATGTGTTTGTTCGCTTTTCCTCGTGTCATACACTGATTCAGTGTGAGCTGTGTAGGAATGACAGTTGAGAGCTTACAATGACTTGCTCGTGAGTACGCGTCTGACGAGTTAATACCCCTCTGATTTCTCGTTCCCACGATTGTTGACGTGCTGTGATGTGAAATCACAATGGAGATATTGTATCAATATTATAATGATAATTTAGATTTTTTTGTTCATTTTGATTCAAATATTTATGGTCAAGCTCACAAATTAAGAACTGCGTATGACGATATGGAGGACAACGAGAAAATTTAGTCTCAGGACCAATCAATGGACCATCACACCAATTCCGACCAAGGCACTTACAGGAAAAGTCCAGACCGCGGTGGGGCCAGATATAATGAGCGCAATCGTGCCAAGGTTGAATAGAGATAAAAATATTACTGTTATAAAATATAAGAAACAATAAGAAGAAACATATTAAAGCAATTATCTATTTAATCAATCACCATGAATATATTATCAATGTTTCTTGATCAAGTTGAAACCTATTTTTATCCTTATATATGCCTCTCCTTTGGACACGTTCAGATGTGTTCGAGTAGGACGTGGTCAAGACGTGGGTTGGACGAGTACAACGTGATCAAGAGGTACCTTTGGATTGTGTAGCTCTGAATAATCAACTTAGTACAAACAATAGCTAAACGAAAAAGACAATTTATCTCTGTCGCATATAAAATTTCTACTTTTGTATGTAATTTTTATGTTTCATTTTATTTTGAGATCACTTTAAACAAGTATCACTTATAAAAGAATTGTTAGTACACATCGTACAAGATATCGAATTTTTTCTTTCTCAACTTGGAGATCTATGGGTAATATACCTGGAAGTACTTGCTTAATATCAGTTGATACGGACTTATAACATCTATTGTAAATTTCGGTCTGCTCTTTAACGATTAGATGTCGTAACTTTGACTTTTGTTCTTTTTTATATTTTATCTCAGTTTTATGATTACTTCTTATACTTTACTACTTCATATCTCTTGCTCCATTGTGTTTTTGTGTCCTGTAATTTTTTTCAATAGTTTCTCCGTATCTTTCCACACTTGATAATATTCCCCTTCATGATAGAAATGATCGGTTTAATTAATTTTTAATATCTGGCAATTCCATATTTTAACCCTATTGTTTTTTATGACAAATTTATTTGTAGGAAACTTTGCCATAATTTGTGAATTTTTTTACTATGACTAAATAGTGCCATAGAAACTCTTCTTTACTCTATCCTCGCCCACTCCCTATTCTTTTCTTAATTTTTTGTGCTAAGGAATCCAACTTTCCCTTGTCGATAACTATTTGTTTTCCGTTTTGAATTTCGATGCGTAATAGTTGAATCTGCTGCTCGTTTACTCTAGCAGTTATATCATTGTCATCAGATGTAGGTGAAAAAGTGTATTCAAACATGTTCGTTTTGCCTAGCTCCTGTTTTTTCTAATTCACATGTAACTCAGTTCTTTCGTAGGTTGTCTCTGATATATCTCTATTTTCTCAGAATCCCTCTTTGATAGTTATGTTAATTAGTTTGTTTTCCAATATCGAATTTGAAATTTCGTGTCCTTATTTTTCAATATTCATCAATAGCTTACTGCGCTTTTCCTTACTAAAATAATTTCTATCATTTTGTACACAATTCGCTTATTTTTAAAACATCTTTTTCGTTATGTGCGACGCAAAATTTTCTTAAACCATACTTTTCAAGAATCATTCAAATTTTTTGGACCTGTTACATATTTCCCATTGATGGTAACCTTTCTTGATCGCAGAATAGATTAATTTTGTTCTCATCGGTGTATTGGAACATTTTCTTTGGACACTTCTTACTTCCTTCTGTAATTCTTTTGGAACTCAAATAATTATCACTCAATTTTTGGATTATATCTCTATATTTGACGTGCTGTATGTTTTATCACTTATAGAATGTTCTCCTTTTCACCTTTTCTTTGACTGTCAATTTCACGTTGCCTCTTTTTAATACAGTGATCTCATACATCTTGCATTTCTTAGAATATTATCTCTTGTGTCCATAATGGCGCTATATAAAACACATGAATGGTTAGATGTACGCCACCACATCAATTTATCTTCCCTTTTGTTGAAAAACATCACAAATTTGTTCAATCCTTTTCATTTCCCAACGGAATCCAGATATCATTTCGATCTTTCTCATCATTCAACTTATCACATTGAATTCGTTTAATGAAAACAAAAAATATTCTAATTTGGATCAAATATACTTAGTTCAGTTGATCCTCTGTAATATACTTCTTTACTTCTTATAATGATCTTTTGTTGTGTGTTTTAGATAACCAATTTTCTTTTATTTTGTATTTATAACGTCTTTTATTGGCTGTTCATGTTCCTCACTTTCTAAGATTATGCCAATGACACATCGTATTTCCTTGATATAATTTATATTGACACTAAGTTTTTCTGTCTACTTCTCCAGCATATTACTTTTAATACTAAATACTAAATTTTACCATTATTACTCGACTCTTATCATTCCTTCTATTTATGTTATGTCCTCTATGAACTATACCAACACAAGACTATTTATACCAACAAAACCTTTGACGCAGTCTTCTACCATTTTTACCATTGTTGTTCATATACAATGATTTTGCATTATCTCCCTTTCGTCCATATTTAAAATTTTTATCTTTTAACTTGGTTCATTGTTTTCCAAATTATTAATGGTTATTCTACCTCAGATGTCCATTAAATCCTCAGACGTCTTTTCAACGTTATTTCCATTAAATCTGTCGTCTGTAATGTTTGATACTGTCTCCTCTAAACCCCTCATTTTGTCTAAAAATTGTTCAGTCTGTCCATCCTCATAGTTCTTCCATCCTCTTCATCATTACACTCATCTCACACTGATAATTTTATCTGCAACATGTTCCAAATCATTCTATTCTTTACCGTTAGCATTCGTAAAATATCTCCTTTTCAGATTGCTAAATTGGATATTCGTCCCATTGTGTATTTACTTCGTTACTTACATTGCACTCTCCGCGCCATAACCTTCAGTTAATCATTCCTTAATGTTTCAAATAATATATGCCTTTTCGGTCATACTTTCATTCTTCTTCTTTTTTTGACTCTTAAAGACATTCTCACCCTGATTCTCTTATTCATAACTCTAATTCGTGTTTCCCTTCCTAATGTCCAGTTTTTTATTGTGCATTTTTCTTATTTATTGTAAAAAATGTTATTTAAATTATTTTTATCATCTTGGTTTTACATCCTTTACTTTTTCTTGTTATTACTCATAAGAAGCTTAATTATCTTTTCCTTTGTCATAAAATAGTATACTAATACCGTACATTGTGACTGAGATTTTGAGAAACCAATGGAATTCACTTTTTACTTAACATAAATCTGTTCCCGTGTGGTGGTAGTAACAATTTTAAAATCCCTTTCTTAACATTTCAGTATTATATGACGTCGAAGCATTTGTATTTATTGGACAAGCTTCCGTAGCATTCAATAGATAGCTCTGCAATTGATGAAGAAGTATATTGAATACTCAATAGATGTCGGGTATATTCTTGAAGATTACATTTTCTACGTTACTTTTTTACATTAGTACCAATACTCATTCACAGGTTTTGCTAATTACGCATTTCTTTTCAGAAGATCTGTCTACTCGTTTAATTTTACACTTTTACTCTGAGCTTTGCAAATATGTTATATTTATACTTCCCTTGTTAGTCAAAAAAATTAAGAAATTCGTATGTCATTCAAATTGGAGAATATGAAATTACATAGCTCCAACGTAGCTGACTGACTCACAAAAGATTTATCATGCTCTCAATCGCCGCTGATTCGTCCTCGGACCATAAGCCTAGTTATTACGACTGTCTGAATTCTCCACTATACTGATTTTGGCAGATCATTTTTTCATACAATAGCCATTCTAAACATTACTAAGAAATTTTGTTACTATATATAACTAATTAATAACTTTCATTGTCTCAAAATGTCTACAAAATGTAAACCGGTTCNGTGGCCTTGTGAATCGAGGCGGGTGGTGCAGTGGACAGCACACCTGCGACTAGAGAAGGCGGTCCCGGGTTCCAGTCGCTATTTTCTCCTGGCTGTTGACGATGCAAGTATTCTTGTAGTTCGCTGCAAACTTATGAACAACCTTGTTATCTTTTCTCCCAATTAAAAAAACGAACATCAATTTCTGTTGTTAACGGGCCATATATTCTTCTCTCCTGTACACAATCTTCGAATATAGTGGGCAACACTTTTAAAACTAAGAATTCCAGTTTGGGAGCCTTTGACACGGAATTTTTTAACTATTTTTTTTTGTGCTTTCAATGTCTTAATTTGACCGGGATATAAAAATCACCTGAGCATGATTCTATTAGCAATTAACGCTTGTGCTATGGAGATGGAGCGTCCGTGCGCCTTAGTAGTTACGAAGTGAATTCAATGTAGCAGCTGCTGAGCAGTGCGTGTGGCCACAAAGGCGCGTCCGCTCGTGGTACGCAGGGTGTTTTCACGCACTGCGACTCCTCACCACTGTCCGTTTCGCAGAAAGAAAAGAAGGCGGTGCTCTTGTTGTAATTAGTAACACTTTGTTTGAATTTAAATACGTTATGAATTGCGACGCGCCGTGTAATGATGTGCTGCTCTCGATCTTGAAGCTAATGAAAATTAAAACTGTCGAGGTATGACGAACGGAGTGGAACAATTCGTACGAGAAAGGAATTTGTGCCGATTATCGTTTACCTTTAATTTAAAAATAATTTCTTCGGACGTTATAGACAACTTTGGCACAGATGGACTTATTTTTAAATTAAGATATTGACTCCATGAAGGGAAGAGACCGCATATGAAATCATTTTCCTTTATAATGAAGTATTTGTCTTCGGTATTCTGAGTTGAACATCGCTCAAACATTTCTATCTACGAATCGAATGAATGGCCGAGGAAGAATTATTGGTTAAAATAGACTATTCAAATATTTCTCGGAAATCTTTAATAGTGCTGTGACTGATCTCGACCAAGTTCTCTCTATTACATGATAATTTATGTTACACTTCCTTGGTTGAGTCTGCTAAAAATGTGCCACTTTTGTTTCAAGATAAAATATTACTCACTGATTATATAAGTAAATAATTCCCTGAGTAAAATCGTGAAAACCATCCAGAAGTGAAACAAAGTGTATGATGTCAGGATCCTCATTAGAAGACGTCCATAAATTACGTGACGCACCCTGGGGTGAGTAGAATCTTTGGTATCGTTACACAGCGTTATGGTGGGTTGGGGTGGGGAGTTAATCTTGGTGTTACGTATCACCAAGGTTTATGGGTTATGTTTTATAGGGGCCTTTAGTTTTAAAGTTTATCACTGTAATCTGTGAACTTAATCGTTCTATAAGAGATCAGAGCAATGAGGATCAAACTATGAAGTCAATGTACGACGGTTACGGAACAAACTTTTCATAGTGGTGGGGAGGTAGGGATAACGTTGCGTAATGTTTTGGAAGGAAGAGATATATCGTTATAGATGCGTTATGCAGGAATACGTTAATTCAGGTGTCAAAAATTGATAATTTTTGCGTCGTGTAATATATGGGCGACTACTTAGGAGTTCAACGTTGGCCTCATAAAATTTAAACTTCCATCATCGATTAGGGTGCTTTTCATTGTGAGCAGATGTGCGCCCCATGTCACCCCAACTTCGATGCTGGAAGGAATATGAGGGTATAAGGCGCACAACATAACTCCTTCTCTAGTCTGGCAGCCTGCAAACTATGGCTGGGTCTGCTATTGACGCACTTCCCACGAAAAGTGCTTCAGTGATCGCTGTTGAAATTCGGAAGGTGTGCGTGGGGTTAGTAAACCCTTCGCTTTGAATAACAAATGTTTTCAGAAGAGCGTTAATTTTCCTCCTCTTTCATCCCTACACCCTCACTTTCGGCTCGGCAGGCGGAGCGGGAGTTATGTTGCACGCCCCGTACTCGTGAAGGCGTTGGAAAGGCAGCAACGTCAGAACGGGTGCCGGTGGCTGGATCCATGACTATGCAGTTCGCCTCCGCTGAGGTGTTTCCATTCCTTTTTTGGATTCCCGCCTGCGCGTGTGCTTGGATCCCCTCTGCGGGGGTCTTGTGATTGATTCGGACTCCACTTGGAGCTAGCGGGTGGTGGATACGTACGGGACACGTCTTCAGGGAAGAGGGTGAGAGGTTCTCCTTGTTCGGATGTTACTACATGGGCTTAGGTTAAGATGGTACATCGTTGTGGAGAATAAAATTGAAGGGGTAAGTATAATTGTTTTTACTAATTCGATAGACAATAATTCAACATTTCACAATTCTAAAGGAAACCAGTATTTCAACAGTATTTTGATATTATTTTAGCTATAAATATTCCTGTTTATAATAAAAAAAACTGTGCCGTAGTAGAAACAAAATAGTTAAAAATTTGTATCTCTTTAATGAGACGAAACTTAACGTTTTTCCAATTACAGTATCATGTACACTACTCATCCACGCAGCTCATGCAATTCTTGTTAAATGATTCGTACCACCTTTATCCACTAATGTCATCTTTTCGTATAATGCCATTAGAGTGGAAAAGACCAAGAAGATTAACATTTATTTCCATTTTAATTAATGTGATAGATTTTGCAGTTTCCTTTCCATGAATAAGCCAATTTGAACCAAAATATGTTTTAGTTTTTACAAAACAGTTTGGAAAGCAATAAGAATCGGAGGGATTCCGCACCGTTGTAAAAATATTTTTCTTTTCTATAAAATGTGTAACTAGTTCCTCTGAATTTTGTGTCGCATTATACATCCAACATCAATTCTAAAAGGAACATAAATCATTCCATCTAATTTCATTAAAAAACTTTGTTAATTCAGATATAAAATATTTATGTAACCAAATTGGCTCTACCAAAATTATAGAGGCAGTCAATTACTTATCATTTTGCAATTGTGCTGATATATTTTGAACTAAATAATTTATTTCTCTAATCGTTTCTAAACCAATATTCTTTTGAAATACTTGCGTTCTTGTAACATTTGAGACTTTCGTTGATTTTATTTACTAACACGCTATGAGAACGAAAACAGAGAGATCCTGGAAAGAAAATTTGCTATCCGATATGTGTGAGGTATGGTTTTATGAGTGAAGGAAGATCAATAACTGGACGTCAGATGTATGTAAATGAATAAACTCACCAACACCTGAAATCATAGCGAGGGCGTGCAATAAACAAATGAGATGTGCTGTCGCTATTGCTTAATCCGAGCACGTTGTGTGACTGAGTTATTTCTCGTTCTTTATCATCTTATTGCTTTCTTTCCGTCCTCCATCACTTACACCCTGCTTTTGCATCTACTTTGTTGTACCATTTCTTTGACTTACGAGTCCCTGCATTCTGGCATTCCCCACTCCCGATTTCATTAACATGTATTACAAATCCCTTTTCTCATTCTAAGTAATTTCTTCAACTATTTTGTCCATCTCTATTATTATAGAGGAAAACATAGTCTCTTTCTAAACTATTTAATACAGGAAGCTCTTTCGACTGCGTAGCGACCATCTTCAGTGCTAAATATAGAGATTCTGTAATTAGTAGTTTAGAAAGAGATATTATGTTTTCCTCTATGTATGAAATAATATATGAAAACTCTTTCAAAACCTCATCATCACTTAATATAATTTGTCCATCTCTGCTGAGATATATGCGTATAGATGTCCGAAACTTCCTCCTTACTTGATCTTCCATTTGAACCCCATCTTCCACACTCCATCCTCATCCAATACTCCTCATTGCCACCTGCTGTATCCTCTCCCCGATCCCCGTCACCGCAGTTCGTTCCAAACCCGTTCTCCGCCTGTCATCGCTCACACGCCTCTTTCGCTCTCGGATTTATGGACTGTTTGTTTTTAAAAGTTATTTATTGACGCACGATGGAGCGCACGGCGCGAGTTTTTCTTTTGGCGCTGGCCGGGGCAGCACGCGGCGGTGGCAGCAACATCGGCTGGCCACTCGGCCACCCTCGAACGCCGTGATATAATGCTGCGGAGGCGCTCGCGGGCTCTGCGCCCAGTTAAATCACGTCACCTGACTGAGCTGGGAGAAGATTACGCACAGTCATCCACGATATGGTCGGAGTCCACTCCTCTCTCTCTCTCTCGCCTTAACGCCTCGCGTCCTCTTCCTTTCTGACGTTCCGGGATCTGTACTATATCAAATTTATACCGGGTTGTGGTGTTATGTTTTCTCTTTCGAGACGTTTGCTGATTGCTTTAGCAATTATCTTTGTTTTATCTATTGCTAATGTTGGATTGGAATTATTTTTTGACACTCGAAAACGAGGAGCTATATTGTATAATGTATTAGTCCCATTGTTGTGTCTGTATTGATTATCATTTTTTACTGGAACAATTATCACTCTCCAAAAATTCCATATTGGTTCCTTCCGATCCCCCACATACCTTATTTAACCCCAGACAATCTCAATACATTTTTTTCTTTATTTATTAGGACTAATTTATTTTGCTTCGTATGATGTCTTAAAGTAAGAATGATACTATTACAATTATCTGCGTTTAAAATTCTATTAATTCAGTTATAATTCGTAATTTCATCGTATTAACTGTCATTTAGTGCTTTAGTGTCTTCGGTCTACGTCAACTCAGTGCAAGGAAATCCAGGAGCTTTGAGGTTGCATATCGACCGGATTAGATGAGATACCCAATCGTGCTTCACACGGCCTCCAACGTTCTGACCACCTGTTTCTTCTCGGCGCAAGTTGGAAACGTAGGTTTAGTTCCCATAATTTTGCCCTGTTAATTGTGATGTAATTAAATAATATTTTGGCCTTTTTTTATTTGTTGATGCTTTTCTTAGCGATCTTGTTTCTGTAATATTGTAGAATTATCTGATAAATGGTACACCTATCTCAATACGCCTTAATAGTTTTCAGGCCCAAGCACCTTTACTACTAAAATACACTCTTTATTCTTGTCTTATATTAAAACGTGTAAGTTCTCTAGATAAACCTTTTTTAATTCTTTTCCTGAATTTGTTTTGAAAACATCACTTGTCGTTAGAATCAATCTCTGAAGATTTCAAGAGAGAAAAAATAACTTTAAACGAGCTTTTTTGTTAAATATAAATTCAATAGTTATTTTGACTCTTTTATCTGTTTAATTAAGTTAAATTTGATATTGATTCGCTCTAATATTGAAATTGTAATTGTTTCATTAGATACAAATCAATAAAGGAATGGTCGCAATATGATTCGGCATACATTATACAAAGAATCTCAGAAAATATCCAAAACTAACATCAATGTGTGATTATATATATATATAAAAAAAACTAGTAGGAAATGAGTAACGCGTTTCTTTATAGTCCTAAAATCTTTTTCAATCCCTCAACTCTTCTTGAATCTAAACGTCTGCGAGGAAACTTCTTTCGACTAGAGATTCGCTAGAGTTGTTCGAAGCGCATCAAGCGTTGTTATTGAGGGGTGATGGACCCTACTGTGAGAGGAGCCCAGTCATTACTATGTCCAGCGCCCCATCTGGCGAAGCCATCAACAGGTGGCATACCGCCGCCGCGTCGGAACAGTGTCTGTCCTCACTGTAGAAACGATTCTCACTCCCCTCCGGGCCAACACCGACGTCTGCTTTTCGAGACCGAAAAGAAAAAAATATATTCCGTCCAATTACTTAAATGAAACACCACCGTAAATAAAATGTCTCTTTAGAGGGAGATAATAATAATCTATTTTTAACGCTAAGGGATAACTACGTTGGAATCGAGATACTGTCATAATTATGTATCGTTACAAATTTATTACAATTGTATTTGCGATTCGTTGATTTATTATCAATTAATTGGCGGTTACGAAGTGATATAATAAATTATCAAAGATGTTGCTGACGCACAACGCGTATGTTTGCTTCTGAAGAAAGTGTCATAGGTGCCGAAGATAATTTTTTTTTCAAATTTTCGTTTTGGAAAATAGTGATTATTTATGAGTTTTTTAATGGGAATTAAGAATTATAATAGAATTGATTGTGTGAGCATATAACGACGAGAAATGAACAAAAATTAACATTTACTACATTTTAGTTAAGACCTTTGAGCTTCGCCGCTGTTTGAACACTTCGCCGTGATTTAGTTAGTATCTGGTAGACGGAGCGTGTAATATCGTCGAATCCCTATCGCATAGGGGTACACACAGCTCACTGTCCTATTCCATCCCCGGTTGCAACCCGGACCGACCGTACAACATTTCTGTGTACCCTACGCACGTTCCAGCATCTCTCCCTCCAAAGCAAATAGGGTGTAGCTCATCCAGAGCTTCCTCCATCGACCGATCTTTCTCTCTGTGGGTTTCTCCTCTTCCATCCGACGTCCGTATCGAATCGATTCTCCGCGTTCGGGCGCGTCGATACCGCTCTGCTTGGCCGCCGCCTCCGGCACCGATGGATCGCGTAATTGGCGCTTTCCGAAATATCAGCGATGGTATCGCCTCCGGGACGCTGTGGGGATGGTGGGATGGGAAGTGGGGGCGGAGATGGGTGACGTCGGAACCGACTGCGTTCGCGCCATCTGTTGGACGAATCCACGCTCGACTTCTCGACTCTCTTTGGTGATATGGAGATTCTAGATCTGGAGGGATTGCTGCTTTGCCGTGTCGGGAGATTTTGTTGGTACGTCGATGACACGCAAAGAGTAACACTTAAATTTTTATTCGTTTTCTGCTGTCAACTAAAATCGGAGAACGTATTAAATTAATTATTTATTTCTTCACAGCAACATCCCCATCTGTCCGCCTGAATTTCCGTTGGCTAGTGGGTAAAAAATTAAAATAGTGTTCTCGCTCTTAATTCATTTCAGACAAATCCATCAAATTTGATCCATATATTTTTATTGAGGTTAAACATTTAACTTTACTTATCAAACATTCATCTTTATCTTTTATATCAGATGATTTATTCTACTTTCCTCCGGTTATAGGTGATTTTCTGAGCAAGGAGAAATTATTTTTATTAAATATTTATACAAATCATTATGGTAATAAATAATTTATTTGCATTTGAAAAGTATATTTGAAATATTAAAAATATATTTTAAATATCTACCAAGGACTATTCAAGACTATTAAAGACATCTATTAAACACTTCATCAGTCACAAGCTTTATAAGACCAAATTCTTTCATATGAAAAAAATGTTAAGTAGCATTAAAAAAAAAGGTTGTAATCTATCAAAGAAACAAATACACTAATCAACAATATTTATTCAATTTTATATATTATCAAGATTCCCTTTACGCTAATGATAGTAAAGAGTTTTAATGATTAAAAAATTGAAGATAATTTCTATTCTTATCGAAAATACGTATGTAAAATTCCATTTTTCAAATAATCTGTAATCAAAATAAATGTTTTTTTAAGAACACTTTTAGGATTTAAATCATATACCAAGACCTACTTGATCATTTTTGATTATAGTTGATATAAGACCTCCCCATGTCACAAATAAATCTCAAGGAATGCGTGTCCATTTGGGTATGCCTGTGGGACTTTCACGGGGAGGCTTTTCGGAAATCGAACTACGTGGAAGGAGAGTTTTATTCTAGCGCCATACAAAGGATAGGGATGACAATCATGCTTGCCGAGCCTGGTTGGAGAGAAATAAATGGAAAAAAAGTGCTATCTTGCTCTAACTTTGAGGTACTGCACTCTATAATGATTCAAATTCACACCATAGCGCCACAGACATTCCCAAAATTGGCGCGAGTTTTAAAGCAATATGGGGAAGTCGTGTACATACAATAATCTCTAGTATGATCAAGTAGGTCGTGTCACAGACTATATATAGTTTAGTATAAAGTATAAAGTAAAGCGTAAGTTTGTATATCAATGTGTTGGCAAAGAATATTTAATAGCCGATCTTATGTTTTGAGATTTCAAATACACGCATTCTCTTATTTTCATTTTTGCTTTCCGGTTATACACGTAATATAAAAATTATATTTAACTCACTGTTTTACTTATTTTATATCCTGACTTTATCACAGCTTCTTAAAATCACATGGAGACATTAGTTACCTTATCAGATACGTTATATTGTAAAATTAGTTTATTTAGAATTGCAATACACTATTGCTTTTCTTGATTAGATAGCTAGACTTTGATGAACTTGCTATATTATTGGGACATATTGTCTCTTTGGTATTTAGATGCCTTAAAAATTGCCGTAATAAGTCAAATAAAAAGGAAATTATTTTCATTTTTTTGAATTATATTTGGTAACCGAATGTCACTGAAAATTGCTCGCCTACATAATCAAAATTTCCATGAATTTGTTTGTTTCATTCCAGGAGATCTGGTGAACTTAAGAAACCATCTAAATAAAAGAAAATTTTTAAAAACTATAGATTTTAGAGAAAATAGTTCATTTATGATTTGTATATTTCATCTAACCGTAAGTTCGAAATTTCATTTACTTATTACTAACTAATAATAGTCGTCCTGTTGGAAACTTTCGCCAGACTGCTATAACTCACTTTCATGAAAAATAATGTTGAAATTCCTAATGTCAAATAATGTGGTAATTATATCCAAGTGTGACTATATCGAGAATAATTCAAACAATATTAAGAGATGTAGAGTTAACGTCAATTAAAGTTCATGTGTTTGCCGACATTAAAAAAATACATTTCCTTTTTCAGCTTTATTCATAAGCTAGTGCTTTTTTTCTCAAGAATTCATTCGTCATTATGCACAACCTTCCACATAAACATTTTAGTGTTTTATTGAAGAAGTATATTTGATTGACATTTTCTGAATATCTCGGAATATATATTGCATACGCGCAATCGATTTTTGATTTTATAGTAAAATACTTAATACTTGGTTTAAATATCATACTCCACGTTCCCTTAAATATTTTTATATTCATATTAATTTGTGATATAACAATGTGAATTCATTGGCTATGATATTCAATATGTCTAATTCATAACGCCATTGTCGTAGTACATTTAATAAAAATTATTTATAACACGCTTATTATATGTTTTATTTTAAGTTATCTTTATCCAATCTCGGCAAGTTTGAGTACATTTACCTCATTCCTGTCTGGATTTTTCTTGAATTTTCCGTTGGGTGCTTCGATAGGAATTGATGGGTTGTCCTTGCTTCCTTCTTGAGAGTAAATTAGCTTTATGTCCTCCACGGGCTGCTTTTTTGTTTTTGAGCTAAAAATTTTGGAGGTAGAAACTACGTGGCATTCAAATAATTTCTAAAATAATTTTCCCTTATCCGATACTTCTACATTCTTAATCTCTACTCTGTCATATAACTTTACTCAGAGAAAATGTAACTTAAGAAAAACGAACAAGAACGGGAACGAACTGTGTTTATTAGTTTATTGTGAAGTAGTAGCAGTAAATTGGTTTATTGTCTCCAACGTAGTCATAGGCAGTTTGTAACTGCTCTCTTGGCAATAAATTATTTATTTATTGCCAGTCTAATTGGCTTAATATTGGTACAGGGCTTGTATACAGTGTAGCCAACTCTATTACTTCACCATCGTCCATAAGGGTAATACGGAGGGATGTTTGCAGTATATTCGGATTTCTTTAAACTTAACTCTATTGCCAATATCTGACATCAATTCAATTCACTTGCACTTGATCTGGTATATCTCCATCAAGCATTTATTTATTTTGTACCATTTGGCTAGATTCAGGCCATGAAGCCCGCATTCCACCTGACCGTTGAACTAGGGAAAGGGAATTGGGAAGGAGAGAAGTTGAACTGCCGTGGAACTTATGGAATCGAACCGACATTTGTCTGGAGTAGGTGAGAGAAACCCCAGCTGAAAACCTCACCTAGTTCGGCGGAGCAGGGTTTGAACCCAAGCTCTACCGCTCAGCATGTAGAACGAATATTACCTTCGGTCTTAGTTGCGATATTAACTTGCGTTCTTTACAGCAAATACTCGTTTTCGTTACTGCTTTTAACATTTATTCGGTTTGTTCAGACGTTGGACGTTGGCAATTCGTGTTAACCGGTCAAATTGCACTATATTTGGTTAAGTTACATGACTTGAGTATAACGTGCTCAATTTCTCTTGAGAAGACCATCAAGAATGCGCTTTGCACGCCGAGCCCCAGGACAGCCTCTCCCCCTCTCGCTCGTTCCACGGAAACCGGTGGTTCTACACCATTTGCTGTCTTCGCGGAAGGCGATACCATCCCTCTGGCGCCAAGGCCGGATCGCCAGCCGCCGACGCCAGTCGCGCATCGGACAACCGTACGAGGCGCGCATGCCCGATTCACACGTCTGCTGTCATCATCGGCCACCGTTACCTGTCGTCCTCTTGACGTCAGGACAATAGCAGTGCAGGCAGGTGTACAGTTTTTGTGTCGTGAGTGAGATACGACGTGAAAAAAAAATCTGGACGGTGACCTAGCGCGACATTTACGACTTCGTGGTGAAATCGTTATTGTCGCGCAATGCGCGCAAAACAACAAAAGTCTGATAAAGGTACATTTTTTCCTCGAGAAGAAACTCCTTCGTGCATTCTGGACTTTCTATTAACGCGTGATGAAATCAAGTCACTCCAAACACTCCCGTAGGCTACTCATTCAAAATTACACTGATACAGAAGTGGATGTGTATTTCGGGTTAAAATAAAATTTAAAAAATTATTTTCATTTTTCCTTTGACGATACCTTTGCGAGTGTTCTTTTGCTGGTCTCGATAATGCTATTACATATATAACAATTTGACGACATATGGTAGTACATTTTAACGAAATTTAACAAAATGTGCTACCAAATCTGGGCCTTACTTTGACACATTTATATGAAATAAAAGGATAATGCAAATAGAAATATTAATGTGAAGTCGAATGACAGGAGAGAAAGGATCTTGAAAGCGTCCTGCACTCAAATTTCGGACAAAGCAGGACTTTCATATCAGATGTCAACATAGGGGACAGAGCAAATATAGAACAAATTCAGTAATATCTCTATCGAAAAACTCATCATTGCTTACTAATATTTAATGATATTATGAACTTTAATTTATTATTTAGTGTCTAACATTAAGTATGTATGCCATATTGATTTTAAACAGATAATGATAGTTAAAATTTTCAGTCATAATCTCCTCTGCATTTACTTTCTTTATATCCCCTCATCGGCTTCGGCACTGATAGGACCTCATGATCCATGACGGATATTCGATCAGAACAGCTTTCGCTGCGTATATATGAAGTAAAGGGAGAAACTGACTGATAATTATTGTTATTCTCCATTTACATTGTACCATAAATTCGAAAGAGTTAATTTGAAGGTTTAATCATCATTAAGTTTTATTTACTAGGATCCATAACTTACGTTACTCTTTCAAGCCAGTTTTAGGTGGGGGACAACGTGACTGACTAATACTGAGAGTGAATGAAGGAAGTTCGGGAAACATATATGTATGTGAAGTAAATTACTCAAGATTAATTACATACACTTCTTGTATACGTGGAGTAAATTACACAAGAAGAAAAAAAATTGATATTATCAAAATCATACAGTAATTAAAAAATCAATAATATATGTACAGATGCAATACTTTTTTAAAATGGAGTTAATTTTGTAAAATTACTATGTATTGTTTATGTTACGTTGTGAGGTTTATTGTTTGAGGGTTCGTTGGGGACACCAGCGTTTAAGTCTCTCTAAAATGCGAAGAAAATTTATGATTTATCGCAATAAAAGTAACAAGTAATGCTTTAATTAAAATACTTTTTCCAGAAAATTTGAAAAAAAAAAATTATGTATTATGTATTGACGTTTATATTTCACAAATGAATTTATGAATACCTTATGACGGAAAGTTTTAGTTTTTCCTCCTCCAAAGTTGGAACACATTTCTCTTTTGGAGTATAGATACAGTAATGTGAAGAAAACGTGTTTTTTGGGGGCACATCTTCCTTCTTTTGATATATGGTCATAAGTTGTTTACAAGGAAACAAAAAGACATTTCGTGGTGAAGAGAAATAATTTAGTCGTCCGGTTTAACTACTCATACTCTCCGAGAAGGGTAGTTGAAACCTCTTGTCTATCTAAGGGTTGCAGCAGAGAACACGTATGTGGCAGATTTTCGTTGGGGAACTTCTCCCATTTATTGCTCCCATGTTTCGATTAGATGAGTCATGAAAAGATCCAGCTACCTTTCAGTTACTCCTCTACCATAATGTATCTCTTTGCTTAGGGACAGTGGCGGATCTAGACTGTAATCAAGGGGAGGGGGCTAACCGGGGAGCATTTTTGTTTAAATATTATGGTTTACAACACAAATTTTATAAATATTACCTTTAAATAAAATACATCAAATAAATAATTAACAATCTGGTATTATTAATAATAATAATAACAATTATTCATTAAAGTTATTAATATGGTATTAATTATATTAATATTATATTATTTATTTTATTAATATGTATTATTAATAATAACAATAACAATCATAACTTATAATAATTATTAATCTGGAAACATTTTTACAAAGTATGCCATTTATCAACTTCATTTTTATCTGTTAAGAGTTCAGGTCCAATGGGGAGGGTCTATGGCCCCCTTACCGCCTTCCACCCCCATAGAGCCGCTACTTCTTAGGGATACATATTATTCATTCCCATTTGGTATATGAGAATAAGGAATATGAGATCGCATGGCGTGTGAAGTATTAAACAATAAATTAGTTTCTTTTTTACATTCTCGAAGTTAGTGCATATAATTTTTCCCCTTTGAAATGCACTCCAGTAAGAACCATGATAATCTTCGACCACGAGCCATTATTTTCTTACGTGAAAGCCATTGTTAAATTTCAAAGTTAATGAAAGTTGTATACCAAAGTCGCTCTTCCACGTAGATGCGGTTTTCAACAACTGCTGGACGTGTTGGCACCTTGCCACGCTATCTTTTTCCCTCCGCGGCGACCCGAGGCGAGAAGCGTCGCCGTGGAGCAAGTAGTTCGAGATCTGGCCGGAGTCACCACACTCGCGCTCTCACGAACGGTGACGTCAACAATCGACGCACCTCTGCCAGCAGGATGCAGCGCTGTTCTACGTGCAATCTCGGGATTAGAAGATGCATCGAAGATAAATGTGAAGACGAACAGTGATAAAGTATTGCTTAAGGAGAAATTAACACTCCACGGAGATGTATAATTGTTTTTTTAATTGTTATTGTCATAAAGCACAACAATATGAATAATAATGGTGTAAAAATATGATTTAATTTCTATCTATCAATTAATAAACAATAATCAGAAACTCGTTTGTCTCGTTTGAAATGCAAAAGAACATGTAAAAACATGGCGGTCAAGCACAACGATGTTGTGATTTATGTATCTCGCCTCGGAAAAAGTGAAATAGTCCGGTGACCTATAGATAAAAGTGATGCAAAGAACAGTGCGGAAAATTTACTACAATTCAAAGAAGACATCCATCACTTTCCTGACTTAAAAGTTGGTCTTATTTCGTAAATAAGTGTTTCCTCCATAAGACACAATGTATTACACCATCATATATAGTTGCTATTATATTGTTTAAATGTTTTTCAAGTTGAAATCACATTAAGTACTTGTTACTATATTCATTTATGCCGATTTAATATATTTTAGTGATTTAGTTGTATCTACGCTAGTACTACCCTAAGTACTATAGAATTTGTAATGCAAATTACCTTCTATAGAATTTGTAATGCAACATTTTTTTCGGAATGCTTCACTTAACTATAACCTCGTTTGTCTCCTATATGCTATTTTTATCAAAGATCCTAAATTTATCGTTTTTGTCCCGATTTCATAGTAACAATTTGTGAAGAATGTATGTACCGCCAATAATAAGAGTTTTGCGTAAATAATTCCAGTATATTCACAAAAATTTGTTTCCCTCTTTTTTAACTCTTGTTCCTACATAGTTTTTGAATGAGATCTTTCATTGTGAAGCATCACGAAGCAATTAAAGCAAGTTTCTTAAAAACTGATAAAGAGAGAGAACTTTAATTATGATTGGTAAAACCTACGTGTATACTGCTTACAAAGGTATTACATTTTTATTTTATAATTTCTGTATCTTCATAGTTTCTCGTTGCTTTGTGTGTACACAACACCACATAACGTCTACGAGCTTGGATTCGCGAATGGATTTATTGAGGCCCCTAGTAAATTTGGAAGTTCGTTGATAAATTTCCAAGCCAAAACATCTCGGATTCCTCTGGGCCATACTTTATGAACTCTCGTTCCTTGCTCCTTGATATTTATTTTAACGCTTGATATTCTTGCTCCTTGACACTTTAAAATGTTTCTGCACAAGGAAGTTACCCGTGATGAAAAATTAACCACAACGGACAACCAATTTTGTTGTTATAAAGCTATTTATTTTACAGTCAGGACACATTATGCCTCATTACTTAATTTTTTGGGGGGGCTTTATGGCTCGTCGACGTCAAAGGTCATTGGAACCCTAAAAACTAGTACAGGTAGGGAAAATGCAATTACGCATTAGGGAGAGCCAACATGACTCTCCCCGCGTATGGGACTAGCCGAATGTCTCAACCTTACCCACTAAAAACCCTCATGAATTACAACTCAAATATCAACATATCTCAAAACATTACATACATCATTATTTAAAAAAGAGGAAAATGAAAGATACCCTAGCGTCGGGATCGAAAAGAACAAGAGGTGATCAAGGAAGGTCAGGAAAGAAAAAGGAAGGAGCCTAGTACGAGTAAGTGGAAGTAATGCCAGACTCAGCTCGGGGCCCCGTGTTTGCCAAACACCATACTTACTAGGTGTAAGTGCCCTGGGGGGTCTCATTACTTAATTCTTTGTTAACTTTCATTTTCGTACAAATGTGTGATTGAGCTTCTATGACAAATTCGTAGAAATTTAAAGAGAGTAATTATATCACGTAGAATGTATGTTTATGTGTACATAATGTTACTTGGGTTTCTGAAAGATAGAAATCTTCAATTATCTCTATATCGCGTCAACTATATTACACATTTGAGTATCATCTATCAACAGATGAATTTGAATATACGACTTGTTTTTGTGACCAGCAGTGAATCAAGAACCTGAGAGCTCAAGCATAAACAAAGAGAAATTAATTTATAAACTTTCCCAAGATTAGAGGCAACGTTGTGTCGATGTTGCGATCTGATACATATTTTCCATATATTTTAGATTTATGGAGAAAAGCTTAAAGAATGTTGGTAAAAATTTCCGGAGAATATATACTAAGAAAAAATGCTGTGAAACAATTGTTGTGTTGTGCAAGACATACCAAGATGTACAATGGAAGCTGTTAAACAACTGAATTGTAATTGTGTTTTTTATGTACGTCCATACGAGTTTCTATCTCATGATATATAATTTATGCTTATTGCACTCATAATAAAATTTATTGCAGTTTCTAATCTTTTTCACTTAGATACTTTCATTTCAACGTAGAATTTATGACTGAATTACTATAAGTGTATGTAATGTAACGTAAAAATGGTATAGATTAAAGCGCAGACTCAGTGATTTCAAGATCCCTGGATCGAGTCCAAGGGTGGAAGATTTACGATATCTAAGGAATATTTCCCATGAAATCTGATTATTTTTTACCGAAAATTTCATTTCATCCCAACTTTTCCTAGATTTCTTGGTCACGATACCTTCTCTATTTTTCTCGGTGAAGGCAAGACTGACAAATATTTTGGAGAGAGAGGTACGGTGGATCCGAACATTGAATTGAATGGTGATAGCGAAAGTTTTGAAAAGAGGGATCAATGTGTCCAGTTGCTACTATTTCCCCTCTGACGCCACTTCCCGCGAATATGTTTTCAGTTATAGATATCTGAAGAAGAGGAACAAACGATTTTGTATGAACTGCAGTTATATAATGTAGGTCGACCCTCAAGGCTAGTGCTCTCGCTTGTCACGATACTTCAGTTTCGATTCCCGAAGGATCCAGAGAATTTGAAGCTTTTCACTTCAATGTCTCAGCTCATATAGCTGAGACCATCTGTGACTTACCATCGCTATTGTAATACTTTAATACGTTGACCTAGATTATATCTAGATAATGTTGCCCCAAAAATGTTTCACAATGTATCTAGAGATTAAATCCATGTAGAGTTGGACCTCACTAGTGCTCGTTATTGTGGTCCATAGTTGACCGAAACGAATACATACGTACATAATGTAGTTCGAAAAAGTACACATTTCTGAACTCATTTATTGAACTGAAATAAAAAAAACTATAAACTTTCCGATAGTTACTCGACCAAGCTGAGTGCATCGTGGTTAGAACCATGACTAATTTGCTGACGATTAGTCTCATCAAGTGTCACAAGTCTGAACCGTTTCACGTTCGCGATTAACATGTACGAATCGTCTGTCACTCTGTGGATGGCCATCCAACTCTTCCTTTATGCATGACGTTTACGAGACCATTTTAGAATTTGAATTGACTAATAGGGGATATCGAATCCACGATTCAACTGACAGAAAAAAAAACTTGCGTCTCTTTCCTTCAATGAGAAATTTACTAAGTCATACGCACTTATACCTCGGATCAACTTGAACGAAAGTGTGGAGGAGCTGAGTATCAAACTACGAGCCCGATCAGATATATAGGAGACAATTGCATTGTGCAAGTGCATATTCAATTTCTATTAAATGCTGTTAACTTCTGATTCATAATTGTGTTGTTTAAAATTGTTCATCAACATAGATTTTTAAATTATATTTTCTAATAATTTAAATTATATTTATGCAATATGCCAGTATTTTTCTCTTATTTTAGTTCATTGGAGACTCTTCATTGCCACTCATTTAAAGAGTAGCACGGATTAGAAATATTACATAAATTTTACAAAATTCTTCTAATATATACTTTGAGATAAGTTATTTCCTTTCGATGAGTAATCAGGTGTTCAGTGTCTGTTTACGGGTTATTCAGAAAAGACCATGTAGAATTCTGGAAGAGCGTGTAGAGTTGTAACAAAGAAAATTATGTTGAATTAAAAAAAAAATTGAGATCTCAAAGGCGAAGAAATGCGAGAGTATAAATCGGATAACAGAGAAGAACTGGTACGTGTGCGACCAAGAGAAATTTTAGACATACGGGAGTTAGATAAATAAAACACAGTTTTTGCGAGAACTTGAAGAAATGCGAGTACTAAATTAGATACTTGGTGAACGAAGTACAGTATAAGGAGGAAATAAGCGAGGAAAATACTGAACGCATAGAAAACAGAATATTTATTTGAAGAGAAATTGAAGGTGAAACCAGGACGACAAGAAGCAAAGCGTATCGAGTGTGTAGAGATACAGAGGCGCCCGCTGCGCAGCGTAGAAGCGTGGGATTAAGCCTGAAACGACTCCAGTCGTCGTTGAACGGAGCGTCCAGCTAAGCTAAGAGGGCGGGGCGAGGCGAGCGCGCCATAAACCATCGCGCATTCGTTGTTTGTTTCCAGCCTTTCCACGGCGTTTCAATCGCCCGAGCTCACGGCGGCGGCGGCCGACTGTACAAGATCCCGTGATAGCGCGTCCGCAACGAATTACACGATATATAGACAACCGACCTCTCTCTCTTGAATCGTCGGTCTGTCCGTCTGGGAAGAGGCAGCGACGGAGGGCCAGCGTCGAACCGCGTTGACCTGCACCGGAAGTGCCTTCTCACAGACAACGAGTGCTCTTCCGATTCGTCTCGCAGCTCTTAATGGTATTCGAGACCCACGGCCGCCTCCGTCACAGCGACGGCGGCGGCGTCTTCGAGTCTCTGGCGTGATCAAGTTACAAGATGGGCCTTGGAGAAATACGACCAGTTCAGACCCAGCGAGGATCGTTTGCGATCTAAATAGCGGCGTTTTCTCGTGGATCCGTTTTTTTAGTTTGTCTTTCTTTCTTACAATGAACAGACGGACGGATGGAGAAGAGACACGATGGAGTCAGGACACCAATGTGTATAGTCTGATTGGTTAACGCTATCACGATGTGCTTTGTCTGGAATCCAGTTCCAGTCTTCAACTCAAATGCTCTTACGTCTTTGATAGCGTACATCTGTTTTAGGTATCGAGTCTCGAGTCATTTGAGATCAACATCGATTGCGATATCTGCATAGATTAGTTTCATGCATGGAATCGTATTTCTTCCGTTGTTTGTGTAAGAACTTTGCTTTTACTTATGTATAATCTTTCAATTTGCAATATCTTCTTTCTGGAGTCTATGTCTTCGAGAGCGCGAATAACTTGCCATTCATTTAATATTGGTGTTCATCAACCAGTATATATTTTTATACGTTTGTTGTGAAATATTTTGTTCAAAAGATAATTATTTGTAATGAAGGCACGATTCTTGGCAGATCAAATACAACGCGCATAGCAAAACAAACAATTGAATGTAAAAATTACAAAGAGTCATCAAGTATTGCTGACAGTTTTGGATAAATATAATAAACCATTCATAAGGGAATATTGTTAAACTATGTATGCTCGATTGCCAATTATTTAATTTTTCGTTATGTATTATTTTTGCAGTGTTGGATTAAAATATTTCATTTTAGACTCATTTTCACCATGATCGTGTTAAATCTATAAATACAAAAATATGTACTTCTGAATCATCGTATTCTTTGGTCAACCAAACCTGTTCCGCTAACACCACCATCCGCTTCAAACAAAAGTATCGCGATCATCTCTGAACAGGACTACGACGCACAATTGTACTGTTGCGTAGAGGTTACGTAGAACTTGCGTGAGATCCGCCTCCGCCGTCGCGGAGGTCGCGATTATGAAAACAAAAGCCAAACGACTTCCGGGAATGCTATCAGAACAGATAGGCAGTCGGAGGGTTGATAGCGATGCTTGGTTGTTCGGCCGACCGACCGGTAGCTTGGCTTGACAGCCACCCGCCCACGTGGCGCTAAGTTCAGACGCGCGAGTGTTTTGCAGTCTCATTTTGAATATGCTAGGAATGGTAATCCCTAGAAAGTTTCCATTACTACAGTCGAATTTATTTCTTACAAAATCGAACTTCAAACACGGTGTATTTATTCAAAATAAATATCTCAATACTATATAAGTAAAAATTTCACATTTGTGTATAGTCATATTACGCTAAGAGCAAAGTCGTGATATATTTGGGATTTTCTGCCTTGTACATGGGAAATCTGGGAGATCGTCGTCCGCTACCATAACACAGAGAAGAAACTTGTTTAAAAAATTTCTTTCGTAAATTTGACAACTGCTACTAGGCATGAAACCGTTAAAGATGATTTGTCTACCATATTATCTCTTTCAGGGGAAAGAATTTGTAGCAATAGACTGGAACAAAAAACGTTATTTAACTCTACAATCCTGTTAGAAAGTATGAATAGATCGTAGATAATCAAGACAATTTGTTTTCGTGATGTACATGATGTGATATGTCTATGTCGGATTCAAGCACTATTAAAAATGTTATTTATGAAAAAAAGTTATTTATTAATTTGGTCACTTCACATTTTGAATCAAATATTACTGAGTGCATTGTAAGTTAATATTTCACCCAAGGGAGACAGGAAATTTTGTTTCAAGTTATTTGTTTTTGTATCAATCTATCGCATATCAAAGAAATACCAACCGATAACAACTGATAATGATGGGCACATCATGAGCACATTTGTTCATGTAGCTCATTGTTTTTCTTCGAAATATTATTTTTTAGTTAGAATGATAATTCATTGGTCATTCCATAAACATTATAAATGCCATTAGGAAACACGGAATTATTTTATTAAGAATCACGTTTTATAGGGAAGCTATTAGGAGAGTTTCATCCGAATCGAAAACTTGTATGTGAAGTATTTGTATTTTTGGGATATCCATATCCTTCTTGACATCTAACCTTTTTGATTTTTGAAGTTTTCTCAAAATACAATCCCATTCTTCAAACCCAAAACTCGATTTTCAGATAATTCATGTGTGTTGAATATTTTCGTTTCGTTTATGTGAGTTTTGACCTCATTATAAAAATAACTTAATTTGTCAATACGGAATTTCTACGTCAATAATCAACAGTTTATCATCAATGACTTAAATATTGTTCAAGTATATAATAATTATTGAAGGATTAACACACTTCTTGTTCTGTCATATTCAGGTTATAATAACTGAATTTCCCTAGTCCCTTGTGCAATAACATAATCCAATGTTCATTTTATCTTTGAAGACAACGACACAAAGGAAAATTAATGTCGATTGGGTCAAAGCTAAGACAGCAATTTAAAATCAATCCCAAAAATCACATATAACGACTTTTGGAGAAGATAAAAACCCTATCCATTCGAATAATGCAGTTAGAGATAAATCAAAAATTCCAAAGTTTGACTCTTTTAAAATTCTGTTTAATTATGTTATGCCAATCGGATCATATTTCACTGAAAATGTCATTTGGTTATCTGTGTCAACTAATATCTTAGTAGATTGTGGAAGTACTCATTGTCGGTCTGATTTCTAGCTCGTTTGAATATTTGTTGTAAATGTAAAATATGGAGTCCATAAAGATATTCCAGACATTTATATGCATGATCCTTACATACAATTAAGATGCTCTTTTGTGGCGCAACGTACCTTTATCAGTTTTAATTAAGATCTTATAGAGGACAATACATTTTGCCATCATGGAATAATTCTAGTAGACTATCAAGATATGAATATTAAAATTGAAAACGTTGTTGCGATAGTGGATATTTGTTTTATTAGCATGTAACATGAGATTCGTTTCGGACGTATTCGAAATGTTACATATGAAAAAAAATTGATATTAAGAAGAGATATGTTTCCTTGAATGAAGTCTTTGATTTCGAATGCACTGGTAATGTCTTTAAGGAAACATTAATTTTTGTAACATATTTATAAGTAACTTTGCATGTAAACATTTTCTGGGACAAAACTGCGCTTCATCCAATGTAAAAACAGCTGTTTGTTGAATGATGTAAACGTTTATCTTTCCTGTGAGTGATCGAGTTCCCGTCGTCCGAACGTATTAAATTATTTAAAAATCGTTATTTAAAATAAAGTGTTAAATTACTTCAATTTAAGAGAGTAATTTAAGAAAGAATCGTAATATTTAATGGATTATTTGTTTTGCGCATTTAACGAAGATAATAACGTTTTTAAATCATAAAACTTGGGCATTTTACAAGAATTTTAATGAAATAGTGCAGAGACGTTATGCCTCGGAAGCGAGAATTCTACCGGTGCGGTTCCCACGATATGGTCTAGTGAATACAGTCAAGTTTTGTATTAAATTTGTATTATTATGTATTTGTAAAATTATGATGCGGTACATGATTTTAAAAAACAGTAAGTAAAATTATTTTGATCTCACAATATAGATAGGTTATATTTTTTCTTGAGTAAAAGAAGATTAAGCTAAGAAAAATCCCAGGCAAAGCCGGTTAGTCAGCTAGTATTTAATAAATTTTAGTAAATTTCTTGTGAAACTGTGTACGACCCCGTGGAGGACAATAAACTAATTTACTCTCCGGAACGACCGAAGATATAAGATCTAGCTGTCCCTTATTCCCTCCGTTCCCGACTTTCCCGAAGTGTTCACCCTTTCTCTGTGCATCCGGCAAGGACGTTTTGTGGACTTCAGAGGAATGGCGGGGAGGTGAGCGGATAGCAGTGTGGTGGGGTGGGTAGGGGACCACCCGCGTGGCTGCGAGGGCGCAAGTCGGTCTCCGCGGAAAACAATAGTGCGCGCGCATCTCTTTGCTAACGCCCGTGAGACGCATCGGTCGCTGCCAGGGCACCCGTCCAGAGGTCTCTCGGAGGTCGTAGACTGTGCCCTGGAAACGAATGAATCACTCCCATCAAAAATCGTTCATACGATATGTGGTATAATTATTCATGACTCGTTCAAATTATGTCATGTTGTATCGCAACCGTTGTATTCTTATTCTTTCGATAAGTATATGATATCTTGAGTTTAGGTCACTATATACACACCATTCTTCAGATAGCCAACGCTCCCACCTTTATTTAGTCATGCTCAGGGTTCTCTGCAACCATAATTGAACCTCCTCACCACAAACCATCACTACAACCGCACATCCCACAACATTCTGCTGTAGTGTGAACGATCTGAAGGATGATGTACTTATTGTGATCTAAACTATCTTATACTTATTGATACACGTGGTCAATAATTTCGACTGAACTATTGTTTTATGACAATGCAAATATTTGGTGATGTGAGCTTGTACAACAATCATCGTTTTCACGTTCGAAAAATGATTTTCATTTTCATCAAAGATTCTCGAACCATTAAAACGCAGAGTTGAAGAGAAAAAAAATGAGACATCACTTTCAAATTATTCATACCCAGAATATATTTTCCTTCCTTGCGCCCAATACCAAACGACAACAAGAAGAAATATTAAAGTTGTATACGAGAGATTTGTTCCAAATGAGAAATGTTATAAATTTTTGAGAACGTACCACCTTCTAATTTTTTTCTGTAACTTGTACACTACTGATAACATAAAAGGGTCCATTTATTTTTCTAAGTCCCACGCTCTGACCAGTTTTGGATCTGTTAGGTTTGCAACAGATCTCTCTTCTTGCTTCCCCTTCGAGAGGGTAAGTTTCGTTCGACCAATCGTAGGTCTATTTGAAACGGCGCCTATATTTGGAAGACATCGTGCGGCGGGTAAATCGTAACAAGATAAAATGTTCAATTACACCGCTATTAAAGAAATATTTTGTATTTTTTTATTATACACATTTTGGACTTCTATGACAAAATGCCTCACGATGTCTTCCAAATATAGGCGCCGTTTCAAATAGACCTACGATTGGTCGAACGAAACTTCCCCTCTCGAAGGGGAAGCAAGAAGAGAGATCCGTTGCAAACCTAACAGATCCAAAACTGGTCAGAGCGTGGGACTTAAAAAATTAATGGGCCCTTTTTTATTATCAGTTGTGTACGTACCAGAAAGTATCTGGGATTAGTTGTCAGTTCGGTAGGAGGTAATCGATGAAGACCTTTTTGTATTTTTTTCTTTTGAATTACAACTATTTCTTTAACATACGATGTCTTTTGAATATTATGTTAATTTTTTCTACCGATGTATGATGTTTATGTATTTTAAGTTTTCTATAATAGATATATTTCGTTAAAAATAAGATGACTTTTTTGTCCAGATTGATATAGTAAGTTGAAATGTGACTTATCCACTCGCGTTTAATTTGTCACGGACATTATATTCTCTTAGTGTGTAAAAACGAAACGACCTACAATGTTCTCGAATTGTGCACTGTCTGCGTAAAATCTCTTCGATACGTTATTATTGGTCGTAACCATTACACATGTCTTTGGTGTTCTTGCATTTAATTCACAATTCCTTCGTAAGTAGAGTTCTATCCGAATAATTTGAGTCGGACGGAATTCGAGCGTATCCCCGGATTCGTTGTCACAAGCATTGTATTGGCCAAAAAGGGCGACCAATTGACTACATGGAACGCGTTTCTGCGCTGATAATGCAAGGTACGTTTTTTCCTCATTCGTTCTGTCGATTGTGATAACGTCCCTGCGGGCACCCGTGCGCCTTATCACCTCGGATAACACGGTGACGAGCCCGCATTGGTCTGGCCCCGAAACTTGCTTCGCCATTTTGCACTGAGGCATATCATGGCTTCCGAGTGATATTCCTACGATATTATGTACTCTGGCAATCGTAGCCAACATATATTAGTAAGCGTTGGATTAAGTTATCTCATTTGCAATGGTGTATTCGTCTCGATTCACCCTTATTTCTCCTCATTTGTTCAATTTTTCATGGTTAATTTATTATTGAGAAGTAGATAATCATTCACGATTTGTTATAACATTAATTGAGAATGCATTACTTTAAAATTACCCACGTAAAATATTGGAATTTAATCAATACAGCAATTTTTGCCTTCACACATTACAATCTGACATCCTGAAAGCATGGTTAACGTTTCCTTCGAAGTTCAGTTCAAGGGTCACTTCATAATAATACACTAATGATCTCCTGATAAATCTGATATTGTTTACTGATCTTATATGATATATTCATTCTTAAATTTTTGAATCTAGAAAATGAGCGGAGTAACAACACCTTAAACATTTTCTAATGTACTTAACCATACAGTAACATAAGTTTCCAGATTTATTTCTCAGGCTTCACTCTCTTGATGAACACTTCTTAACCTTCATATCAGAAAATAAAATTGAAACAAGTCCATTATACAGATGACTTTTCTCAAAAATCACATCGAAATTGAATTTCTTGCGGACCAGAATATTGAAATCTTGAAAGTGAATTTATATATTTACACCATTCCATATAAATATTTAGTTGGGATTCCCATGTAAACTAATTTGAATTCAAACAACACCAAAATGATAAAAATAGTAAAATTTGATGATCTCAATATGAATACGCAAAAAGCAAAAGACTACTTACAAAGCATATTTCCATAAATAACACGCAATTAGAAAACAGCAGAACTTTTGAGCTCATCGTAACATTATTTTTATCATTTAGTGTCCAAATAAATCCAATTTTACATATTAAGTTTACTACCAAAACGGTATATACCTTATAATTTTCTAACCGCAGGAGCTTGTAGGTTTGGAATCGTATCTTATGTACTCTCTCGTCGTGACGGCCGATACTCACTCAAATGGCGATTCCTTACTCCGGTAAAGTCTCCTCATTTGACTTTTGAACAGCACGGTATTATTAATAATTAAGCGCTTTCTTGTGATACGGTTATTAAACAGTCAAACTGGCTCCAAGCGCGTCCCAATGTTGCATGCATCAATGATGACGCAAACTATATGTGCCATAATTGCGAGTGTGAATAGAAAACTAAATCTCATAAAAGTTGATCTCATTATTACAAAGATTATGAATAATTCCTGAAGGGAAGTCGAAAGTAACAATCGCCGTTTTTTTAAGTCTCTGTAATTCATAAAAAACTGCGAATAATGCGGTACATTTAGGTGCAAATTTGTAGAGCAGAAACGAAATTTACATATGGTTATATTCATTTCACCAAAAATATGACAGCAGAAACCAGCATAAAAGTGTTACTTTTGTACCCGGTCTCCCCAAGTAGAGATTTGAATTGATGTGCGAATCGGGTGTGTGTTGAAGACCATCGTTCTGAGCCCGTGTTCACTTCATAACCATGCACTTCCTTTCTTTCCACCCGGAAGCTTCTTCCTTCACAGACAGTGAGAGGTCGGCCTGTCGTCGTCACACGGGCGTCGCTCGCTGGCTCACTTGCAATGGCTCACGCTGACATGGCGCCGGGCGAGGGAACACCTACCATCGCGATAAGGAACTGCGTGCGTTATCGCCAGGCCGCGGTGGAACCGCGCGAGGAAATACCACGATAACCGGCTGGACGAGACTTTAGCTGCATTTGCGTGCTGTGAAGAGGAAGAAGAAACGGTGGAAAGAGACAAATGGGAGATAATTGAGACGAAGTAGCGGAGGAAGGTGACGGTGGAAAGCAAAATGTGAAGAAGCATCGAGTTTGAAGACGTATTTGGCGTGAAAAAATATTATTGACCCGAAACAAGATGTTTTTGATGTGAATATATTGTACTTTCGATTGATTCTATACTGAGAATTTTGAAACGATTGATGAATTTCAAAAATTTTATAATTTACAATTAGTAAATTACAATTTCTATAAATGGAAAGCGATAAAAATGCATAAAAAGTTATAAAGTTTGTTTATTAATGATGAAACTATTTTGATGCATTTATGAAACTAATTTCATTCATTTCGAACACCCAAATTCCAAAAATAATATTAACATCTTATTGTATTGTAGAAGAGGAGTGGAAAGATGGTTAGAACGTTGAGGTTCGTCGGATGCAACTCGCCCGTAAAACGGCGCCGCTTTCTCAGTTCCTTAACTTGACTCGCCTTTAATTACCGCGATGCAAATCGAGCGCGCATGCAAGTCGTCGTACACGTGTATCCACTTCGGTGCGAACATTTTTATTTAAATATTTCGTCGAGGAAATGCTGAGCGGGAGGGTGATGCGAGACTGTGCAGGGTGCGTGATGGGTGTTGGTGCGTCAGCGACAGCGCAGTGGGTGGGCGATACTTGAAGCAGTTGAGGTGCTTGAGTCAAACATCTTATAAATCATAGACATTAATGCACAAATGTGCCAAAAAAAGAGTTTCTATTCTGCGTCACCGCTCGGAGAAAATCACACAAATGGCATATCGTACTTTAGAGCATAAAAAGGCATGTTGACGATTTCGTATCATTTCATCTTCCACTTTTTCCTTTCCGAGATAAAAGCATTAAAAAATTACATAATAATGTAGCTCTCAACTTATTTATTTGAAAAGGGCGCTACTTGACTACATGAGTCTTAACAAATGGCAGCTATGATGCGTCTTACCGTTCTAGTAAGTTGTAAATGCTAAGTTCGAAAACGAGTGGAACTTAAATACAACTATAAATTTTAGCAGGTCGGGAAAGTAGTATCCACCATTCAGGATTGCCAAATAAAAGCAAGCGTTCTTATTATCGTACAGAATTTTATTACAGTCCATTTTCTGTGCAATTTATTCGCACGGTTGTAGCTTGTAAAATTTATTGTCAAAGAAGCAGTTGCAAACTGTGCATAACCACTTGAATTTGATATTTATAAAAGAAGTTATGTAACGAAAATGTGCTGTTATCGATTTATTGTTTCAATAATAAATCAATTTATGAAATGCAGTAAGCAAAGATTCGAGGCGAATCATAACTAAAGTATTAAGGAGATTCTCATCAATGCATAAATCTGTTTCTGCGCGAAGGAAAACTGGAGAAAAACCCCGACCAGGATGGGGCTTCAGAGATAGTGTACACAACCACATGTACAGTTAGAAATCAACTAACATGCATAAAGGGGAACAAACCACCATTCATGAAAAAAAAATTAGTTTAATCAGTATTGAGAGTAATGTAATAGTGGCATAATCAAGTATAAGGGGAATCAAAGTCACTTTACACAATCTGAAATTATATAAAATTCGAAATTTATTGTGAAATTTAAACTCATACGAACTTCTTTTAATAAAATAAGCAATTATTTTAACATTATACTGGCATCTTTAAGCAAGCAAACTTTAACATCTTAGAAATCGTGAATCTTTTGTTGGTGATTCGATAAATACAGTTACGGAAGCAGTAAAGAACAAGAAATATTTACGATACGAAAACGAACATTTCCATCTAGGGCTAAGTAGTTATAGCGTGATGACTACGCAATGTGAGTTATGTTATGCGAATTAATGTGTGTTGTTATTGACATAGAACACAATTTTAGAAGATTTTGATTCATTTTTACATTTGTGTGGCCAAAAATTCCTTGACGTGTATCCGACGCCAAAATATTGCAATTTTTATTTTTTCTATTGATCGCTAATACATCTGATCGCCACGATTATATCAGTTTTAACACGTCAATCTTTTGACTATTTTTTGCTAAATTTGATGCGTCACAGTCTGTGGAGAGGTTTTTGCAATTTTTTTTCTTTTTGCCGGTGACGTCTCTCCTTTTATCGCATCCCATGTTATTCCTATCTAAATATTCTTGAAATAAATTATATTTTCCCTCTGTTGTGGTGTCCCAGCATGCAGTTAATTTATTATTCTTCAGGGTAATTAACGTAAGAGATACGTTATGAAGATGGAAGATTGTGTATGAGGAGTGTAGATTGATACGAGTGTAGACCTTACAATACGTTCAACACTACGTCGTATACCGTCTCCACATCCCGTCTTTCATTTTCTAAAATTCAATATCTGATCCAGACTTCGGAAGCTAGGGACACGGGATTGTCAATTTCGACTTCTTACACAACATCTATTTCAAAAGTATCTCCATTTACTAACATTTAGTTGCTATAAATCTAAGAAAATATATAAATGATTTGGAGAAATGAAATTTTTGAAGATAAAATTAATATTTTTCGAAAACATAATCTCTTAAATAGCGGTAAACCACACCGCGAGGTAACAGATGTACACACAATCAAGCATCCCCAATAGGGATCGCCTCAAGCGAGGACTGTGTCCACATGTTCCCCTCTGAGGTTTGTCGGTTATCGAAAGTGGAATGGCAGGCGGGGTCGAGAAACGAACGGGATAGTGTAGTTGTTAGCGCGTCATCTGGAGTTCGAGTCCCGGTTCCGCCTCCTATTTTCATTCAATATGCATCATTATTATTTTTCGGTTAATCAAAAGAATAATGCCAATATGGAGGCTATCCTTGACAACGAGAATCTGGTAAGAAGATTAAAATGACTTATACCATTCGAGATCGTGTAGGATTATATAGTGTGATTATTGTGAGTGAACAAATATACTGCTATGCTAATGTAGGACTTACATTGTCCTCAACAAATATGAATAAAAAAAATAGGACACAATTGGGTGAAATAATATAAAATTTTATCTTACTGTAAGAAACAGAAGTGAATTGGTGATTGGTCAAAGACGACCAGTTTCAATTTTTAAAAAATCAAAGGGGGCTCACGAACTCCATGAATATTCTCATGATTCTCCCGCTCTTCTATTTTTATCACTTCTATTTTCTTCTTCTATTTTCATCACTTAATAAGTCAGAATCTCCATTTTGACATTATAAGTCTGAAGCTCATCCGGAAGTCTTCTGGCTATAATGCTGATGCGTACTGCATCGCCTCGGAGTCACACAGCCAGACAAGCAGGCAGCCGGGCAGTCGACGCAGGCCCGTATCTATAGCGCAGGATGCGGGCAATCGCCGCTCCCATCTCTCACTGTAATCGCGTTCACTCCGCGCACCCGGGAGAGAGGTGGTGGTCTTTTATTATTTCAAGGTTGGTACCTCCGCGCCGATGACTATCTACTACTACTACCTCCGCCGCCGCCGCCACCTGCGCCGCCGCGGTCCTTACACATCCTGTGTGCAAGTGGCCGAGGAAACAATAGCAATTAAACGGAACAGGTAAAGAGGGAGATTGTGTGAGAAATTTTGTCGAGATTCGAGGCAAAAAAAAGAGGGATATTTTACTTGTTAATAAGAGAGGACGGAACTGAAGGTAGTGGTGGAGACAATGCTGTGGATGACGAAAGCGAGGGCGGAAGTGGGGGCAAATGATGTGCTTGGTGTGGCTTCCGTGTCCTCTTATTACTTCATGTGATAAGAATGGATCTCTTTGTTTGTTCCTTAAGGTGTTGTATCGGTCCAAACGATCACGGTTAAATAGCCAAAGANTATATATATATATATATATATATATATATATATATATATATATATATATTTATTTTTCAACTACAAAATTGTCAACAGGGGTGAGTTTGTGCCGAATAGCATTAGTGAAAGTTTCTCCTTTTGTATTGGGTTGATTATGGTCTTTCTTGATTTGAACATACGCTCCGCTGTGACCACTCCTCTGCTACGTCATTCGCAGGTCTAGTTTCCCTGTTATTATTACCTTTAACTAGTTTTGTGTCTAAATATTTGGTGACACGTCAATTGCTCAAGACTTTGAGAAATATCATGTCAAATAATGCGATGTTCCAGTGATTAAATTTAGAACATTTCAATCAAACTGGGTAAACGGATATATGTTTAAGGTGTGCTGGTGATTAAGAATCATGCTGTCATCAGGAAGAATGCTAAATACTTGGACACGCTACGGTGTAGGTTTTGATTAGCACTTTGTTTATATTGCGTTTATAGAATTTTCCTTACTTTTACTTCAGGGATTGAATTGTATTAATATTAAGAGAATTACACAGAACGCTTCTCATTGACGACACCGTCGTGGGTATAGAGTTACCGACTAACACTCTAAACGTACTGTTCAGCGACATTGATTCAAATTTCCCATTCTGATGTTTAATTATGTATGCTGGTTTATCGTTCTGTTGTTTTACTTACAAGTTATTAAGGGTGCCTAACCGTGGTTTTATTGTTGATTTATGTGTTTCTGTTATCTGATTTCCTGTTTAACATCAGGAGTGAGACGTTCCTTCGGGGTGATTATACATTGCGTTGAAGTGTATCGAATTCATACTTATTTGTTCGACATGCAAATTCACACCCCATTATACATAGATAGGTAATAGTTAAACTAATTAATGATTGAAGCGTTCCTACGTATTGGAGAGAAATGATTTTTTCAACCCGCGGATGTATTATAGAAAATTTCCGTGTTCGAGTTCTGTATCTACTGTTAACTGTTTTATCCTTGCATTGTGAACAGTACTTAATGTATGGGATTGAAATTTTTTTCTTTCAGAAACATTATTCTGTCTACTGCTATAGTTATTTTTTCTCTAGATTTCACTGTTTTACGATTTACTCAGTTTACAACTCAGACTTTTGCATGAAATGTTTGGTGTGATTTAATTTACGTAACGGAATGCATTATATTTTTTACTACTCCTTCCTATTTTGAAGATTTGTTGTACATTTCTATTTTTATTTCAACGATTTGTGAGGTTACACGATAATTTTCAATTTTTCTGTTTTCTTCCATGTTAGTGCCCGTGAGTTGTTGTAAACCAGTAGAGTATTGCAGAGTAACTGATTGACTAAGTTGCCAAAAGTTGACCAACTTGTAGTTTATTAAGGAAGTATGTATATTTCCCTAATGGGAACAAGAACCCGTTGTCAATAGATTAAGTAAAGTGTATGGATATCGCGTTGCGATGTGAATTCGGGTTTTTGTTGTGAGGGGGCAGGGACGTGATTCGCGGTGGATTTCAAGCGTGGAATTGAAAGAAATCATACATCAGTTTGTAAATCATAATTAATAGCTTACCAAATGAATGCAATTCACTCCATTGCTTTCGCCAAGATGTGAACTATACGAAATTGCAATGCCTTTTTGAAAGGAATAACATCTTTTATGATAGGTAAGATCTGCAAGCGACGAATCACAAAACTTTGTAAACATATTATTTAATTACATAGTCTCAGAGAAATAAGAATCATTGACCTTATAAGGAGAGATAAATATGGTCTGTTTCTGTTGCGAGGACGAACGGAAGTGCGGCTACGTTGAATGTCTTAGCGAATTCAGTCATTTTATTAAAAATAACGTTTTGTTAGTTCTTACAATTTTATATTACGATAGAGAAATGCCTAATGAAACAAATATTACGTGCAAAAAATGCTGATATAATTGATGAGCGAAAAACTGTGTCACCGAATTGGGCCAAAAGCTTAATGTTTTCTGAAAAAACGTACATACAACGAAATCTAGAAAATGATTGTGCTTTTTGCATTCCTCCCCATTCACCTAAGAAATTTGAATATACGCCCCTGAAGGAGGCATTGCTGTGCTAGTAGGACTAACTTGATATGTTTTTCTTCTTCTAAATTTTCTTTTCTTTTTTTATCGTAATATATTGTCAGATATTGTCGTAATTATATTGATATGGAGACAAGACAGTGGTTAGTAGCGACATTGGTCCCGACATAGTTTAGATCAAGAGAACATGGTTTCACTGTTTTTTGTCAGAAAAATAAGGTCTTTCGATAAGGTGTCTCTTATCTGTTCTAGACATAATATTCCACAACATTCCTCTGTTTTACTTTTTTATTCATTTGTAATGCTCTTTAGGATATTTCAATCATCCCCTGTCAATAGATGGTATATTTTAAATGATTTGTATGGAATGAAGACTATATAGATAGCTTTCACAGAAAATTAGCATATTATTCTTTTGTAATTTCTGTTAATCATGACTTTACATAAATAAATGACAAGTCTTCGTTTTTTATTTTTGTTACTGATAATCGTATATGTTTGATATTTGTGGTTTTGAAACGTTTTTATCATCCACACATCAATAATCAAAATAAAATCTATCTCCTTATTTTAATATGTATGATAAAGAAACTCTTCTCGCTGACAATTGTAATTTACTTTCGCTATATTATCTTTTAGCCTTTTCTCAATGGGCGTAGCCATGGGATTTTTGGGGTGGGGGCAAAGTCTTGTTCTTTTGCTAATAGATTGCCCTATTTCTGAATGAAAAGGGGAAGTTAATTTCATGTTTCTCACGGAGAATAAGTAACAATATTTCAATAATCTTACCATTATCCGGTAATCATCCAGAATATACATTTTTTAAACTCTGAATTAGTTATTATTTTTATTTTTCATGATAAAGTAGAAAAATCATCTCATTTCTGCAATAAGTGTATTGAAACGTGAGAGAAACCCCTATCGAAACTTCTAGAGCTTGTTAAGTTGGCCAGAGCTTGTCAACAAGCGTGTATTGCAGATGGTAATTTGGCAAAATGCTGAAGTAGGGATGATATAGCATGTTATACTTTACTTTCAATTAGATATACTAATGAATGAAGTTTACGTTAGATTCGCATGTTACTTAATTGACCAAGTGTGTGCTTTACACCTGAATTTTTTTTAAAGACATTTAGTTTTTTTCTTTCCGTTTTCATTCTTAGTATTCAGGAGTTCGGCAAGTATCCCTCCTCGCCTCTCCTTGGTTACGCCAATGCTTTTCTATCATCTTAAAATACTTTCGTGTTCAGTTTTTTTACGAAATAAATCTGTTTTATCTGATTGGTTATATCACTGTCTTATACGGATTAGGAAAAGAATAAATTTTCGTTGTCAGTTGAGTATATTTTGTCAGAGACATTTGGGTGAGTTATTTTACAAAGTATAATTAGGAGACACCACCATGTTTTATGTATGCGTGCCTTGTAGTTGCATATCTAAGAAGTGTATAAGGTGTTTAATCTTAGTTCGCTGTGTCAGGTTTAGTTAGTTGAGTAATGAAACGATCCTTCGTTTCATAATTCGTCTAAAATCATTTTTCCCGTTAAAAAGGTAGATTTGTTTGACGATACTGTTTTCCTTAATAAAATTTGAGGTGTAGTATATGCATTGTTTCTACAAGATAAAGCTTCTTGCATTTATTTAACATATTTAGGACAGAAGTGGAAGTATGATGTTAAAAAATAATCCAATTTTATCTACATTTCATTTTTCCCTCAAAAAAGTTTTGTATGCGGTCAGATTCTGATTTTCCATTCAGTTTTCTAAATGTTTTAATCTTAACCAACATTATTTCGTGTCCTGGTTTGTAATATAATAACTTTCTTTCTATCGTTTCCTGTCAGTGGCTATCAGTGGCACTAGAGAGGGTAGGGAACGGCACTGAATGCCTCTGAACAATAAAAACAATGAAAATAAAATTACAGTGAACATGAATGCCAGTAAAATTTCCTGGACGTTTATCATACATTTAGTCAAAAAATTCGCATGCGACTTTAACATACTCTTTATTAATCCTGATATTTAAATGAAAAAAAATGTATTTGGTGATATCGCTGCTACTCCAAAATTTTCAATATACCATTGACAGTCCATGTCGGTCGAGTAATATTTGTCGTATTACTAACTACACGAATTCAGGAGGTTTTGTGACGCTTTTCCGCGCACATATTGAAGAGATGTGTTTCTTCTTCGCCCCATAATAAGACCTTGCGCCCTCTGCTGAAAACTGACAACGCTTTACGCAACTGTATTTTTTTACGTTTACATTTATTTTAATGGATATTACGTTGATAGGAAATACCAGGGTCCAGGAAATAGTATATATGCACGCACGCATCTTCAGGTATGGAATATGGACCGTCGGCCCCGCCATAGTAATATTATCCAAGTAATATACTCTTTTGACTGAAATTGCTTATGCATTTATGTGATGCATCCTTGAAGACTTGAAGAATCACCCCGAATAAAGTTAGAAAATATATAAGAGTATATATTTTCTCCATCGTGTGATCTTTATAAATTCAGCTGTTCAAAGATTTGTATATTTAATTTTTCTCTCTCTAAATCTAGGTGTTCTTTTCAGGTAATAGCAATAATAATCATGTATTATTTTAAAATAATAGTAATGTCGTAGTAATTAATGCCAAGAAGCTCTTTAATTATCTGATTTTCTGATCTGTTCATTCTATTACATAGTTTGAAAGTTTTTGTTATTAGAAAATTGTAAATATGGTTTTGGAGTAATGGTTTTTTTTCTTTTTCTTTTTTCGTTTTATTAGATCTCTCAATCTCCTCGTTTCTTTAGGCCAAAGTGATCATAAATAATGCAGTCGCGGGTTCAGGGAAGGGTGCAGGGGCATCGCACCCCTTCTCCCTACATCAGTTTGAAAGTATGATGTATTTAAGGCCTATTCTTTCTCATTAAATAGCGCGTGTTAATTGTTCAACTGGATGACGAGCTTCCTTACAAAAGTACATTTAAATAGCAGCTAATCAGCTCTCGAGAAATTTTATTTCTACAGTGTGGCTCGTCTGTTCGAGCACTCGCTATAGTACATTTGTTCTCACCCGCAAAGAGAAATTCTGCATCCACCGTTGGAATAACGAGGGTCGAACGTTTATGCGTGGAAGATGAACTGGAAGCATTACCCAAGAAACGAACCTTGAACCTTCGGTGCAGAGTATCGTTTCTAATCTACTTCACGGGTTGTGGTAATGTATGGGATAAAAAAGTAATGAATGATTGCAAGAAATGAATTCCTCCTTCTCTCAAGTGTCTCCTCCACTCAGAAAATGAACGAGTCTCCGACTGGTATTACCTCAGCAATCTCGACTCCACAGTCACTGTCTGGTACTCTTGTACACCGGACGTCCTGCTTTGAACCTTGCGAACAAAATCTAGATTACGGTGATGTAGTCAGGATCTTATCTACTTGCGAAATCGCGATTTCATTAAAAATAACTTTTAATTTAATGCCATTTTTTAGTCTGCACTTCAAGAAACATATTTTCTTCTTTTCGTTATTAAGTGTAAATTCATGTGTAAATAAGTATTAATAATATACAGTTAAATTGCTCAAAAGTTCGTAAAAGATCGCATGTTCTTTAATGTATGATAAGCTATGGGGACGGTTAAAGTGGCGATAAAGAGAATTGTTCTAGGATGATGTATGGCTTTGTCTTTCATTTAGAATTGCACGCAATTTCTCGTGAATATATTAGCATAATAATGTGCGTACTGCGTAACTAACAGCAATGCTTTCTTACGATGAATCCCACGATGTAAGAGTCGAAGAGGAAACAGTAATATTATACTACATTTAGATGGTATTATAATCACAATTATGAAATTTTATTCGCTGATTTTACCGTCAGAGTTCCACGTTTTCAGGATTATTACACACGTTCATCTCTAATCAAAATTAGCGCGTAATGTTACATCAATTTAAGTTTTACAAGAATAAAATTCATGAAAATGAATCACTATTCTTTATTTTCTTAAATAAAATTTGTACGACTTTTATTTATTTTTTTATACAAATGGCAATGAAATTTCTGCATGGTATGATAGTGTCATATGCCGAATGTTTTTTTTAATGCCGAAATTATTAATCATGGTGAAGATACTTTGTACGACCAACCACTATCATAATTACACCGAACTGGTTTTACGCACATAATAGTGAAGTTAAAGTTGAATACAATTAAGAACGAAGTGAGTTCCCCATTATGGGTGACTTATTTCTCGACGGAGTGAATTATCGGCTGTGGTGCAAACAACTAGTATTTTGCCCTATAAAAATAACCTTCTTTCATTTGAATGAAACTAATTTGTTTGTCTCGCAAACCATACATTTATTGTTATAGTTACCTTTCGGCTGCATAGCAATATCTCTAGTATTCTTCATTCGCACAAGGAAAGGAACTATAACAATAAATGTTTGGTTGGCAAGACAAATAAAATTAGTTTAATTTTTAACCACGCCAACAAAACGTCAGCAACACCATCTATACTTCTTTCATTCTTTGCATTCTGATGTTGTTGTTTTTTTCAATAAAATGGCATGATATACGTGGTAGATCGAAGAAGACCTTTTGTTGTATTGGTGTTTGTTGGAGAATAACGTGTGTAACAATAACAAAAAATAATTTAATAGATCATTTTGTAGAAAAGTGTTTTTGAGAAATAAATACCTTGAAAGAAGCATGTTTAGGAATAAACGTAAGAATACTTTAAATGAGGACTTTATAATCTGTTTGATTCGCACCCAAACCTTCGTGGGATGGAGTATTGACGGTGATGAAGTTTCGGAAAAATAGTATAATTTGCCGTTTGTAGTACAAGAGATTTTGTGACTTCTTAGTTGCCGTATGTAATGAAGCACGATACTGAAGGCACCTTATCTATAACAAAATCTGCTTAAAACCTAGGGTCTTGCAGCAGAATGGTACTTAAAATCAAAAACAGACTCGTAAATGGTATGTAAAGACACATAACATAAGAGGACATGGTAAAGGGTAAAACGAAAATTAATTGAGATATGACAATAGATACTATTGTCTATCTGCTAGAAATATGTTAGTGAGATAAATGTCGGTAGCATTATTTGCAAGAAATGATTATGAAATCGACCATTTCTAGTCAAAAGGAGCACAACTTGGTATAAATATGTGAAAATGCTTTACTTTCTGTGAATACAACTTAATTTTTACTCAGTGAAGGATCAATAAATTTTCGAGAATTGATGTGAGCTACAACAAAATCAAACTTTAATTTAATAAAAATACAATGATTTCATTTATGTTTTGTTACTTTCATATTAGAAATCTTCATTATTTAAATTCATTTTATGAATTAAAGACATTTCTTTACAGCTTAGGCCTCCATACACTACCAACATGTATACCAACTATATTTGACATGATGGTGAATTACGTTGGACGCGAGCTCTAGTATAATAAACCCGTCATCAAACATCCATCCCATAAACTTCATCCGAGCATAATCAAACTTATTTGTCAAAAGCTCGTCAATCCAATTTGACAAATAAATTTGATCGCATATGGGTGCCTTAATTAAAAAATTAAGTACTGTTATTATTGCTTTTATATCATAACGATCTTCTATGGTTTTAATACGATAAAGATTGATGTGCGCCTGCCTTTGGAGATCTATACATTTTGCTTTCATTTGACAGTCCTCCGCAAATAGCTAAATAAACCGAGTTTCTTCAGATTTCATCATAAAGCGACGAATAACAACGAACTCATTTTCCAATTACTCTATTGAGTTTACGTCTTTAAGGCAGAGGTAGCTTTATCGGGGCATTTCGACGCGTTCGAAATTTGTTCATGTGCCTCGTGATTTTATTCTTCTTCTTCGCCGTTTGTACAATTTAGTGTTCGTAAATCCGGGAACGCTGTAGTTAAGATTTATTGAGACGTATTTATGCTTGGCCCCGCGGTATGAAAGTTGCGGTTTTATCTAATTTAGTGATGGAAGTCTAAATGAGTGCTTCTATTTGAAATCACTGTTCCATTTATTGACCCGTATCTCCCGCGTTCTGAGGGATACCGGGTTGTTACTGTTTATCAGACGTCGTTATTGAAATCCACCACTGATCGGACGCTCATAACGGAATGAATATATATGATTGAGAAATCAGGAGCCTCGTAAAAGTCACGGCAGCGTGTCGTAACTAGAAAACTGTACTCTTGTGCTTAATTGCTTACGCCGACCCAGGACATTTGCTCTGTATTTCGCCCTCAATTTACTTTCCTTATCTGTACGAAAGTTCTTTGAAAAGATAAACAGTTTCTGAAATCGAACTACCGTGGATGATTCGTAGCTTTTACGAGTCGCTCATGGTGTTATGGAGTAACCAGTGGCGATTCGAGAGGATCTACAGTGGACTCCGAGCTGGACAAGTAGCGCTACATGCTGATTGTTGTAATGCACCACGATGACCTCTGGTGAAGAAGGATAAGAAGGTAGTACGTAGAACCATTTCGTTTTCTGTTCTTTCTTACTTCTGTATCGGCAACTTAATTATCCGTTTAGTGCATTAGCTCTGTTCATATTCCTAACCAGGGGTGCAAATGATGGAATTTTAAAGTTGTTAGTCGATGATGAGTATAAGATAGTTGATTGACTTGGATCTGTCCTACCACCGAGAGGAATAGAATATTCATGTTCTTTGCACAAATATAGGTAGAGGCTACCAATAAATTTCCGTCATTTATATTGTATGCAATATTTTTGTTGATTAGTAATAATTTACCCGTTCTGAACAGTTTTTCTTTCCTCCGCTGGTGAAAAGTACTCTACAGACTACTGTCAGAAGCGATACCTGAAGTTTCTATCTTGCTCGGAGTATAATCATATGGCTCCCATATGAAGTTCCGGACTTTTCATGGGAACGATATATTTACGAACGGAACTAAATCGTTTAATATGTAATTTATAAAAAAAAAATTCACTGTCTTGAAATTACGACGTAAACAAGCGTTGTGATTTTTTTTTTTTTTTTGCGTTGAGTATGAAATTGAACTACGTGTCAGACTTCATGCATTAAACTTTTGAATTGAATTGTATTCAGTTGTTCTTGTTGTTACATATACTTGATCACATACTGAAATTTACGTTTTATTTTCCGTAAAGGAATTACAGCGACACATGTTTATGAGGTAAGCTGAAGTTGCCATAAACGTTATCACACACTTCCCTGAATGTAATGTAATTTGGAGGCAATATCTGCCATAAGGACTTTTAAGAGCTTTTTTGGCATTATTGTTTAATATATGTTGGAAATGGAAAGCAAGACCACAAGAGCCCACACATAAGAGCCACCCGGGTTGACTAGTGTATTTAAGTTGGAAAGAGGTCTAGGTTTATTGTATTAAGAGTTCTGGAAGGGAAGAGAAAATTTTAGATAGAAGGGAAAATTCGTAAAGCAGGTACCTGCGTTCAATGGTGAAAGCAAGGAGTTTATTTTCACCATCCGAAAATTGTAGCATTTCTTTTTGAGTGACAACATTGGATATAACGCTGGGCATAAACTCTTGCTGAAGCCGATGATGATCAAACCAGCCCAAGAGATAGTGACTTCCGAATGGGGAAGACGACTCGAGGTGCCCTAGGTGGGAGAGCAAGAGATTTCTGAAACATACCAGAGGATTTGAACAAATACTCTGGGATTCCTGTACAATGTTTATATTTGCAGTTAGATTTTATCTGTTTAAATTTATATATTTTGGAATCAGTACATTGGTCGCTCTCTAAGGTAATACTAATGTGGTTATGAGTTTTTCTACGAATTCGATTTCAGTTACTACGAGAAGCTATGGAGGAATCTTGTGATTGCACCCGCGGTAGAATACATGCCTTAAAATATAGTCCACAATTGTATCGTGGTCTTGTAGTAACTCTTGATTGTTTTGGAAAACAATAAAAATTGTTTTCAACGAAACCCACGGGTACTCAATTCTATTACTCCTAATTTATTTAAATCCATTTTTATCGGAACTGATTAGTTACGCAATCCAGCAATCTGTATTATAATATTTTCCCACATACATGCTTCGATTAATGAAACATTTTTCCTTTATTTCAACAATGCTTGGTACAAAAATAGATGACAATTTATTGAAAAAGAAACCGCAAAATACTTTTTGGTTATTTGAAGATCTAGTTTCGGAATATGATTATGAAGTTTGAGGTAATTAGTTCCCAACACCCCCCAGGGGGCTAACATCTAGTTAGTACGTGTTTGGCGAACACGGGGACCCGAGCTGAGTCTGGCATTGCTTCCACTTACTTGTGCTATGCTCCTTCCTTTCTCTTTCCTGATCTCCCTTGGTCACCTCTTGTTCTTTTCGATCCCGACGCCATTAGGGCTAGGGTATCTTTCATTTTCCTGCCTCGCCCCAGGGGACTAACATCTAGTAAGTACGTGTTTGGCAAACACGGGGCCCCGAGCTGAGTCTGGCATTGCTTCCACTTGCTTGTGCCATGCTCCTTCCTTTCTCTTTTCTGACCTTCCTTGGTCACCTCTTGTTCTTTTCGATCCCGACGCTACTAGGTTGCGAGGGCTAGGGTATCGTTCATTTTCTTCTTTCCTCTTCTTCTTCTTCTTTTTTTTAAAAAGATATTTAGTAAAGTTGTGAGATATAATGGGATTTGAGTTTTGAGTTGTAATTCAGGAGGGTTTTTAGTGGGTATGGCTGAGTCATTCGGCGAGTCCCACACGCGGGGAGAGTCATGTTGGCTCTCCCTAGTGCGTAACTGCATTTTCCCTTCCTGTACAAGTTTTAAGGGCTCTAATGACCTTTGATGTTGACGAGCCCTAAAGCCCCACAAAAAAAAAAAAAAAAGTTCCCAACAAATGAATATTTTATGTGTATTACGCATGTATTTCTACTTCAACGCATACCGCCTGTATGTACACCTCGCGAGGCCTAGAAATACAGACCAGCAAGTTTTTGCAACGTGGGACAAGCGAAAGTGTGCAACGCGTTGGCAATGAACCAAAAAGAACCGCCTTCCTCTCCGGCGCCGGGTCTCGACCTGTGACCCACAATGCGCTCCTCGTTCCGTTTAGCTGTTACCCATTGCACTATGACGGAATAACTCATCGACAGACCAAAATATGTTCCCTTTTCTATCAATTCTAATCCGTAGAGCATGAAAGTATAAATTATGGTAATGTCAACATCTTGAGACTCACGTTTTAAAAATCTGGTATCAAACACCAGTTTTTCTTCAAAAGTTTAGTCCTCCGGAATCTCCAAGTTTAAAAATTCTTGCGGTGTTAAATTTAACATTACATTTTTTTCCCATTCTTAATTATTTGTACTAAATCTTATTTTGTCTTTGCTATACAACATTTAAATTTTTAATAATTCATATTTTCATTAATTATATAATGCTCTCTAGACAAACCGTGAAACATTTTGAGGATAACAGTGTCTAAATTGAATCTTGATTGCCGTATCCGAGAATTACAACTGCGGTGGTGAACCGCAGAGGGTAAACCTTTGAACCATCACAGCTACGTATATGAACTGAGACATAAAAGTGAAAAGCTACAAATCTTTGGTATGGTTGTTAAATTTTTGATATATTTTTATAGCTATATCACACCCACCCATTTGGACATTAGCAAATCCGTAGAGTATAGATTTCGATTTATTTATTTATCTGAGGGCAAATAATCACGATCACCCTAATTATCATGTGACGATTGTACAACACAATCTCAAAGAGTTCAAGGCGTCGTGTGTCTAAGCGACCTGCGCGTACCCCCAAGACTATACCACCTGGAGTCTTGAGGTCCACCGACCGGTCGGGAATCGAACCATGAAACGTGATACTCTGCTTGCGACCGTCCGTGCATCTGTTCCATGGAGTTATGTTATGCTAAAACGTGGCTCCCAGATGAAATTTTATACTGCTCAAAGGGCACATCTCGAATTGCTCGGGAACGCCTCTGGGATAATTCCAGGCAGGTGATTTGTGTGTCTGTGGAGTGCTCTCGATGGTCTTAATGAGTGGTGGGAGACGATGGTCTTAATAGTGGTTATTAAATATATCTTTCTCGCCACTCAGTAACCAGCTATATTTTATAGCAGTACGAGAACGCACAAACATATCAACATTAAAATTTCTTCATCTAGTGAAGGGACTCATGTTGACTAGAAATTGATTTATTTCAATTTCATTATGATGTGGGAACATGAATATCCTGACTGAACGGTTCTATTGGAATAGTCATGGAGGGGAAGAGGACTGTTCTTTAGGGGTGTTGACCCGGTTGTTCCAATTTAATGACCAAATAATTGCGCGGCAAAGCCGATGGAGACAAGATTGGGAAATTGTATGTCGAGGTTCGCTACCCTTCTCATAAATGGATTCAGCACTGATGATGTCAGCTACGTGGCTGAAGAGGCCTTATAAATTAATAAACAACAAAAAATTGAATAATATGATCACATCTTCTTACCCAATAAGATTCGGAAAGCCAGAAGACAGAAGTAGCATTTATAACTGTGTAATGATTGTGCTGCGTAATGTTATGAACTGTGGGGAGGGTTGTCACGATAACAGTGAGTAAAATAAAAGAAATAACCGAATATTTGCATAATTTCTAGTAATGGTGTGGTACATTTCTTTTATAATGGCCCATTCAACCATAAATAAATCTATTTGACCTGACCTCTCAGGTAAGGGATAGTTTCATCATTCAGTTCCCCATCTGCAACCCCTTCCCTAAACTCGGAGCTGCGTTTGAGACCTCTTCGTCTGTCGGTCGCTGGGTCGGGTCGGCCACGGTGGACCCAAGTCGGCGAGGTCGTCTCCGTGATTAATGGGGGAACGAGCCCGATCTCTCTACACGCTGGGAATTAATTTGAGGTAAAAGAAACGTGAGAATACGCAAATCTGATAAAGGCATTGAATAAAGAAACTGTTTCGAGTCCCCTCCCTCTTGTAAAGTGGAGATGCAATGGTGAGATTAAGGCGAGGCGAAGGAGGTGCGGCCAGGGACGACGGCGGTGGACGGTTCGGTGGGGAAGCGAGGAGTGGAGGAGATGGTGGTAGTGGCTGATCGGATGATACAGGCGACCGGTACATAGCCGCTGTGTCGACTGCTTCGACCATACAGCCGTTGCATCCGTGCGAAGGTAGTGCCTGTCCACACATGGTGCTGTATCGTTGTTACCCACCGTCGCTATGACTATTTAATCCGACTACGTGGTTGGAGTTCGGGTCCAGTACAGGAGAGTAGATGTTTTCAAAGTGTTTCACGCACCACTTTCACTGTATACGAGTATGTAGAACTTGGCAAGATGAAAAATTTAATTGTAGAGGTCTGTGATGAAATTGGAATAAATTGGGAAAAAATGTGTATTAAATTAGTGTATATTATTAATGAAACACCTTTTTTAAATACCTACTCTCCGATTATCCTAAACCAATAACCAAAAATGAGATTATCAGTACATAGATTTTCTTTTATAATGTGATTTTAAAAACACGTTTGTTGAATGACTGTATGTCCCTATAGTTCCAAGGTGACTCTACTCAGGACCCGAGAGCACTCGATTAAGTCCACTAAATTAAAATTGTAATTGTTGTTGCCGTAAAAACGAAATACTGGATGTCCGTTGGTAATCGATCCCGAAGTTCAAAGCGATGTAATTAATAACTCTGGCGTTATCGGGCCCGTCTTAACATGGGGCCCATTAGTTATATATCTCAATTCTATAAGGCAAACATTTGACAAACGCGGGTTTTAAACAGAAAAATATAGAATTAATGTTCTTAAAATTCTAAGACATAAAAGAGCGTTGTTTAAAATGCTTCAGAAATAACAATGAATATTTAGTTTACATTACTTTCATGTAATTATAAAAAAATTTAAAGCAATGAACAATTATTTTATATATTTTATCTATGTAAAATATAACGATGCATTGAAATTATTTATCTTAGGAATTAATGGGTAATTTATAATCACACTAAACAAAATGAAAAATGTCAATACCAGTACATTTCTATAATCCTAAAAATACTACGCACAACTCACAGTAATTTAAATGATTTAAACATTTTAAGGAACGAAAAATACATTCACCATGATAAATTATCTGGGATAGAGTTGGGGATGGTTGGGGACGATGGCCACCGACAGAAGAACATAGGGGCTTCCTAAATGCACTGACTACAGAGGTGGTATATGATTTGTATAACAACAGGTCCCTCTTGTAGTGAGAAAGTAACTGTCATATATCTTTACTTAGGTTTTAAATTTCACACGGCGAATTCCCCAGTCGAAACCATGAGCTCGCATGATATTAACTGTGTCTTTCTAGTAGATCCACTTGAGCTAAAGGAATGGGAGGTATCGATTTCAAACAAGTAGGAATAATGAAAAATTAATTAAATAAAACTTAAAAATAATTTATTAGACTTTATATGTCATTAAATAAATAAAATTTAAATACGTCAATTAATGTATCAACATTATATTCTTTTCATACACAAGTATTGAATTTAATATACGAAATAAATTGTTGTTCCCTTGACCACTTTCTCTACGTAAATACCATTTATATCATTACGTGCATTAAAATTTAATAATTAAGTAAAGGGAAAAGCGTTACTTAGTTTTCGATTTAAAAGTTAATGATATTTGTGTGAAGGAACAACTTTAAGTGTCATTCAATGAATAATCCAGCAGTTTGTAGATCACTTGTTTTGTTTCTTCGGAGTAATTTTTTTTTTTTTTTGTAATGATTATGACTCAAAATGCACCATGTATCGTCGTGTTTAGTATTGATCCAAAACCTATGAATATGTATGTCGTGCAATTAATATGCCGAGATGTCTGGAGATTTTGAGTAAAGATATCATGGAATTAGGGAGAAAGTAATATTTTACATATTGCATGTACTGTTGGAATATTTGGTAATTGTTTCGAAGAAGTAATTCACGGAAAAATCGTGTGAGAGTGATTTCTATCCTAGAAATGTTATGATACGTTGATGTTGTAACATTATCACGCGCATCGCAGTACTCTGTTGCTAGGTCTCATACAAAAATACGTCCCCATGTAGTGCGAAGAATCAAGAGAAAATTACATTTTAGAAACGAAAATAGGACTTCATAGTGAATATTCAGTCCTTTTGTTGCCAGTTCTCTTTTGATACTCTACAATAATTTTCATACATTTTTGAAACTACATATAACTGGAAGTTTCGGTAACCTGTAGGTGAATGAAATATGTTTTCATCCTTGAGTATTTCTCCATGTTTGATGGCATGGAAAGACTAATGTAAAGATAATTTTTGAAATAAATTAGATAATAAGCTATAGAATATTGGAAGCATTTGTTTAATATTTCGAATTTTTACTTAACTGATTTAATTTTTTTACAATATTTCAGTTTTGGAACATTGCCCCTAACATAGACCCACCAACCTGGTATTGAAAATATTGAGATCTTGAATTAAAGAAGCAATGTTTGTATCTTGCTTGAAAGATGACGTGGATGTTTGTGAATATGATTTTATTCATTTCATTTATTCACATATCCTATAAAAACTATCATTACCATCTTCATGTACGTCAGGTTGGTGACACCAAGGATGCTCCACTGAAATAGAACTCATCAGACAAATATAGTATCCGACCATATATGTTAATAAGAACAGGAAAACAGAAAATGTGTACGGTATCGCCTTAATAATGATTTTCCTATGCTGAAAGTCCTCTTATATCTTTTTCTTGTTTTATTATACTGAAGACCAGACATGTTATTGCGGAAGTATTGTAGCACATGTCGCGACTAGATCATGTTTTGAGAGCCTAGGTGATGTCTTTACTACTTGTTCTAACATTAAAGATACTTATTATTTTCAGTTTAACGAATGATTTAAGAGATCGAAAAATGTATTTATTTATCAATTTCAAAAAAATTATTCCTTCTCTTTTGAAAGCAGAGAACGATATTTTATCAAATTGTTTACAATTTTCATTTGTTTTTATGGTATTGTATAATATAGTTTTCTTCGTAAAATAATTCAGTGTAGACATTTTTTCTTCATATGGAGGCAATTTTTATTCTTAACTTTTCCTGAACAACATGCGCTTAAAATGTCTTGAATTATCTTTAAGTTGCCTTATCGCATAAAATCAATATGGAAATTATATATTAGATTTAGGTAATAAATTGAAAGTTGATTCTTTAAGAAGGTGTTGTAAACTACCTATCAATCTCTTTAGTAAAATTATTGTTTGAAGCCAGTTAATTAAAATTGCATTTTAATTTCACAAGTAAATCTTTCATATTTCACAACATAAATGGACGTAAGATCAACTTAAAAGAATCAGAACGTGGTATTTCAACAAAATCCAGAATTTAGTCGCGAATTCTTATCAGACATCGAACCAATGTTTTCTCGACGATAATTTTCGCTCGACGATACGAATAATCTCACGCGCTCTTCCGAAATTCAAGGAATTCTTGTTGCATTCGCTTTAAAAATTGTAATGTATTCCGCATAAATGGGTCCGCGATTAAACTGTTAGTTGACATGAAATTCTCACGACAGACCCCGTTAGTCAGGCGCCACAGGCCGATAAGCGAGATCGCGACGGTGGCCGAGCCGGCGCTGGGCTTCGAATTCGGTCCTTGAGCCGCGCTTCTCCCTCCTCCCTCGACCTGTCGCGTCCGATGGAAATTGATTTAATTAGAGCCTCCTGTTATCTGGCCCCGTAATTTATAATAGCATGACGCTAGTTTGAGCACGGAGGTGCAGGGTTTCTGTGGCCTTATGTAAATCTATATAAACAGCTATCTACTCATCGGTCGACCGGACGCCCGTCCCACCACTTCCCCGCCTCGTTCGTCCGACCTCCTCCTACTCACGTATGTGAGAGTGTATGTGTGTCGGGGAATACATTAAGGTGGCGCGATAAGACTGCGCCACGTCGGTAAACCGGCTCGTTAATCCTCATTAGCATAGTTAATAGTTTGGCTTCCACCCCCTTCTCCCGCCCAAATAATGGCACGCATTGTTCCCGATAGATGGCGTTTTTTGCCGCGTCATTGCCTCCAAGAAGGGGGCGGGACGTTTAGCGCGAGATTCGGCGCCCCCGTCTCACCGTGGCGCCCCGGGTGACGTGTGGCAGAAGGCGGCGGCGGCGTGCGTCGTTTGTTTGCTCACTCTTCGTTCGTTTGTTTCTCCGCACTCGCGCTCTGATGCATCTCGAGACTGGCTCCCGCTGGTCGGGGTTCTTCTTTTGGGGCGGTGGTGTTTCGCTTACTCACGCTGCCGTGGAGGGCTTACTGGACGGGGATCGTTATTGCTGAGATATGCGGTGAGTAGTGGTAAGTATATTGAATCGCGGGTTGAAACAAGAATACGGAGTAACTGCGATAGCGTAAGTGGAGGCGTCTTCACTTCCGAAGGTCTCCTTCACAGCGGACGAACACAGGCACGAAGCCGCGGGGTTTTCTACAAGAGTACTCTTCATCTACGTCTTCCAAAATATATACTATCCTTTTCAATTCTCCTACGTTGCTACAATTTCAATTATCTCACCAAAAATACTGACTATATCTCTCGTTGGCAAAGAAGATATTTCAAAAGCTTTATTGAATATGAAAAAAAGGAGATTTTTGTTGTGTATTATTTTTTTGTTTTCACGATAATTTTTTTAATCTTATGTGCGTCAATAAAAAGAATGAAGCTTTTAAGAATACAGACCAAACCCGTGAGATATTTTCGCACGGGATAATGAATGGAATATGAGTTTCCTTTTATTTAGCAACAATATTTTATTTATTTAGAAAGAATACTTTATTTACATAACACGTACAATTCTCTACGAATTTTTTTTACGCAAGGCGCATAGAATGGTAAGGTAACCACATTTTCGTAGCTGCTCGAAGCGACGTCAAGGCCAGTATAAAGTAAATTTTTGCATATTTTCACTTGGCCAGTAACTCGGATGGCTTAAGGAATGGTATATATCTGTAGGATACACAACATTCGCTCAAAACTTTCTCTTTATAATCCTTGGAATTATTCCCTTATTTCAAAAAAAAAATTCAATGTTATTATTTTTCTTTGTTTATTCTTTGCATCAGTTTTGACTTTTATGTGGTATGTTCATTGAAGAAAAAACTCGTCAACGACATAACAGGGAGTCGTGAACAAACCTTTTGTACTGCTCTAACGATCGATACTTCATTTATGTGATTTGATCCGTTCGGTTACGCAGAAAAGGAATGAAAAATCTAGGGGACATTTGTTTATCAATGTATATGATGATGTTAAAAACGAACTTCAATCAGCGTCATTTGACGTCACGTTATAGAACAAAACAATATACGAACAAGGTGTACTGTTGGCTATCATGTGGATATCGATAAAGTGCGAATTATCCACCACCATTTTGAATCGGGTCGCATTAATTTTCAATTACTTGCCATCGCAAAAGCCATTGTGAAAATTAAACCTAAATTATGCAGTAGTATTGTTACGGTAGTGTCGGATAAATATGAGTCATTTGCAACGACGTCCAACAGTTTAATAAGTACTAAAATTTTATCCCCATGTATGGGAATACTTTGGTGTAGCTGCTGACTAGATAGTTCAAGAACAAATCCCGACCCTCCCGTTTGAATTTCACTTGTCACAATGTTCACTGCGCTAGGACCAGCGTCTGTATTCAATGTCTTGCGTATTGAGTGACCAGTGTGTGATTATTTGTTAAACCACCTCCCAATCTCGATGACCCGAAAGAAACTGTTCGAATCTGGAGGGTTTAATTCCTCATGCTTTGGCAATTATGTGCTGTTTAATATTTGAATGGCTAGTACTTCCTCATTTTAAAGAACGAACAATGTTTAAATATTTATAATTCACTATTATATTTTTAAAATAAAACACATTACTGCAGATATTGAAAACAAAATGTACATTTATCTGTAATGTTACCAATTCCGTTGTACTATAATGTATGTGAAATGTGTCACAAACGTATGGGAAATCTAATGATTTATTTGTAATAAATAGGACCTTTATCTATTCACAAAACGTCCTCGTAATTATTTCGTTTTATGAAAGGAGCACGAATGTACACATTTTGTAGAATCCAAAGTTCTGTAAGAATTTGTACTGTAATTATTTAATCTGTTATGAAACAGTTGGGTCTCTTTCGTGCTTTATATTTACAGCATATAGGAAAGGTCACTCACACGCTACACTTTTCTTCGCACGAAACAAAATGTGCATATCTAATACTCTGTGGAAAAATTTACCACATGTTCTCCTTTTAGATTGTCGTTAGATAAAAGATTTTCCTAGAGCTTTTCAGGAATGCTAATCGTACACTCCGCACCATACTTTGGTCTAGTACTATGCATAATGTATAGTTATACGTTGATTTCAACCTTAAGTTATACATAATATCGCTTGTGATTTTAACTACTGGACTGCACTTTGAAGTCATGAAATTGAGTTCGTTAAGTTTTTCGTATGTTAGCTGTGTTACCAAAATTTTATCCTCTGGTTTTGGTCAATTACATTTGCCGAGAAAGTCCTGTGGAGGTTTATCTAGTGGTGAATCTTACATCATGACAATTGTGTGGTCTAAACGTAATGTATTTTTATAATAATAATAATAATAATTATTATTATTATTATTATTTAATAATTATTTTTATTAAAAATAATATATAAATATAAATTATTATTATTAAAAATAATATATTATATGAATATAAAATAGTATTATAAATAATAATAATTATTATTATTAAAAACTTGGCTGATACTTTACACGACTAGCTATTGACCTGTTTTACTTCCATCCGATATAATTGCGAATCTAACTCGTATGCAGCCGTAAGTCGTCTCAATGACACGACTTCATCGCACAATAAATGATTAGCAGCCCACACCTTCGATGACCGATGCAAAGTATTGGCTACACACATCGATATAAACTTGAACGAATTAAATGACTCAGTTGTTGGTTAAAAAGCGATGAGATGCAGCGTCAACTTTATTACACGTAGTAAAAAAAGACATTTTCAATTTATTTAGTATCGAGAGAGTTGCGTCTTTGCGGAATAATCAGTCTGACCCCCAGCCATTTCAACTTTGAAGGCGAGATGACGGTTTCTAGCGTAAGTTATTGTGATCAGGTTCGGACTGACCGCCGCATGGGCAGTCGGACAAATGCACGGTGCACCTCCCTAGTTTTTGTGAAAAGGCGTCGGTGTACCAGCAATCTCTACTTTTAAATAGAAACGGAAAAAAATCATAATTTTTTAGTTCTTTGTGGTCATTTGTATTCGGGGTCTGGAGATGGCCGGTATTTGGTCGGAAGAGCTCTTACCTAAAATAATGGAAAGAAATGTCTAAATAAAATTAATGATATTTTATTTCATAATTTTGTGATAATCCTAAAGAATGAGGGCAGCGAGTTAGAGTAAAACGAGTGTGATATGATTGGTGGGAGGAGAGGTAGGAGAAGAGGGTTAAGACGCCGATGTTTTCTGGATGCCAGAGGTGAATTTTATTCCCAATCCGACCCTGATTAAGGTTCCTCGTCGTCCACCAACGTTAACTCTGACTAGTAAATGTGATCATTATATGTTTATTTGGTTGAGTGAGGCTACTACAATAAATGAATCGAGTTTGCCACTACTATTCAGTGTGAACGAGCACCGTAGCATCATTCATCATTGGAGCTGACGTGTAAGTGGCAGGAGGTAAGTATGGGTTGATTCTTGAAGTCTATAAATCTGATATTAATGAATCTCTGAATTTTGACTAGAGATCTTCTGATTAATAAAAATAGAAAATAAAAAAGATAATAAATTTCTCTTATCACATTTTAGTAAGCGAAGCTCTTTAATTGTCACTTAATGCATCATCAGTACGTTGCAGAAAATTTATAAAAACAAAGAATTAGTTTATACCAAAAAGGCATCTTACTTGAAGATGTACAGTAGACCTATGCCATCAAACTGACTAAATCAAAATAATTAATTAAACGAAAATTGAACGAACTTTGCTAAAAAAGGAATATTGGTAAGTATAAATGTAAACCATAAAAAATGAAGAAAATATTACAAATTTGATATTTCAAAGTAACTTCATAAAACTTTCATTACTTCAAACCGTGTATGTATATTACATTCAAAGATCATGGAATGGATTTGGCCGATTTGTACTCATATACGCAAAAGGAGCATTTCAAAGAAATATCAATAGTGGTTCACTAGAAAGAGGAATTGGAGCTATTTGAATAACATTGGGCGTAATTCATGACGATCAAAGGGAGAAGTGGGAATATCCACGATTTATAGCATCTACAGAGAAAAAGAGGATGTAATATTACTAATAACGTACATAAATCAGTTAAACTCAATGTTATCTGAATTGTTTATTGAAGAAATGTGTTGGAATACCTGTGTTACAATATAAAAATTAAGTGATAAAGGAAATCAACATTTATTTTTCCTGAAGCCAATACTATATGGGTTGATATCTGTGTATTTGTTCTATGTAAATTCATAAGGATAAGATATTCTAAACTCGTGAAAAAATTGACGTTGACGTTGTCCTTTTGTAATAACAAAAATACCTGTTTGTAGTATATTAAAAAGTTTGCTTCTGTTCATAACTGTTCATTTTATTCATTGTAACTTTAATACTTATGTTTGTTTGAAAAATAAATAATGCATTTTAATAGTGATGTATTGTTGACCATTGTTGTATCTTGCTGATATTATTTTCTTGTATATCACAACTGATGTGAGCCCATTGCTCATCAAGTTGTCAATTTGCCTCAGGATGATCCACAGAAAAGATTGAAACGTTGTATGTTATTTATTTGTGTTTTAGAGTAAATATATGTCTGTTTTAAGAAGGTAGGTTGTTGTATTTGTTATTAATTATACATGCAGACGGAAAATGTGAGTTTTTTATTCGACAATGGCGCTGCTCCTTGGCGATCATTGGAACTACACGGAGGCGCGGGAGACAGACAAAGACGTTGCGCAAAGGTTCTGCGCATGCAGATTTTAAAAACAACCAGATCCAGTGCTTATCTCATCGGCGGCATATCTCGGGCGCCAGCTGGCGTGTGTAGTTCGGAGCTCTGCGAAGTGCTAGGCAGAAATAAACCTCTAAGCATAGTCTAAGGAACATCGGGGCTAGTGCATTAATAACATTTGATTACATCTTAATTATGTAAGGATGATTGAACTTTGTAGATAGTGTTTTAAGGGTTTCTTTCGGATCTCTTGGAGACTGCATCGCATATCTTTTGCATAAACAAATTTAAATTATTCAACTAAATCACTTTGACAGACCTAAAGTAATCATTACTCTTCAAACGATCCAAAAATCACATTCTTTCTGGATTGAAAATACTGCTAGTCTTATTTAATGTCTTATTTTATGCATCGATTCTGAATTTTTCACAAAAGACGTAAAACTGAACTTTCTCCGCGATACGTGATTGTAAAAAATAATATTTGACGATTAGATTTTGATATTATTTATTCATTTAGTGCCCTTTGGCGAGGTTCAGGTCATAAGACCTGCTCTTCAACCTCATCGTTGGAACTGGGCAATGGAAGGAGAGATGTTGGGTTGCAGGGAACGTATGGTACCGAACCGACATTTGTCTGGAGTAGGTGAGGGAAACCCCAGTTGAAAACCTCACCTAATTTGACCGAGCAGGGTTTGAACCCACACTCTATCTCTCAACGGGATTGTGGAAGCGAAAGCTCTACCACTAGACCACAGCTGTCGGGTTGGTTCCCTCATGGTTGGAAATTATACATAGTTTTTAAAATTCTACCATTGTATTCGGGCATGGTTTTCTTTCGTTATTATTAGAATAGTAAGTAAAGCAAAAAATTATAAGTTCTTATTTGTTAAATAGTATTTGTTGTCATTATAAATTTATTTTCATTTTAATGGGAAAGGATTTTCATCATAACCATTCGCAATATCCATAGCCGCATTTATCAGTCTTTTTCTGCCACTTTATATGTGAACATGGGAATACATTTCTTTCGGCTTGCAAATGAATGCACTCCTTGTCCGCAGTGGCACTTGACACTTCGCAGGAGCGCGTCAGAAGTGAGGTAAGAAAGCGGAAAGAGAGATAGGGATTGATATATTGGATGAGAAACGGCCATTCGAATGGGGCCTCCCCACACTGCGTGGGAAAGTCCGTCAACCGGACCGAACCTCTAAAGCAGAACGAAAAAAACAAAATGTTCAGAAATTTTCACTATATATTGTCTCATGAATTATAATAAATCATATTTGACCGCTATTGTTGATAGCATTTTTATTTTTTTAAATTATGTTTGTTGTACTTCTTGAGCCAATAAATAATCAAAAATTCTGTTATTGTGGTTCGGCCAGGTCGACGAACCTGAATGGAAATCTCCTATGACTCCTTCATCTTGACCACTTCGGAACAATAGTGCAACTGGTCTGATCTCCATTGGCCATGTGAATATTCTCCATCTAATTACTATATAGTTATATTTGTCAATCATTTTAAAATAATGTAATATTTGTAGAATTGAATAGAAATAGATTTGATATATATATAAAGACTTTCGAGTCACACTGACACTACAAATATAAAGATTGATCCATTAAAGATAATCTTTTCTTAAAATCTATTTTATGGTAAATAGCTTGTGCGTAAGGTTAAATTTTGTAGTATAAAGATAATTATGTATTTTTAATTACTATGTATTTTTCGTATTAATGTTATGTTTTGTTTTTATATGGATATAAACATTGATCTTTTATGATTTGATACTTTTTCTCATGACATAATTTGGGTATTAATATTGAAGTAAAATTTTTGTGTTAATTTCAAATATTGTTCCTTTTTGAAATATTGTTTTTCATGTTAAGCTCAAAATTTAAGTGGGCTTTTTTTAAGGAAGGTTTTTTTAATGGAAGGAATATTGCGAGGTTTCAGGATACCCTTACTTCCCCACCTCTCCAAGGCGAATGATACATGAATGACGCGAGATTCATGAGAGATGAGTGAATACAGTAAAATGGATTGCAAGTGAAACGAGAGTACCTAGAAAATTCTGAAGATTTGAACTGAAGGTTTGCATGGACGTCCTCGGAGGTTGTAGATTAGTGCACAAACCGTTACATTATGATCCGCTGCAATGGCGGATCTAGACCGTAATCAAGGGGGGAGGGCTAACCGGGGAGCATTTTTGTTAAAATATGGATTTACAACACAAATTTTATAAGTATTAACTTTAAATAAAATGCGTCAAATAACAATATGATATTATTAGTAACAATGACAATTGTTACTAGAAATTATTAATCTGGTAACACTTTTACAAAGAATGTCATTGATCAACTTCAATTTTATCTGTTAAGAATTCGGTTCCAATTGTGTGTGGGGGGGGGGGGGCTACAGCCGCCACTGATTTAAATATCCGCCACTGATCAGATAATTACATAAAATAAATTATATTGACTTATCCTTATGTTAGTAATATTCGCATGTAGTTAAATGTATGAATTTGATAATGGGCGAAATTATTTAACAACGATTTATTAAGTTCATTATTTAAAAAATCGACAGTTATTTTGTTGATGAAATGCTTTACATTATATTCCGAACACAAATGTTTTATATACTTAAAATATAAAATTAATGAAATATTATTCCTTCGCTTGCTATTGGACTATCGCGGGTATTACGCTAACAAATCTTGTTTATTATAGTTAAAATAAATCTTTACTGTGTAATAAAATGCATTTTAACGTGCTACTAAAGTGGATAAATTTGAGAGAGAATTTAGGACATGGATTGTAGAGAAAATTAACTGTCGAAATATATATCAAAGTCATGCAATCATACATAAACATTCTCAATTTATTCAATTCATACGCTTATCGCTAGGCAAACAGGTGACACGTCGTACTAATGGCGACTATGAAAAATCTTGTGTATTCAATTTCTGTAGCATTACTTGATTACACTTGATACGTGTATTTCTGAATATATGCTATTGAATGTATAGTTTTCCGGTTGGATTTTAAAATCGAATCTCTCCATCAAGTAAGAACAAAAGGATTATTCAATAGTCTTATTTATATTATTATGGTTTTGATTGGCAGTATTTGTAATCTCAATTCCCCGTCATTAGATCCATTGAAAAGTTTGTGAATGGTAATATCAGTCTCCGTGACACATTTACCTGTTTCATGGCTTTCCGATGCTAATCTCGTCCGAAAACCATAATTCTGACATTCAGCAAATCCTCCAATCTTTTATCAACAATTCCATTGAAGAATGGAGATAAAAAAAGTCCCGCAATAAGCTCAACGTGAAGGCCCATCATTTGTTAGCGGGTGATGTGTGGATATAAATTATCAACAGTCGGAGGCAGGTGCTTCGACGAAGCATCACATCGGAGAAACGTCCGCTTTAGTTTTCACACGCGTCCTACAAAACGATGACAGGAGCAAGAATGATCACTGGCTGGCAGGATGGGATATGCGGTGGCAGTGGAGATGTGATAGTGATTTTAAAGGTCTCGTTTGATAGCGTGGTGTGATCGAAGTGGTTGAGGTTTTAATTTGTGAATGAATTAGTGATCCTTGTGTGATGTGTTGTTAATGGATTGGTTGAGGATTTTAGTTGTGACGATGACTGGGGTTGACGATAATGAAGCCGTCGAGACCAGTTATTGTAAAAAAGATGTTAGGGTCCTGCACGTAGTATGAGCCGTGACGGTTAGGTTGGTGTAAGAAGAAGTAAAGTGAAGGGGTAGGAGTGAGGGGGGAGGATATCACGTGAAAACGATAGCGTCGGTGAGGTGAATGCTGTATTGATGGCGGCGTCAACGACCATCTCACGCCGCCGCTGGCGGTGAGCGGCGGTGTTAATTTTTCCGAATCTCCCCGTCAACGCCGGCGCTGCGACCTCCATCCCTCCACCCGCCCCCCGTCAACCCCAACCCGAGCAGCGACCCGCGCCCGTGTCCGTCATCGCCCCAACCACCCGCCGCCGCGCCGCACCGTATCGCATACCCGCAGTTTTGGGCGGTTTTTTACAAGGGCTCTCGCGGGCGTATTAATGACGTCACATCCGCGCGGTATCGCGACGGATAAATCACGTGCGCGGCGTGGCCTCGCCGCCGATACGGACTCTTCCCCCGCCCTTTCCCAAAGCCCTTCAACACTCACACTCGTCACCCGGTCTCTCTCGCTCGCTAGTGGGATACAGCGACGTTTCTCTGTCTGTGGATCACACGCTGGGCTCTCATGTAGTCTATCGTACTGAGGTCTCTTCCTTGATTACTCATCTCAGTTTAGGGTATTATGTCCTTTCAGATATATACCAACGTGCAAAGTATTGTGTTCTATTCTACAATTTAAAATAGTTCTTCAAATTTAGTAAAAATTTGACTTTTTTAATGAGTTGCATTCTAATTGGATATGCTCTTATGTGTGTCCAGGGGGTTCTTTTTATGTCGCCTTTAGTTTAGTTACGGTGCAATGGAAAGAACATAAAACATGTTCAATGAACTGTCGTTCTTATACTTTGAACTGTTCCACACACAAAATAGTTTGCGTTAATAATTGACTTTCAAAAAATTATTTTTAAACATTTTTATCATAACTTAAATATTTACAATTTTTGTTAGTTTACAACAATATAAATTGATATTTTGACTGGTTTCTAAAACGGAAATAATATCTTCTTTGGAAAATTTATCACACAACTACCAGACAGCTTGGATTGGGTGGAATGAAATTTATTTTTCATATGGCTAGTTTTCAAAGAAATAGTTTTCTGTGGGAACACACATATTTCTTTGCAAGATGTAGAAAGTGATCTCGTGAAAAAATAATTTATATTCGAGATTTAACATGTATGTCCATCCTGGGTCGGGGTTTTCTCCGTTTTCCTTCGGGTAGTGGCGGATTTTCCATAGAAGGGAATGACATTTAATACTTTTATTGCTGAACTGATCTGGAATTTTTACTCAACATAATATCTATCATTAATTCGGGAATAATAAATGATTACAGTACGTACTTATTGAATTATTTAATAAGTATCACATCCGCCACTTTCGTTGGACCTTTGATCGGAATTGATGGAATGGTCCCTCGTTTGTTTCTGGAGAGTAACTTGGCCTATTATCCCCCATGTGGTCAAACGCAGCCTGCATCTGCTTTTTTGACAATAAAGTTTTTAAATTTTTTATGTATGAATCCCTCTGTTTTACTGTATTTTTTATCGAATACATTCTTTAATTTTTGAAAACGTGATATAAGCCATTTGATTAAGTTTTCCACTCGTTCAATTCAATTATTCATTCAATTAATCAGATTTCCGTTCACCTCAAAACACCGAAAGATAAAATTTTGCCATTTATACTCCGAAAAGTAAAAACAAATACTTGATATCCTTTCGTACTGACATTCTCTGGGATATTGATTGTTGAGACTAATCAATGTAACTCGTTAAAAGATATTTAAAATCACCTTCTCACTAATGTTATCTTCACCTCATTAACTGCATACTACTTCTAGATCTCGTTACGGCTGTATACAAAAATCTGTTTGAAAGTGAAATGTTTAATCATCCTAAAATATTTTTGACGGTTAATGATAAAATAGGAGTTAAACTTGTATCAAGATTTTTATATGTTTTATATGTAATTGAACGAATCCTTCATATACAAGACGGTGACCGTTACCGATATATTCGGTTTTCTTGATTAAAGTCTCCGGGTAGACCCTCCGGTGACTCTTGCTTGCTTGCCACTGAATCACTCCGAGTTCAATAACCTGCGAGTCCAGAAAAAAAAATTAGTGAAAAACTTAAATGTCCCAGTTCATTTAGCTCCTTCTCTCCTCCTCCTCCCACAAGTATCACTAAGTCTTACTATTACTAACTACTATTACTAACCCCTTCACGTGGGCCAAGTAGGTAAACCCAGCGAACCGGCCCATCTACTGACAATAGCCCTACCACCAATCTCCTATTTCCTATCAGCCCATGTATGTAAGCTTCAATATCACGCTACATTTCCCATTTACAAATAGTATAATGTACACGGAGAGAAATGAATTAATGTACTAAACGGGACACGTGGGAATTTTTCTTGTCATTACCCTGAACATTCAACTGAAGAAAAATTTGCAATTTATAGGCTAAAACGATTGGGAACCTAAAATGATTTACTTTACCGATTCTCGCAATCTTGAGTTACAATCACACCCTTCTACTAATAGTTACATTAGAATTATTCTTGGCAGCTGGACTGATGGGTTGGGTAAGAATAATGATGTTTTTCTTTTACTATCAATTATTCATTTGTACATTCAATTATTTATTTCGACTCCAACATTCGAAGCTTTTTTCTACGTCTTCTCTAATCCCTACAATAATACGGGGGAACTTAAATAATCTGATAAAATATTGAGTGTTTTCTAGCAAGAAATACACTTATGTCTTTGTCTTAAGCAATTACTTTTTCCCAAAACATTCTATAATTTGGAGACTACTCAAGTTTGGAGATTCCTCCTTTTTGAAAAATGCAATATTACTTCTGATGGCGATATCATGTTTTTTGTATCCTTTTTACAGTTTCTATTGATGACACATGCTAGATAATATATTGTTACTTTTCAGATTGCTTTGATGTATGTGAAATGTAGCTTTTGGAGTGAGAACCTATTTTTAACAAAAGGTTAAATAACGTAGAGGCTTGGCATTACTTCTCCAAGAATGGAAATCTAGCTCCATTCTCACCATAAAGTAACAATGGAGGTGTCGTAAGGGAATCGTAAACAAGAGGTCGTTCTGGGATTATCGTATGCAATCTGGCCGAGAGATTATTACAAATAAGGTTTTGAATATGAGATCATTGAAATGATAGGGTAGGGAGAAAATTTAAGGGAATAAAATTAGATGACGATAATGTATGAATGATATTTTGGAATGGATGAAACAATGATAAAGAAAAGTTATAGCAACTAAGAAGGATCAACAGAGACGTGTTACAAGATGATGAATGCGTCCGATCCAAAGAGACATAGGAGAAAAGCAATCGAAGAGGTCGAAACAACTTCACAACAGGAAAGCTAGCGAAATGGGGGAAGAGCACTGATGAAGTCTGGAAGGGTGATTGTGATGCAGGGTGAGGGGGACGCAGTACCCTGCGCTGCAAAACGTAGAACCCAAGGCGCGCGCGCTCGACACAGATACGCGCGAGCGTTGCGCCTTTGTTTTCCATTTCCAGCGCCGGCAACTCGTTTCCTGGTGCGCCGCCCGCGTCGACGCCACCTCGGCACTCTGCGACTGCATCCCACCCCTTCAACGTGCAGATTAGCGCCTCACGCCTCATACATACTCCTCCAACACTGCCCCCCCTCCCCCCGTCCTCTTCAGGATTCGGGAGCGGCCCTTTTCGGGAAGCTCAACGGAGTACTAAAGAGACTGTGGAGGAGAGGAGGAGGAGAAATTTCATTTTCTGTTCTCATGTCCTGTCGCACAATTCTCTCCCCCACCTTGTCCTCTCCGTCCATATCCCCTTTCGTAAGCGCCATCTTGCTTATGGAATCATGAAGACTTGGTCAGGAAATGAATTTTCGCCGTGGGATATAGCGACGCGAGGGCTGATGGGAATAAATACCGGCGGTGATGGTAGGACCAGCGGGGCAAGGGGGGAAGGGAAGGAGAAGCCGGCGGCGGCGTCGTAGCGCTGTGACGCATTACTTCCACTCTGCAGCGTTGATGCTGATGCGTGCAACCGTGCGCGGTCAGTGCCTCTCTTGTTTTCTGTGAGGGGATGTTGGGGAAGGGGAGGAGGAGAGAAGTGGGCTCTCGCCTTCATTTCCGCGCGCGTTGGCGGCGGCAGTGGCGGCGGTGACGCCGTTGCTTCTAAAGCCGCCTCCTGTCTTGAAGGATGTCGATGCGTGACGTCACTTGGTCCAGATAGCTTCAAGCGACGTCGTTCGGAGAAGTGATGGAGCGACACGTGTTTTACATACGTGTGAGAAAAACTGGACGAGTTGAAGAGAGCGATCGTCGCTCTTCCTCGCACGATTTGCTCTTAATGTATCACTGAGAGAACAGATTTGGATGCGAGATTTCTCCTAACCTTTGGAAATGGCATACTAAACTTATAGTATCTTAACTTTTCATACCCAAAGAGAAATCCTATCCTTCCTCTGAATTTGGATCCCGCATCCAATCGTAGGATACTCACGGACCTGGGAAGTCTGGGGAGCATGAAATAGTAATATCTGTTTGAAAATTATGACTTTACCACACAAATCTTATAAGTATTATCTTTAGATAACATGCATCAACTCATCGATTAGATAATTAAAAATTTATTAAATAGTGTTGAAATTTATTCCCAATCCCAATCAAAAGTTTTGTTTAAGATATATTCTAAAACAAAGTTGTCTCGAAGCTTTCACCTTAATTAGAGTACCAATAAATAAAGGATCTACTAGTCAGATAAGAAACTGCTTACGAGGTACGTTCAGACTACATATCGTATTCGTAGAAGGAAAAACGGCAACCCGTAAATAAATAGAAATCCGCTTGCCGTCTATAGATTACATTAAGCATGTGGCGGAGATAAATTTCTAACGTCCCAAGGCTATCCCATCCTCTGGGAAGCAGGTAAATGTCCCAGAAAAAAAGATGTCTTATACTGCCTCCTCACAACTCTTTAAAAACATTGAAGGCTAACCGTGAGCAGTGCTGATGGCAATGTGGTTGCGCTGTATCGCTTATAGAGGTATTGCGGACTTGAGCCTGAATGGAACATGCCTGTGTTCCGAGTCGCTTCGACCGGTGCAGAAATTATGATACAAATTTGTATTACGTTTATGTATAACATGTAAATTAAGGGCGCGAAAAATTTTGTTACAATTCTTCAAAGTATGTCTTTTTTCAATTTCAATCTTGTCTGTTGAGAGTTCAGATTAGGTCCGCCACTGCTCACACCCATCGTGTTTCTAAAGTGTATGCAAAACAAATCATTAATACTTGCTAATTCTTGTTTTTGTGGAATTAATGTTGTAGTTGTTACGGTGACAGAAATAAATCGCACTTATAAGTTCTACGAATTTGATTGTGGTTCTTCCCCCTCAGTAGAGACGGAGTCGTCACTTCCGGAATTAGCGTCGTTCCTTCAAAACGAGATTTGTGATTTGTAACGAATGCGGCACACGAGGACATGGCACAATCCTTATTTGGTCAATTATTTATTATGATAATGTAATAAAGGGATTAAAATTGTATGTTCATTCTGCTTTAAATTCTGGAGTTGATAATGTAATTTTTTTGTACTTTCTTGTAAGCATTTCGATAATACAAGATTGGATTCAAGTTGATGGATGAAACATTTATCATGCAGACATAATCCAAAAACATTTTCAGTTACATCAAAATTAAATACGTCAAAAAGGAAGATTTTTTGGGAACATTTCCATATACGATTCCCAAGAACGATGTTTCTTACAAAAAAGGTAGCATAAAATAGTTTTAACTCGAATATATACCCTTTTTTATTTATGGGCTGATTGCATTTAGACCGAATGTAAAACGAGTTTAAATGAATACCACGTTTCGGTTCACCTCATATCTCCCTAAGGACTTAATCTTTATATACCGTTATACATCAATCAACAATCTGAATTCCATCATTTACTGTTACACCTGATAGAATATTTTTAGTATTACGGAAATTTTAAACGTTTTTTAGTTCTGTAATAATTTTATAAACTTAAAAATGTTGATTTTAATATCCTAAAAGTACTTTCTTCATAGCTAGAAAAAGAGTTTTTTCTGTCTTAAACGCAATATAGAATTATGAATTATCGATAATAAGACGAGAGATATATCTTTTAACAACCTGTGTACTTAAAAATTGAATACGACCCGTTCACTTTCGTCCAAGTTTCAAAACGTTCTTTGTTCAGTTATCCATGCCTTTATAATGTGTGATATCTATGTAGAACATATTTTAATTGCCCGTCGCTTTATCAAATCTCCATGAAAAATGCGAGTGAGATATGAGTGCGCATTTTTCCTTATCAAAACGAAAAAGTGTGTTCCTTTTTGGCCAGTGAAAAGAATCGCAGCCATCATTCAGCGTATCTAACTGTACGAATTACGGCAAAACAGTAGTGGGTGGGCTGTGTGATATGGGGGTTTCCCCGAGTCGTTACGGTGCGAGGTTACGGCTACCTTCGTTGGCGTTCCCGTTTGCACAATGCACCCGCTCTGAACATGTGATTTTCGTTATTTTTGATCCCATTGTGTTTTAGGGCAGTTATCACACTGTAGATTAAATAATATGTGAGCAATGTATCATTTAACGATACATTTTTCCCTTAGAGCAGCGCTGTCCAACTGTCTGTCCAGCGCTGCCCGTGAAACTTTTTTTGCAACCCTGAGTAATAATACATTTTACATCAAATTTCTAATACCCGATGGGGGCCATAACTTTGTGTTCATAAATCTGTGTTGTCAGACTTCATGTTTGACGTTGCATGTCCTTTGAGGGAAAAAACGAAAAAAGAAAACAATGTTCGGAATTACTCCGTCATATATTACAAAATGGAAACATTTTATTTTAACACTAAATATAAAAATAAAGAAATATCGTATTTAATTTTTCCACCTTGAAATATTAAAAATTTGTTGAAGATAATCAATATATCAGGTTACAAATATAGAAATATGATCCATTAGTTATATTCACCGGGCAACATTTTGCTTAACCCTATCCCGATCCACCGGAAGTGTGCGGAAAATGGCTCGAAGGGCTAAGAGAAATTGGACTCCGCTGGTTTAGAGCACAAGCAAGTGTTTCCATTAAACAATTTATTTCGTTCACTTCGAACGTGTATAAATCACTTCGCACATTTAGTAACATCCATACTGAAATTAATATGTGTTTTTTTGTCAAACACTGATGTGTGTTACGTATGTACCCTATGTTTCAAGAAAGTTCGATAAAAACTTTAGTCTAAAAGAACAAAAGTAGGATATTGGTTTCAATTTAAACCCTGCTTTCAATGGGTGCTCTTATACGAGCAACTCTTTTATTTTGAATGAAATGAGACGCACTTTGCGAACTTTTCATTCTTTACAACTCTTTTTTATTGTTTTGCATTTCTTTTTCATTTGAGTTACTTTCTTTGAAATTTCAAAATTTTTGGGCCTTTGAACATAATAAAACAAACATTATGTGACATTTAATTAATCCGTAGTTCTCCGTGACCTGCTGAAGACATATCTTGAACACTCATGAACATAAAGGCGTATTCTGCCCCTACACCATTAATTGATATATATCTGCGCTATTCAGATACAGCTATTTTATGACATTTTGCTGATGCCGGTAAGAAAAATATAAAAAAGATTTTAAAACATGAATTAAAAAATTAACTCAATTCATTTCACTGAAACGTGGTAAGGTAAAAAAAGTCATTATGCTACATTAAGCGTATTATACATAAACTTTATTTCCTTCATTGACTCTTTTTAGCAATTTATTTTTCGGTGAATGAGAGAAGGCCATTAATGGTAATATTTGACTTGTGTCTTACTCGAGTCTAGATTTGTGTCGTACTTGGACAGAGTCTTGGTGTGAACTGGAACACTATCCTTCCTTCATTCCTTCCATTTACAGTTGACTCATTCTTTTTGATAGTACCTACACGGAAAATCGAAGCAACTACTTAAACATCCATCAGTAAGTTATGCGTAGTACCATTACCGACTCAATATCTATTGATTCTCATACTTCGGTGACATCATGGCTTCCTTAAAACGACCATTACTAAAATAATTTAGTCTACAAAAAAGTGCTTTAACAAAACCTACCTTCTGGACAAATGATACCCGGAATTATGACGTCCCCACTTTTATATTTTGCCTAAAATTTGTCCCCAAATGCAGGAATGTTTTAAGATAAATATTTCCTTCACCACTTTTCGTTTTGTCCTTCCGTTTGCCTTCATTCATTTCGGTATTGAATCTTGACGTACTATATGTTAACATAGTGAACATACATCATCTTCGAGGAGTTGGTTAACAGCATATGGATTATAAAGGAAAGATTAAAGATGGTTGGGTGATGACGAGGTATTGTTTGGAAACGATTTGAAGAATAAAACCAAAGAGAAAAATACCATGGAATGTCTGACGATGAATACATGGCGTACATAACATAGAATACGCTATTATGATTTACTTCGAGAATAGTTCTAAACAGACTTCAACGTGTGCTAAAATAACATTTTGTCTTTAATTATTCGCGGTTTAAATGCATAAATAGTGGAATAAGACAAAGTTAGGCCCGTCCCGAGCATGCGCAGTGCAAGCCAATCATATTCAAGACATTTTTCGGAGGGGGCATATTAGATATCGCTTCACGCCTACAACTCAGTCAAACATAGCACAAAAATCTGTACAACACTTTTAACTTCCGTCTCAAAAACTGTCCTGTGTTTCATTGGCTGGCTAATGAAACCCTTCTCCTCAATGCGCTACGGCACACATTGTCTTATTCCACTACGATACGGTCATGGTTTATGGTCATGGTCATCTCTTGATTCCGGAACATATTTTCTCCTGTATAAACCAGATCCCCGTAACTGTGCAATTAATCATCTCCCTCATGAGGTCACCATTATTTGAAGAAAGACTGGCGCCATAATCGACATGACGTAATCACTACCGAGTTCACCATATGAATTTTCGTTCCGCCGGAATATTACTTCCACTCGATCACCGGATCCGGACCAGTGCCAACACACCACCGTCTCTACCTCGAAGCGTCCCCTCCAGAAATCTCGTGTTCAACCACCGTCTCCACCACTGACTCCCTTTCCACCTCCCCGCCCGCCCACTCGTCCGCTCTCCGCCGATACGGGCGTTATCTGGCGAGAAACGACTTTCGCCGGGCGATGGCGACGGCGACGGGCATTACAGCGACGCGGGCGGGCGGGCGACCAGCAGCAACCAAGAGCTGATGTGTAAGGGCGTGGGCGATGGGGAAGAAGGAAGGGCGTAGAGGGCGGGGAGGGCGGCTGATCCCAGCGGGTGCGATAAGACGCCGCTGCCTCTGCGGGTCACTTTGAGAAGACATCCACAGCGGCCGCCGCCGCCTTCTTCTCCGGAGTGCCTCCCTGCGTTCATCGTTGCCCTCCGGGCTCTAGTCCGCGAAGGTGCGTGGTAAATAGCAGATACTGTTTGGGGAACGGCCAAGGTTTATTCCATCGTGTTTCATTGGTATTTTTCACACCTCTCGCTCATAAATTTACATTAGATATCGACACTTCAAAAAAATTGAGGGGGTCTAAGACTTCGAGGTTTGCAGGATCAACGTAAACATTTTTCTATACCCACTTTTCTCGTCACCATAACTTAGTACTTCCCCTATTTACGACTACTATTTAAAAATTCATGTCTCCTCATTTGACTTCATCAAATTGTCGATAACTTTTTTTCTTAATTTGTTTAGGTCGAATTTGAAACAACCCAGACACCAACTGCCTCAAATGGGTGCTTCTTGTTCATATTTACTGTATTACTTCTTCGAAGTCCAAATTTCTATCCAAAGACTGATAGAGGGAAAGTACTGCGAATCTTTTTAATCTGCATCGACCTAGTATGCTCCGCCGATTCTTTTTTGTTAATTGCAGTTCACAAAATGAACACCCGACCCGGGAAGTTGAAAGTCTAAAATTTTTGTTGATGAGTCTCAGACCATACTTTGATTATTCAAACATTCAAGTCAAAGATCACCTCAATTCTTACGGAGTTGGCACCAATGGATGTCGTAGTACTTGAAATATTAGTTAGGGTTACGAAAAATTTATACCAGTCACGTTTCAGGAGCACGGACAAAATGACCTGCGATGTCCTTTCCACTAACTTTTCTTTCCTTACTCTCTATGCAGCATTGTGATTTGCGGAACTCTTGGTGTATCTGACCTATATTTCGGACGCATACATTTAAAATGGATTAATCTATTTTCGAAACCTATATTTAATGACTGGTTTGTCTAGTTACTTCGTGGCAGTTTTTGTTAACAATTGTTATTTGGAGGGAGGAATATTGGTTTGATAAAAGATTATTAAGACTAAGTTACATATTCCGACATGATTAAGCGAGAAAACAATTTTTGGATGATAAAGCAAATGGAAATATTTTATTTAAGCTCGGTCTCTCGCGATAAATCATCGGTCTCTGTAGTCTTCTCGCCCTCTGACAGCTTCTAGCTCACGTGGTGTCATCCAACAGGTTGCCTCGGCTACATGAAAAATGCCCCTGTCTTCTCATTTAGTGGCATCAATGTGTGCGACTTAGGCATGGTTTCAGCTCTTGTTTTAAAATGGAACATATGGGTTGCGTTTTTAAAGATCATCTTTGACTTGAATGTTTGAATATGTCATTTTCTTTGTTCTCTTGTTTATTAGGAATATAATTTCATTATATAATTTTGAATTGTATAACTTGAACTAATATTGTATGAATTGAAGCACTTACTGTTCAAACATAAATTTCAAACATAGGATAAATTGAAACATGCTCAAATGAACGGGTATCTGAAGTCCTTGTGTGATATTAAGTAAGTATGATATCTCATAAAATTTTATTTTATTTTATTTTCGAATTTTGTGACTGATTATTACACTTTTTTCAGAAATAGTGAAGTCATCATATATACAGTATAAATTAGTATGATAATATTAGAAGACAATAATACGAAATATTCCTATAGGACGTGAAAGAACTACGCTAACAAAAACGGAAAAAAGAACATTATAGAAGTGTTCTTAATGAATAGGAAAAGATCATCGTTTTCTATGCTCTTATTGGCGAGGAGAGGGTCCGAGGGACAAAATAAAATAATAATGAAATCGTGTACCTGTTCTGTCTCATACACGCTGAGCACTTTGTTCAACTCATATTCATTATTGGCGAGGTCTAATTAATATTGTGACAGGAATATTGAAAAGTTGAGAAATGGTAAATAAATAAATGAGTATAGAATTATCGAAAAATTAGCAGTGCTACCAAGTTGCTAATTATTTTTATTTCATCTTTTTCATATATGTTCCACTGTTGGTATTTGTTTTCAACCACATACATTCTTCTCTCATGAGGACTCATGTAGACCAATTTTTCTCTTAACTGTTTATTAGAACCAGTTCTAATTAAGTTAATTTGTGACATTTTCCGGAAAATTCCATCTTCTTAGGTGTGACGTATCAGGTTATTCATAATCATCATGATTCATTGAAAAAATAAATCATATAAACACATAAGCATTGATATGTTTGTTTTTACTGCCACAAATTAATTGTATCAGCCTAATTGCATTGTCTTTTCAATTCTACCATAATCGGTATTCATTGCATCTACACCATAGAAACCAATTATAATTATTATTACAATATCATAATGGGATTTTTATTTTCCAGTTCTGAATCTAGTTTCAACCGTTTAACTTTACATATCCTCTCTCAGAATAAATACTAGATCTGTGTTACTTACTGTAACTCACCTTCACTTATTTATATTGTTAGTTACTTCCATGTCCTGATCGATTAGTATTCTGTAATCGGTAGTAATAATTTTTTATTTATTATTGTTTTTTAAGTTGTCTGCTTCGTCTTTATAGCTAAGAAATGCATTGTTTTAACTCGCTCGCTTTGTGCAAAAATGATGCATTAAATTATATGCTATTCTCCAGTATTTCGTTCTACGTTTTTGATTTCTTAAAGCAACCTTCATATGTCTTGTGTCAATGTATACATCGTATTGGCATACATGAACATCCCCAGGCGCCGATACGTCAACATGTGATACAACCACCACTATCCCTCCTTCCACAACTTGACTAATCTCCTTCTATACCTGATCCTTTCTTCCTTCCAACCACTACCATCACCTCCTCCTCGTCCTCTGCCACAGTCTGCAAACCTCTCGGGATCGCTGGCCACTTCATTTCCTGCTCGCATCGCTGTGCCGGGACCCTCCCGCCTCCTCTTGGACTCATCCCTCATAGCCCTCGCAAAAATGGAGATCCTCCACTCACCCCCACCAGAGCTGGTTGATAAAACCACCTCGAGAGCAGCACAGCATAGCCTCGACCGTCCCACCCCCTTCCTCTCTTGCTGCTTGGTCTCGAGCAGACGCGCGTGTGATAAGTTCCGCACCACCGCCAACTGTCCGTCGTGGATTCGCAGATCCTGATGCGGAATGCTTCAGGCGTTTGTTTTTACGGACGTGTGCATTGGATGAATCTTGAAGTCTCACGTGAGCGGATGAAGCTGTGGTCGCATGGACTTATTTCGTTCATTGATAAAGTACTGTTCGTAATTGATGTTTAGAAATGCATTTTATTACTGGAAAAATCCTCGCTGAAAGAACGTTATCATATTTTCATATTCATCCTGGTGTGTGGGCATTCTAATAACGCGAAATTATTGAAACTTCATTTTTCCTCACGAATATAGAATCATGTATGGTAATGATATTTTCCATTCATCCATTGTAAGGTACACTGAGAAAACACCATAGATGTGGGAACCCTTTATACGGATGTAAGATCCAAATCCGAAGGAAGTAAAGGAATTTTCCAAACCTTTGGATGTGAGACCCCAACCTTATAGTTCGGATACTGTAAGGTTGGAATGTCACTTTTAAAGGTAGAGATGTCTCATCCAAAATTTAGAATGTAACATCCAAGGGCTTGGAGAAATCCTTTCCTGCCTCACACTGAAACCTGTTCTCTCAATGCAGATTTAGTCATATATCCTCTCTCAAAACTGACATCAGTCTCGAATTTCTGAAACGTGTTCATCAACTACTCTGTACTTAATCTATCACGGTTTTCAGCAGTAATCTGATTACAAAAAACTGGTAACCACTTGTAAACCATAGTTTTACCCTACTGAGCTTGTTTTAGTTAATCTGTTTTCTTCTCTCTTTGATTCTGATGCTATTCTCAGGGAATGTTTGACGAATAAACAAAGCTTAGTATGCATTACTCATTCCATGTACAATAGATTTGAATGCTAATACTGGCACATCTGTCACTACATAGATTTTGCTGCAATTCATAGCCTCTCTCTTGTTAATAACCAAGAATAATAATAGGACCTTCCCGCCCAGATCAATCACGTGAGATCATGCTTGACTCTTTGCGAGTCAATTCTCGACATAGAATCAGTAGATTCATGATATTCAGTAAATCCAGTTCTCTCGTGTGAGGGATGGATTCTCCCCTTGGCACAATGCTCACGTCCTTACGATGAACGTCCAAGAAGCGCACCTCCTCCCTCCCCTTCTCCCAGCGTCCCGCACCATTTGTTACGTCATTAGTACTCAGCGGGTTGGTGACGGAGGCGGTGTGCAGACGGCGTTGGTGGTGGTGGTGAGGGTGGGGGTGGAGACTGCGACGAGGCTCCGCAGATGGGATCGCCGCTGCACGAGCGCTGACTGCGCCGGAAATGGACGCGATGAAGTCCTCCGACGCTGTTTCACTTTAAATGTATGAGTCTCGCTCACCCGCCGCCGCTGCCGACACTGCTCCAGATGGATCGACTCCGGGTGCAACACCGTCCCCTCGGGGTGGGGGGCGTGGCTGACGGCCGTCCGCTGCCGCCGTCTGTCACCCGCCCCTAGGGTCTTGTGGACGCCTTCCACGCGTTCCCGCTCCAAACCCTTCGTCGTCCTTGTCCCTTTCGCAGAATGTTAAATCGCTTCTGTGGGCGAATGTCGCGACGTTTTGACGGCTGCTTTGTATTCTTGAGGTCGCTCTGTTTAGGGAGGAAGGGGTGTTGGTGTAGACGAAGGTGGTGGGATGAGAGGGTCCGGGGGTTATGGACGGATTGGTCAAGATGCTTGTGTGATGGATACGATGAGGACGTGAAAGAGGGATGGAGGTGATTGAAGAGCAATCTGGAGTTTCGTTTGGAATGTGGGTCCTATACTGAAAGAGGAGGATGAGTTAAATCAATTCTCGATCAAACACTGTCAACTTATTTTTGTGATGATAGGTTTAGTCGAGCGAATCGGTTGACGCCGTAAGGAGTTGAAGTAGGGTGTCTTGCTTATTATGGCTCTGGTGATTCGGCAAATCGATCTAATCGATACTCCGACGAATAAGGTCCGTCGAAGATGACGTACGTCCATGTAATATTTGCCTCGTGTTTGCCCTGATGCCTCAGTGAAAAGTTCAATCAACAGTATATACTTGAATAATGGCTTGATGCCTTGCATCCTGCTGTGGATTACTGATTTGAATCCACCAGATTGACTGTGGTGATGTAAATGGCTATGTTCCTTTTCATAAAATGCAGTCAGAAAAGTGAATTTCTAATCTAAGATTAAGCGAGACTAAATTTAGTTTTCGGTTTGGGTTTCTTCATCTTTTTACAAGAAATTTTGGTTCCTTGTAATTGTAATATCTAAATATCCCAAATAATTTTTCTAACATTTTGTGGGTTACGTTTGTGTTGAATATTGAGAAATCATAAAAACTCTAAAATTTTGCAATTGGCATTAATGATAATAATAATAATAGTAATCTGACCTAAAATATATAATATTCTATATAATCTCACTAATACTGTTTAGGGTACACGAGGAAAATCAGCAAACATTTTTTTTCCTGTGGGTACTACCATTTAGTTTACATCTTGTACAAATTCAATGGTACTACTCGGTAACTATTTAAAAATCAAAATTGTTCTTTATTTTTAATTAATATTTTTAAATTCTTAATTGAGTTTTTTCTCGTATCATAAACTCGTACCATCTATTATTCAATGATATTCTGATTTCATATTTCAAAGAAATGAAATGCACGAGCAAAGGAATTGATGGAAGGTTTGTATTAATATTTTGCTTTGCTTTGCTGTATCCCCATTAAAATTTAATTTTTATAACAATTCAATATTTATTTTTAAATTTGAGGCTCTTAACTTCACATAATATATATGAATTTTTAAATTAAGCCTGTACAAGAAATTTGCCAGCATTACATTTTTGGTAATAAAGAATTAAAAAAATAATCGAGACCTTTTAGTGGAAATTACCACTGGCGAGAAAACTACCATATCTTAATAAGAGTACTCCAAAAAGATAGACATCTTGGGCTTTTATTCAAGATCAAGTTTACTGATATCTAAAGAAACATCTAATTTAATAGTGACTTTCTGTAATATTTCTTTATTACGTTTTGTAAAGATGTTTTCATTATTTGTCAGTTTAATGTTGTTTTTCTGGCTAAATATTAACCGAAATGATGTGAATAAGAGAAATAAAACTAATCAGTTGAAATTATTTTCGGTTTTTTATCGACTTAAGTATCCCGTTCGATGTTGAGGTTTCTCTGAACATTGAAGGTATTCTTGAGTATAGAACCATTAAATTAGGAAGTGTTTGATCAATTCAATAAAGACTAATATTTATTAAAGTATTACAACGCACGAAAATACCCAGAAAATCGATCTACTTCGTTTCATGATACGAGGGCATTGTTCGTGTATCAGATGAATATCAAGATCTTTATTGTTCACTTAAAACCATCGCGTGAGTAGACAAAATAAGACCTCGCCGAGTAGGGCGACCGATCTTTCCGGAGCTAGCTACGGAGCTTCGAGCTTCAATCTCTTTCCGAAGGCATCTTCCTCACCACCACTTCGACTCTTATACTACCGATATCGATCAGAGAGACAGGGGTCTCAGTGAAGAAACGCGTGCTCCAAAATTCCTGGGGATTGTCGTCCTTAAAGAGCACCTCGAACAGAAGAGAAAAATACAGCCTCCTAGAAACAAGTTCATCGACGAACCCGATCTACTGGTCGGGCCAGCCTCATTATATCGGGGCCTTCCTAAATCCGAGGCCAGGCAAGTATCGTGAAAGGCGCGGCTCTCCCTCTGCTCCAAGACCTCCTCATCAGTCCTTCTCATTTGTCCCCTCCTTCCCCCACACCTTCCCCTAACCATCGTCGCGCGTGATCGCCCAATTATTTCTATGTGCTCTCTTTCATTTCTTTTTCCCTGTGTCTGACGAATCAGTCTCCCCATTGTCCTGGGCGCTAATATTGTCATTATGTTAATTGCTTGTAATGAATTGAATATTTTCACAGCGTTGCAATTGTGTGATGATTAATGTTCCGAACTGCTGTTTGAAATTGTGACGTGTGGAGGAGATTACATCGCACGCGCTTTTGGTGGGAATGATGATGACAACATTTCGGTACTTGTTTGCTTTCTTTTTTTCCCCACTTCGTTGGTTGAGTGATGCCCCTAATGAATAACAATTCGCTTTTGATTACTGTTGTAATGGAACAATCACTTCGGGTAGACCAAATTTGTTATTCATTTGAACGGTTTCGGGCGTTAAATGTTTGATAAAGGTTTCTCAAAGACGATTTAAGGAAATATGACGAGTACTTTTTACCATTCGATGGAGTCGTAGATGAATATAATTTTGGAGGGAGTCTGAAAAGGATAAACATATACTCATTATTATTTATTCGTTGTGATATTTAAAACTCGTTAAATTTTACTCTTGACATAAAAACCTCGTTTATTGATTGTGAATTAAATCTATAATTGAGTAACATATATAAATTTTATTACTAATGTTTGGATCATAATCTGGAACTGTGGTTAATATTACAAAATACTTGCATTAAATTAAAACTATTTGATGATCTCCAAATAAAATTTCGGAGGTAATTTGAACATCTTCCCTTCATGTAGAATACGGATCCAAATGATGTAATGACTATGAATTACATAAAATTATATATTTTATCTTCTTAACTGCGTGTTATTTATTCCGAAAACTACGAGACTGTTATTCATCTGCGATGTCCTGTGTTTCTATGTTTCCGGCCTACCTAATCTAATATGATCTTATCTCATCCTATAGTCAATCCATTATCTTACGTCGTAATGCAATCGTCTATCTTATCTACCATATTATCTATCGACTGCTCTGCGTTCTTCCGATCCAACGTTCTCCCTTTCACCTCCCCCTGCACTCGCCATGTTTATCTTTCAAGTTATCGTGTTAATTTCTGAGTTATCTGAATATCTCCCATGAATTTTTTTTATCAGTTTTCTAACGTATTACCCTGCTCGTATAACGTGAAACACACGAACATAAAATTACGTCTCTTTGAAAGGTTATTGGTTTAGCAATAAAACCTACTAAACAATATAACTTCATATGTTCCACGGACACTTTTACGATGGGCTTCACAAAAAATAATTCCCATGTTTTGAATATTCTTTTGACAATCTAATATATCAATGTATTGCCTAGAATTCAATGCTCATGACAATCTAATATCTTAATGTATTACCTAGAATTCAATGCTCGTACAAATATTTCTCTTAACAACTTGTTATATTTCTTGTAATCGTATCGTGTTGTTGCAATTGCTCGTGTCCACTCTGAATAAACCGATAAAGTTTCAGAATAAAAATGAATATAACAAACCTGGAAACCCACATTTTTTTGTTCGTGTTGAGCAGTGACGAAAAAATTTGGAAAGATATACATCACCTAGAGTCGTTTAATGATAAATTTTACCAAATTTTATGGATTTTACAGACTTTAATTTTTTTCTAAAAAACAAACAAAAATTGTTAGAAAGGATATTGATTTAATCAGAAAAGCACGAAGATCAGCGCTATGGAAATAAGTGTGATATTAGATCTTACGTCACCTTGTAGTGTTGATTGTTTGCACCGTGACGGTTGGTGATCAAAATTGAGCTCTTCAAATAATGAAACTGGAGTGTGTAGATGTGCCCCACCAACCCCAGATTGGTGATGACGATCACTATCTACTTAGGTTCGGTAAATTCAACTGAATGCCAGGACGAGACTGGTACGACTGTTGGGGACGAAGGAAAGATATTAACAAGATAAGGAGTACCAACAGTTGAGTAAAGAATGTCGATGGAAAAGAAAAGAGGTCGTGAGGCGGCAGATTGGGAGGCACTGACCGAGAAAAAACAGGCACGAAGCTCGATTTGAAAGTCAAATTCGCCTGTGCCATCTCTCAGGCGGAGATTTTTGACCTTGGCATGTTGAATGAATCGACGCTGTATATGTTTCGAGAGAAAACCTATTCCTTGAGGTATTTCCGGGTTGTGTTCGCTATTTATTACGACGGAGTGAGATATAAATCTCAAGGAACGTGCGCTAATGTCGGGGTTTTAACGGCGTTTAGGGCGAATGACGAATGCGGCGTCTGCTGTCGGACGACGGGACGACTGCGTCTCGCGTTCTGCCTCCACAGCATGTTTATTGCCGATGGTGGAACTCGAACCTGAGGCTGTGGAACGTACGTTCATGGGACTGATTCTGTGTTAAATATATAATTTTGTTGGTGTTATAATAATATGAAAACACGCATCTAACTCTTTTTATTGTTAGGAGTGTGCTGAAATGTTAAATCCGCCTCTGCCTTAGGACCCTTAATCGGAATTGATGGGATGGTCCCTTGCTTGCTTCCAGAGAGTAAATTAGTTTATCGTCTTCCACGTGGTCATACGTGTTTTTTACTCTATATTTATTAGTAATTGAGATATTTTTGTCCAATTTTTCTGATGCATTTTAATTTATTTTTCTCGTTAATGATGTTGATGAAAGCAATGCTTTATCACGCCTCAAATATGTATTTCCTCGGTGCTTAGTTATTCATAATTAATCATTCTTCGGTTCTCAAGGAAATCGGGATAGGTAACTGGTTTATGGAGGCAGACTACTACATTCCACTCATTAATCATTTTGTGGGAGAACGATGATTTTTGTTAAAATTCACAAGCTTTCCTATTCGCAAGAAGTTTTTCATACATAATATTGCCTTGTCACGTGATGAACTATATTTTTTAAAGTAATATTCTTTTTTTCTAATTCCTTATCCTCACATCTTTTCATCTAGACTATGAAATTACATCTGCACTATGCTATCACCTCAGTGGCTATAATTAACTTCTTGTCAAACCACTTTAAATTTATCCTGTTACTGAACCACCTTCATATGAAGAACGAGACGCCTGGGAAATGAATCATGGCGAGCAACATGAGATTCGCTGTGAAACCGCAGAGTTGTAGGTACGAGAAAATGAATCCCGATGCGTTCATTTCTCTCTTTGTTCGCAATGGTCGTGAAGATGATAGGCCGTGTTTGGGTCGAAGTGGCAGCCTGGACACGTGCACATGCAGTAGAAACACTACGCAATATTCTCTTTCCTAATGTACTGATGAATGTACCTTCGAATTAAAATATGGATCCACTTTAACTAGATTTATTATATCTGTCTTGCTTCCATTTACTGGCTGGATTCTTTTGTGTTCTCAGTTTATAGAATTTTGATCCTAATTGATAAATTGTATGAAGTAAATTTGGAAAATAATCGATCAGAGAAATAAATAATCAATAATTAACGAAATAATATTTAATTTGTAAGTAAGGATTAATCAAATTCATGTACATAATAATATTCAATATTTACGCGCTGTTACATTTTGTCAACTATCTAATAGTAATAACTGCGGCCACAGGAAAAAGATAAAATATCTTGGCTTCTGGGCAGTTGCCCTGTCAAGTGTTGAGGTGCCGACGTTTCGACCTCCATGCTGAGTTTTTCTTCGGGACGAATGTCTGAAGAAAACCTCAGCATGGAGGTCGAAACGTCGGCACCTCAACACTTGACAGGGCAAAGAAAAACTCAGCATGGAGGTCGAAACGTCGGCACCTCAACACTTGACAGGGCAACTGCCCAGAAGCCAAGATATTTTTGACACCGGTCGCGGAGGCCTACGACTGCAGATGAAAATGTTGAATCGGGCGTCAAACCTGGTATCATCTACCGAGTTGGTGGAGATCTAACCGCTATACCACCTTTTCGCTTTCCACGACTGTTTACCATTTCCATAGAGGGCTGTAATCCATAATACCAGGAACTGGCTCACTCGGGTATGCTGGGGATGTAAGTAAATTGAGGATGTCTCATTTCTGGGTTTTCCTGTCTTTTCAAGGCTTTGATAGTGATTTACACCCCTGTGTTCCATGATCCCGGGATCGATTATAACTTCGTCGAAATTTTCGACAGGTCGTTGTTATCACATTGTACTCTTGTATTTTTTCGGTTTTAACCCGAAAAAACAACAACGTATTTTTCAGGTTTTAGGTTCGTGTTATGGTATTTCTAAATTACGATATTGGTTCCTGTTACGGTCCCGGTGCAAAGAAAATGAAATTTTTGAATGTGATCCATTTCGGTTCCTTGTAAATACAAATTATCAAAATAAATATATAACAAATTCTATTCGTACTAGAAATGAAATTCATAATTCTTTCCGAGATGTTATTAAAATTAAACGAAAGGACCTCTTTCTGTTGAAGAAATCACATGTCAAATTTTACATTTCAGGTGTTTGACCATAGTTTAACGAATAATTCCATGAAATAGCTGACGAGCGATCGTCATTTTATTCCTCTTCTGACCACAAATTGACCGAAAAATTATATTAATGCAAGTAATGATGGAGGTAACAAGATGACAGAATTAATGAAATATGGCTTGAGGTGACTGTCACACACACTTAACAAAACCGCACGTGGAAATAAAACACACGGCCTTGGGCGTTTGAATTCACGCATTTCGCTACTTACCGGGACCGCAGATGTGTAATTACGAATGTAATAGCATTGGTGGACATGATAGATATCCGAGCTATAACCGGTTTCGTGACTGTGAATGACAGAAAGCAACTTAGATCACCTGCTGGAGTGTATTATTTCTGTGAATCGAGTTCAGTTTATATTATCTATATTTTCTGATTTTACTATTTTACTGTTTAGTTTGTTAAGCAATTTTTAATGAAATGGGGAGAGGATTAGGGGAGACATCGCAGTCCTCCTTGTTTTATGCGGAATATTAAGGTTATCCCATGTGAGAACCTTTTGTCCGACTAAACCTCAAAGCTTGTGAAGCAGGGACGTAACCAAGAGTCTTCGAAAGTCTGAGGTGTAAATGAAATTATCTCTTTCATTAACTTTTATTTTTATTCAAAATTTTTATATTAATATACACTCAGAGCCAAGTCGATAATTGCTGCATGCATTAGATTAATAATCTTTTTTACAACTTAACTCAGTCATTTCTGTAGTACAATTTTGTACGGGATAGTGAGGATGTCTGAATCCCTTGGACCCTCCCTTTGACTACGTCCTAGCTGGTTGTCTAAAAGAGAGACGCGAAGACGGATTCTTAACTTTACGTATTGTTTCTACATTTTTGTGGAGCTGACGATAAAAGTCAAGTTATCAAGTGACCGCACTTAAATGAAATTTCTCATTAGTGGTATCTGAGGTTAAGTGAGAGTTCCTGAGTTCGAGATCTCTGGGAACCGGTCGATCATGGCCGCTGGTGGTTTGCGGCTTACCTTTAGCCTGGAGGCGTCGTAGCAGCTGCATGGCGCCACAGGCGATGGAGATCATTGAACCCGGAGTCGACTATGTTGCAGAAGGCAACTGAATATACTCAACTCCTCTCATACTGTTACGCTCTCATTCACACGAGAAATATTTTAAAGATATAGTGTCCCATCAAAAATTATAATTTGATTTAGTCATTTTTGTTCCCTGACGATTTTTGCTAGTTTAAAAAAGAAACCCCAAGTGATTAATAAAATAAACTATTCAATGTGAAATATTTACGGAGTCTGACACTTTTTCATCATTATAGAATCTTAGTAAAAAATAAAAGGGTTTGGTACGCAACTTACTAAGTTCCTACCTTTTTTTCCTACCTCGAAAATCACCAGTTTCGATTATTCTGTGTGTCCCGTATTTGCTTTGATCTCCGCTCATCAACAAATGAATCTGCATCAAATGAATCTAACGTCAATTAAACTTTTAATTTATGTCTGTTCTTTTTAAAGGTATCATTGAATATCGTGTTCAGTTTTTTTTTATAATACTAAATTAAATCCTGTCATTCTTCTTCAATGATCCTGTATTGTTTAATTAGACTCCTCTTCAATATCAGTCACATACCGATCATATTTTATTTGTTTTATTGAAAAAACATTTTTGGATGAAAAAGAACTCATAGTTATTAAATTTCTTCTTTACTATGATGTGATTGAACGGCATTCGAGCAAAACCATACGTTACTGTTGATAACACTTCGGAAATACCCATAACTGGCAGATATTGTAGCAATATTGATAATGCAACCACAACTGATAATTCATTTTACGAAATATTCGTCCGAGATCATAAATTATTATTTTTCATCTGTAATGAATATTTTCTGTGTTAATATAAACGCGTATAATTTTCTACGTGATTTATTGTATTTCATGTGTATATTTCATTCAATATATCTCATGAAGAGAGCTAAAGTAACAACATAATGAACAGGTTCTTTTTTGTCGAAACAAATTAATATATCTTTATCCTCTTATATTACATTTTAGGTGAAGTGCTACTTTCTGTAAGACACCTGAGTCTTTAATGTATTAAATGTCTCTAAAATTAAGCAATTTGTTATGTGCGTCTCAATTTATAGTGATCAAACTTACATGTACAAACTTACTTTGAAATTATGTATGGGTATGTTTTTTTATTATTTGTTGCGTAAAACGTGTAAATTTTAGAGGTGGGATTTTTGAATATAAATTTATAAATATATAAAACATTGTCATTAATGCCGTTACAAACTGCGTATGACCACACGGAGAACAATCAACTAATTTACTCTCCGGAAGCAAGCAAGGGACCATTCCATCAATTTTGATCAAGGTCCCTAAGGTAGAGGCGGATTTAACATTCGTAAGATGATGATAAAAATAATTAGCTACGTGTTATATAATCAACAGAATACAAAATTTGTATTTAATGAAACAAAAGAATCACAATTACGTATTATTATCAATCAATATATATTCGGAAAAATTAGTTCAAACAATAGATATTCGGATAAATTGTGACTATTAAAATAACTCTTAATTCGTGATTAATTATTGCAATAGATCGCCGCCCAATACAAGGCAAGAGCCTAGAGAACCTGTAAATGCAATCCACCCCTAGCCGAAGGAAAACCGGAGAAAAATCCGTGTCAGGATGGTGCTACAGTTAACTAACTAATGTACATAACCGTGCTTCGGAGACAGATCTCAGTTAATTTTGTTACGAGAAATATTGGGAAGGCGCATGCCCCAGTTACGAGCGAAGTAAAAAAGAAAGGAAATAAGAAAAGAGAACTGAAATATGTTCCGTAGGCGACACTTGTGTCATAGGTGGGAGTTGCGACATGAAGCGGTCAGTGAGTGGGTTCGGGTTGAAGTATTTGTAGAGTAATGTCTTCGAACACGAGAAAGCTATAAACATCCGAGAGTACCTGTTTTATAGACTACCCCAAGAAGAATGTTGGACAAAAACCTGTTGCACGAGGGTTGAAACATATGGGATAAGTTTTGTTTATTACGCTATGAATGGTGGTGTACGAAACTTTGGTTTCGTGTTACATGTCATGTTATGTTAAATCTTTCATTTATGCACTTAGCAGGTTTTCTTCTTAATGCTAGTGCGTGGATCATACTTTTAAGTGCACTATCGGTGAAACGGGGAGTATTTTTAAAGTCAGTAATGATTTGTTTTTTAATACGGTTGATAAGACATTGAACAATTGCCATGAAGTTCACTCAAAACTAGATAAAAATTTCTGATTCTCGTTTGAGGTAAGAAATTGGCACATTATTAAGAAATCTTTTACAAAGAAACAAACCAGAGGTTTTCGCAGTAGACTAATGTGTATATAATAACCGGAAATATTCCCAATATTATAGTTCACACCTTGGAATACGATATAAACTTTCTTGTTAACATTTATTCCTTCTTGCTAATACGAAAGAAACTGTTCGCTCTTCAGGATTTCTCTGTTAATATTCCTTAGGAGCTAAGTTTATCTTCCAGCTATAAAATATTTTATTTACGCAAATATTTAAAGTATTGTGAAATAAAATGGGCAAGTATTAATGAAATGTTTCCCGGAATAAATAATCATTACCAAATTAAAAAAATATCGTATCTTTATCGTTTTCTCTCTAAAGAGGTGTTGAATATTTTTATTTTGATTTATTTTAATTAAATGTTCGCAGATTTTAGAAATCTAGTCTTAGAACACATTTAAAAATGTTATCCTAATACCGGTTGAGAAACAAAATAAAATTTTAAGGCACGTTTACCCCAAACTATTTAGAAAATCCAACAATTATGATTTTGCATTGATGTGTAATGCACGTGAGGTGCTTGTGTTTGCTAAACATTATGAATAAATGCATGAATGTTCATGTCAATATAAAATAAAATTCAAATAGAAACCGTCACATAACTTCAACATCCAGTTTACGGAGGATAGGTTCACAAAACATAGGCTGAGGTACAACATTGATGTGAGTGCGATGTTTATACATAAATAAATTAATACACAACATATATTATACATAATTTCTAAAATCAATCTGATAAGCTCTTAGAACTTAACAAAAATAAATTTGGAAATATGAAATTGAAGAAATACACTCTAACATAAAATCATTAACTTAAGACTATAACAATACTCTTCTACATTCAATAACTTACAAGCAAAACTAAACCCCTTACAAATAGAAATTGTCTGTCCCAAATATTGAATAATAATACGAGTCAAATATTTAAATACACATTGCAGTAACTATACTAAATCATCTACTCTTTAGTAAATCATCTACTCTTTACGAAGCAATCAATTGTTAATAACTTTAAAAACAGACGAAATTGATACTCCGATGGTAGTTGGTAATGAATAAATAGTTTACTATTTTTATTGTATAAAATATTTATTAAAATCAGCCCGTAGTTATGGAGTTGACGTAAAAGATTGACATTGCCGATCGAATGTGAATAGAAATGAGTCGTGAGGATCGTTTTCGTTCGCCTGCTCCTCCACCACCCTGCTGCGTCTTCGTCAGAGCGCATCACTCTCCTTCCCCTGCGGGTCTCCACCCGTTCCATCCGTCGACCGGCCATCCGTCGCTGGAGCATCCGGATCCACGGCGACCAGCGCCGCCACGCCCGTGTTTGATGGTGATTATTATCGCAATCATTATCGAGTGGGGTTGGTCCATTTGTCACGGCGGTGAAGCGGCATCGGAGTGCGAGTGGGGGAAGAGTGAGTGTGGCGGAGAAGCGGTATCGCTCGGGTGACGGATGGAACCCTGCTGACTGATCGTCGGTGTTCAGCCCTCCCCTCTCGTCTCTTCCACCGCCTACGCAGCCACTCCACCCCCGCCCGCGACATGAAGCTCCGCCTAGAGCACGCTAATCTCCGCTGTTGCACTCACCTTATCACCTGGATTAAACTGGTGGCGGCGTGTAGCGCTTCCCGGTCTGCCTGCCGCTCGCTGATACGCCAATACTCGTGTCCCCGGTCCCCGCTTCCGCCCCGTTTCGGTCCTGTACGGCGCGCGCCTGACGATACCGCCCGATGGATGCGTCGTCGGGTGCAGGGCTGTCCATGGGAACGATGTGATCTGTCCTTTGCATGCAAATTACGCTCTTATTGAACCATACAGATATGTCTTCTGTTATTAATGATGCTGGAGTTGTCAAGAGTTATTCTGTAAACAATACTTAAAACGAACATTCAAAAGCAATACTTAAGACATTTTGCTTTTCCCGTATCGTTTGTAAATTTCAGTCATTTTGATATACATAAATTGTGGAATAATAAAACACAATGTTCGGAATGGCTCAATTTAATTTACATACTAAAAATATATATAATTTACATACTTCTGTCATAACGATTGGTTGTATTTTTATATAAATGTTTTTGAAATAAATGGCAGTTTGGAGGGTAAAATTTTAGGTAATAAATTATTAATCTTATTAATTAGTTTCCTCATTTAACATTAATATTATTGCAATGAAATTGTGAAACTTATTTGTTCGTTAATTTAAGATTTGATTTTTTTCTTCAGATGCTTATGTTTTTTGCATGTTTGATCAGTGGGATAGAAATCAAAAGTTTTTAAAGAAATTTTGGTCAACATACAAATGGGTTATTTGATTTTCTTTTCCGTACTTGAATTCATAAGTTGAATATTAATATTTCAAAACACATTTTAAGTTGAAATCCGTAAAATAAATTCTTCTGGGGCGATGGTAATGTCGAGAGTGTGGTCTAATTCTTCTCTATTCTCCAAGGTTGGACTATTTAAGTTACTACTAGGTCTCAGCTAAATATGTAACCACTTCAAACACAGTTTTTTTTAAAACTTGATACTACGATTCAAAGAAAACCATAATAATATTATATCAAGTATACTTTTTGTATTTATTGAATTGAAAATTTTGCGACGAATTTACCTCAAGAATTTCCAAAGCCAGTAATTTTTCGATTACTCACTGGCATTATTTAGTTTACTGCGATAAAGAAATACGTCGTAGAGTGTTGAACAAAAGATTACTCGTGGCTCGTGGTTCTCTTTGGAAAAGGACGTTTCCGACCTTTACGTAGAAGAGACTGAACGCCTGATTCAACTCGAGTAATAACAGAAGTATACCATCAGTTCTTCCGACTTCTTCTTTGCGTGGAGTCATCCGACCTTCCGAAATCGAGACAGGTAACTTACAATCGCTCCCGACTGTCGTTTAAATAAGCTAAATGATCATCTTCGATCATCCAATTCGAGGAAGGGGGACGTAGAGAGAGGGAGGAATGGAGTACATTAGGGAGGGGAGTTTTATTTATGAGGTTTATCAGAAGACTTGGATCACATTCATGACTCGTTTTTTTACATATAAATTACTTTATTACTTGCTCCGAGCCAACATAACTCCTTGCCGGAACTTCAACCAGTTTCATGCCACAATAAATAATCATCCACCTCGGACGGTTCGCCGACCCTTCACTGAATTGCATCGTTAATATTTCGACTGACACCTCGTGTTACACACACCTCGAGTATTATAATTTTCAGGTTTGTCCGTCGCGACAACCGTTTTATTAATGCTGTTTCCATCGACAAATTTGTTTTTCACTCTCATCGTATATTTTTTTCCTTGCTGTCTGGCGATTCATCTGACATTCATATTCACCTGAGTGATAACCTCGGGCGATATCCGTCCCGATACGGACCGCGCGGGGAGATTTTCCGCGGTTGCGGCGGTGGTTGGGGAGCATCGTTTTATTTATGAGGGATATCATCGGTCGGATTTAAAGGGCATGTCACAGGAGGCACAAACGAGGGTGTTTGCGTGTGTGTGTTAGATCCATCGGTGGAAGCGGAGGCGACGGTTTGCTTCGCCACTGTGCAGATTGGCATATCGCTTCCGCATGCCGCCGATACTGCCGCGTTGCTTAGCAACAGTCCGTTTTCGATACGCCGCTGCCGCCGTCCCCGACGCGGCACTCGCTCGAGATTCCGTATTCCGCGCCCGTTATCGTCGCTTATTAGTAATGACTGACACGGCACTGCCATCGCCGTCACCGGTTCGCGGACAGGGTTTTGTGGTCGCTGAAAAGCTGCGAATTGTTTTCCGCACAGCTACGTTCTTCTCGGGATTCGCTCTTGAAAGAGTGATCATTTGTCAAATGAAATGATGTGTTCCAAATGTACTCCTGATTTGGCAGGCACATCACGAATGTGCAACGTTGCGAATGAGGTATGTATTTCCCCACGCTGAATTTCAGTGATAAATTAAGATAAATATAAACCAATGGCAATAATTACAAATTCAGTTTGTTCTTTATCGTAATTTATGTGCGGATAATAGATTGAAATTACCCTATAACAGTAGCTCATGCGTATCATGTGTTTGTGGATACGTTGTCAATTTCGGATTAATCAGGAAAATTTATCATTTATCTCAGGCATAATTTTTGACTGTCCTTGTCTAAAACGTATTTGTATTGTTTCAAATATATTTCGCATCATTGCTCTTGTTTTGTTAGTAACATTGTTTCACGGCATGATATGTTTAAAAGCTAATCATACCAAGTAAACAGGAATTCCATGAAATAGAAAGATTTTAGGATCCTTAACTCAGTCTTCTGTCGCTAAGCAACATGACTGCGAATTTTGATTGAGGGTGTAAATTAAGCTTCAACGCGTTTGGTATTGCAGACGAGGTGCCGGTATTTTTCAAACAGATTCGGATAGCCGAATATTTGCATTAATTGATCCGTTCCTATCGGAGCAACGAAAATTGGAGTGTCGACGCGCCAGCCTGTCATGTCCGTGGTGGCGGTGGAGCAATGGAGGAGCATGTTGAGCGATGGAGTGAATGTTTTTGCGATGTGGGGGCGATGTAGGAAAGAAACTGCGTATGTGATAGAGGGTTCTGAGTAGGCGATGGCTAGAGGTGGATAGGCGATGCGTAAATGCTTTGGTTGTGACGGCAGTAGGTAAGAAATTAGGAGACGCTGCTTGTAGTCATATGATAGTAAATCCTATTAAGTAGGCTATAATGTTATAATTGTATATGTAAGTATACATTTCACAAACAAAAGTGTGGCATTTTTTTTGCTAATGACTTGAGCAATTTTTATGAAAATCATAGAACAGAGGTATTATATGAGGAAAAGTGACCTACCATGATTTCAGTTCCGAATAAGATCATTTAAACTTTTTTTGATAATATACGTAAGTCCTTCTGAAATCTAAATACATTGAGATGAGTCGATGAGACCTCGGAAACGGAAAAAAGCTACCATGCCCCACTGAATTATTTGGACGATATTGACTACGCTCTTCCCTTATTACTAAAATGGATATGTAATATAAAAAATGACATATCCATTAGTAATATAAAATATTATGGATATGTAATATAAAAAATGACATCATTGCCATCCTAAGAATTAATTCGGCTATCTTGATATTTAATTGTTATTTTGTGAAAGAAGTTGACGAGGTAACGAGTGAAATAAATTCATTTTTGTATAAATCTAGTACAGAAAATATGAGTTATATGATATATTTCGCTCAGGTATAATGGCGATTAGCTGGAAATCGAACCCGGGACTCCTGCTTTGATCGCAGGAGTGTTAACTAATCCACCAGATCTGTAAGGAAATGGTGTACAGTTGTGGAAGGTGAACTGGTTGTGTAGTGGTTAACACCCCTGAGATCATGGCAGGAGTCCCGACTCGTCGCTATTTTTAATTGACCGAAAGTTATCACTATCTTCTCCACGTGTAGGCACATTAAAGAAATATAGGAATATGAGTTACAGTTCAAAGTAGAGATGAAAAAGTTTAATTCGTTGAATGGTTTTCACGCTGTCATTTAAGCTCCTTGCAACGATTATTATGTGGATATGGCAGCATCTCGCTGGTTGCAAAGGGCGTCCTCCAACCAACCTTTTACTTCATCGCGCCCAACTGGTTTCCCTCCATGATTGGAGCGGCGTGATACTTTATTAAGCCATAAACAAGACGAGTTGTTGTTAGAAACGTAGCTGTGGTTTCTCCCACGTAGAGAAGGGTTGAATGCGTTTGGACCGTGGACAACATGAGGGGTGGAAGTTGAGATTCAAAGCATATGGATGAAGAGGAGATTCAGAGAGCCATTAAGTGTGAATATAGAATATACAAGAGCGCCGTCAGTAGATGGATGATGACGGTGGGCGAATATTCTTGCAAGAGACTGGCAACCACACTCTCTCGTTACTCACTCTTTCCCTTTAATTACTTTTCAGTTCAGAGAGCAAAAGAAGGGGATTCATTGCTCTTTTGTTTCCGGTTGTTACGTCGTGAAACACTGCTCCGACTTCTCGGGTTTATTTCTCATTGATTTCTCTTTCCAGCCATAGATGTGTGACGATGAGGGCTTTTCAAAATATTTGACTTTCGGGTGCGATTGAATTTTGTTTCGTTTTTCTCTAACTTTTTTTTTCTCTTTTTCAGGTGAGTTCTGAATTGATGTACTCTATCTCCATTGGTAAGTTTCTCGAACACGTCCTTTTTATTATCTTCTCGCCTTGGGACTGACAGAGGAAGGCTTCTATTGTTGGACTAAATTTGTTTAATTACTAAGTTTAAAATTGAATTTGCTCCTAAATACCTATTTAACGTGCGAGAACGTAAACAATCTTTTATCAAACAAATTACGAGTATTTTAAAAAAGTGTACCATCAACGATTTTAATTAACACGCGGTAATTCTCGACGAAGACACAAAATAGGAGCCGGGAGGGGTTTGTGATGTCGCCTCGTTAATTATATATTTAATTAACTCAGGTGTCCCACAGAGAACTTGTAATTATGGCTCATAAAGCGACTTGTTCACGCGGCGGAGAAAGAAAGCGAATCTTCTTTAATATCTTTGAAGGATCTCCTTTAAGAAGAGGTTGTGCGTAAGCTGTTAATTATCCATATCGTTGTATTTAATTCGTAGAGTTTGAGAAGCAAATTATTTACTGTTCATGGATCCAAAAAGTATTTATTTTTCTCAAGAATATAATAAATTGTTTTCACAATAATATAATTTTTTTGTACGTCGTTCATATTTATTAATTATATATTTTTTCGTGTTCCTTTTCAAAGAATGTATCCTCTTTTCTTTTGCTCATTACAATATACCGTAGCAGTTGCCTTCACAAACTTTACGTTCTTTCAAAATTTCAATTTTTTTGTTATGTCATAGCATTGTTAATAACAACAAATGAAAAGCATTTGTGTTGATCAATATAATCAATCATTAAAGAAGAAATGATGGTTTGATGGACGTTATTTATATCGAAATATTGAAATAATAATAAACGAAGTCCAAATGTTATTTTGTACTTGACTAATATGCTCAATTTCTAATTTTTAAAATCGAGAGGAAACGATATTTTATTTGTGGAAAGAGATAAAAATATCGCATTAAGTAAATTTAATAATTCGCCGTTAAAGGAATGCAAACAAAAATCTTGCTCAATATACAAAGCAATCTTTTTCCCATTTGCACATCTCGTTGCTGGAGAAGACACCTTTAAAATGCGGTTATTTTCCTGCGCTGCCTGATTAAGAGGCGCGGGGTGGCCGGACACTTTCTCTCGCCCCTTCCGACGCTTCCCCACCAGTCTCACCCCCGCGATTAGCCAGCGCCTTGCTTCCACCTCCCACCCCTACGCCGTCGTCGAACGCGTGTGTGTGTTTTATTAAAGTCTCTTTTCCTCTCAGGCCTTCCCCTTACGCTAGAGGCTGCATTAAAAAATTAAACGATAACGACGCTTCCTGGTGGAGGGAGGAGAGTAAAAAAAATATAAAAAGCTGCTTAAAAGTGCTGCCTCGTTTGCTCACATCATCCCTTCTTCGTGTTCCCATCGTTCAGCCTGGACTTCGTCGTCGCAGTTTGTTGGTCTTTTCCACGCCGTTGGTGACTCCCATTATTCACTGACGACATTCAGTCAATCATGAAGTCATCCTCAATTTTTTTCATCACCTCTTCCCTCTTCTTTATTAGAATCCGCTTCTTCCCTCCTGTTCTTTTATTCGGAATTGGGAATTCAGAACTCATATTATTGTTGGGGGGGGGCGAAATTCCAATTGACATCCATTACCTTGAAATGTTTTACGCAAATATTAAGAATTCGAGAAAAGTTTTGTCGATATAAGACATTAACATTTTCATTTAAGTGCAAAAAAAAATAGTTAAAATATGATATTATTTGCTTCCCTAATTCCTGGTCATTGTTATACTTCACATACGTCCCGATTTTTGTTATCTCTTCTATAATTTAATGTCTTGATTATGGTGATAACTCACCCGAGTTGTCACAGTACTCATAATAATTAATATCCTCATTTTCACATCGTTTTCGTCTCCGGGTCCGTCAGGGAATCACCAATTTCCTCGCCATTCTCACCAACCCATCACCCATCACCCGTCACCACTTCCGCATCTTCAACAATATGCTCCCCTTAACCTCCTGCTTCGCCTGCCTCTGTTCCGACTTATCGCTCTCTCCAACTTCTCCCCAGGCGACGATTTTCGGACGGGCTTAGAAAAGTGATGCACATTATCGGTTTGAAATGATTGACTTGTTCATGCGAAAGCGAAAGGGATCGGGTTGAAAGAGAGTGTTGACGTCAGATCTCGCAGCGATGATGGAAAGACGAAATGGATGAGGAATTTGTGAATGAGGGAAGGTTAGATATTTGAACCTCCTCTCAGAGTTAAACATTCTAGTGCGAAAAACTTTAAAGACGAAGTACTTGTACAAAGATGATGTACTGATCGCACTATCTAAATAACTGGCGCTGCCCGCGTTTTACTTTCTCATATACGTAGTATGTAGAAAGAATTGTAATCGTGAAAAATTAGAAAACGAGATTTTTGCGGAAATATCCGTTTTGAAGACCCCTGATTCCAAAAAAGTTGTTTTCGGCTGTACGTCCGTCCGGTCCGACCGTCTGTCCGTTCGTCCGTGCGCAGCACTGCTGACCGAATGAAAAAATATTTTGTGTTCATTTTTCGTAGTTAGGGTAGAATTTACTTCTGACATATGCACGTACTTCCAATTTTCCTTTTACTTGAACACAAAGGGCACTTCACGTGAAGGTCAAAGTACATTTTTGAATATTTTTCAAAAACTGGTCCAACGATTTTGCTTAAATTTTCTGTACGTAAAGTATGCATTACATCCGCATTAGCGGTATTTCGCTTGAAAGTTTGGTATAGACGCAATAAAATCATTTATATCTGCTACATTCACGCATTTGTTTACTATTTCAAGAACCTTGAATATTATTTAACATGGATGAAGCACAGGTAGAGTAAATTAATATTCTTTATATTTATATCCTAATATCAAAGAACAGGGTATTAGTTAACTGTGAAATTACCCCGGATCGAACAATTCTACGGGAACAATGAATGGGAAGTTGATATTTGAGAGGGAGAATTGAATTCCTTTATCCTCGATGAATATCGAGAGTAAATAGACCGCATCTAACAATGTGCCATGGTAAGATATGTTATTCTATCCTAGCGTAACTTTCTGTATTTATCTGTCTCATTGACCTTTCTGTATTTATCAAAGAGAAATAATTCGATTACAAGAAATCTCTAAAACATTGAAGACAAGTTACTGACAGGTATGGTTTTCTTCAGGTAATTAAGTGCTCGCTTAGAAAAGATTTTGTAAACCTCGAGATAAAAGGTTACAGTGGAAAAAGAATATTTACTTTGACTAAATTATTTATTTTAATGTTTATTTTTAATCAGAATATTTAATTCACTATAATCTGAAATTGAGAAAATACGAGTTCTTAAAATAAAATATGTATGCTAAAGCGTTACAAAAATTCCTATTTAGCAGAAAATCACTCCAATCATCAATCCTAATTTTTAATATAGTATTCCAATGTCAGATCTTCTTACCCTCTTATCCTTCACTCTGTTCAACTCAACTCATACTGACACTGACCGGTGTGTTCAGTTTGCGTCGGAACAAGAAACCACATAAATACAATAGCATTAAGGAAATTCTTCAACTACAATATCGTCAATGCATTCCGACCTCCGTACAAGAGAAGTGTCCATTATTTCCTCGTACAATTCCTCCAGTAATGCACACGGGAACTACACGAACTCGATAAGCTGCACTAAATAACTGGGAGACCCTCGTTCACTTCAACTACTTGAGATGACAAACATTCGGATACGTCACTCTTAGAGCAGACGCATGGCAAATGGAGTGAGTGAAGATCGAGTTTTCGTACCAATTAAACACGATCATACGTTACGGGACCTCGGGGAAGAGAACCGTCAGCGCTAGGTAGTACTAACACGGGAACTGCCATCAATGCTGGGACTAATTACGGCAAGTTTCGTGGGATGTAAAACAACGCTGGAACATACAGCACTTCCTAGAGGAAACGTAAATCCCAACCTGCCTGCACATGCATTTTCTTCTCCTACCAGTTGGAATGATAATGAATAGACTGTATTGGGGATACATGGATAATCCACCATACTATCATTCATCTTGGAATTAATATTATTTCTAAGTTTCTCATTATGCCAGAGGCATCCGGCATTCATAAATGGGAGGGAATGAGACAATTCTTTATTATTCTCATCCTTTTTGGACTAAATAAACTCACTTGATCCAAGTTAACCATCGATTTGGGTATTCGACAACAATATACACATTAATTTATTTTCTGATTTCTATTTGACTGTCACACGTTATGGCACGTCCTTAAGGTAGTACTAGCGTAGGTAGAACTAAATCACTAAAATATCTTAAAGCGGCATAAATAAACAGAGTTAACATGTACTTAATGTGATTTCAAGTTGAAAAACATACCTCACCGGTCATTTTAACAAAATAAATGCAATTATAATTGATGGTGAAATACATAGCATCTTATGAAGAAAACGCATATTTACCAAACAAGGCCAACTTTTGAATCACGAAAGTAATGGAAGTTTACTTTAATTTGCAGTAAATTTTCCTTAGTATTTTTACATTACTTTTACCTGTAGGTCACCGGACATTTGAGAAAGCTATTTAACTTTTTTTTCAGGAGAAATGCGTAAATAAGGAAACTGTTGCACTCGGCCGCCATGATTGTTCATGCTTGAATGCATTTCAATCTAGTCAAGTGAGTTCCTGAACATTGTTTGTACAATATTATTCACTGATGGATACAAATTAAATCATTATTATTTATATTGTTGCGTTATAAAACAATTAGAATAATAATAATAAAGAAAACAATTGTTCATCTCTGGGATTTGACTAACTCGGAGTGCTGGTCCCATCTTACGCAACTATCGTGACAAGGATGTTTTTATTGTGTTTTAAGAGAAGACGGTAAGCAGCTTGTCAACTCACTGAAAACGACCAAAGAACCATTAAGTGCGTTAGGAGATTATTAATCTACTCTCAGGAGAAATAGGAATCATCTAAAGGGTCGCTCATCTAGGGGTCGTATTCTTACCGTTATATATGATACAAAATATTAAAACAGTAGTAGTTCTACAACGGTAGTATTTTTAATAGAAAATACATCGTAAGCACCACTTTCCCATTTGTATGAATAGCCTATACTGCGTAAAACCACACACACATTTGCTTACGAATTAATATCGCATAAATGTTTGGATGAACTCAATCTTGGCCTCAGGAAACCTTCCCACGTATAATCCAGGCAATTGACGTCTCGACTGTGTATTCTCGAATGAAGTCTCGATGCGAAACCGGTATCGAGTTCTCACTATCGACCCCATCTCGTGAAGCAAGTGTGTAATTAGGGCGTTCATTTTCAACCCCACTCTGCTGCCTCTATGAAGACGCAGCTCATACGATCAGGGAGCTCGCAGAGGAAAGTTAGACATATCGCACACGACAATCATTTCAGCTGCATCTCTATTATTACAAGGTTCATTTTTTATCGCCCTCCGGAGAAGTATTACTGACTGAACGGGAACCATACTATATTGTGTAAAACTTTCATTAAAATAAAACAAGCACCCCAGTCTTCGTTGGATGATTAATACATCATCTACGGACCTTCTAAACAGCGTTATATAAATCAATGTTCAGTTCTTGCACTGCCGCTAGATAATTACAACATAAATCAATGTATTCCTACGAAAATTCATAATCCCGCTCGTGAGACATTGCCAAGATTCCGTAAGCAAACAAATGAACGTACATAAACCATGAATCACAATACTCCATCAGTAGCGAAAGCAAACATGTACAGGAGGAGAGGGGGAAGGACGCACAGCGAACACCGAAGCTTTCGCTTAATATGACAGGAACACCTCTCAAAATAAGTTGCAAGCGGAGGGATAACATTCCATTTGTCCCTGTCACAATATTTGGGCTGTGCAGTGCCGCTCACGTCGCATCGCATAGCTTCGTCCTCCACCCCCTGCGCCACGCGCGTCTCCTGGCGGCCAATACAAGCACCATCCGTCATCGTGGGATGCCATCGGAGCGATGCGTCGGTGGAATTGTAACGCGGTGGGTGTCGATATGACGGAGGTGGTGGTGGTGGTGGAACAAGTAGTGGCAGAGTGGGATGTATATTGGTGGCAATGGAGTTGGTGATGGCAATATCTTTATCGATTTCACACCTTGTGCGAGGCAGTAGGAGATATTTAGGCTGAAGAAGATGGTAAATATATGTCTATTGATTTTCCTTCAGTCCTTGACTTTTTCATTCAAGTTGTCCTTTTTGCTTGAGTCTCACATCCGTATCCCTGAGCACTATTTCAGAATATACTAAGTGATCCTACTCTGAAATGAAATAGCACACATGATTTTCATCTCCTAAAAGACACTCTATTCTGATAATTTCATCAAAATTGTTACAGTCGTTCTGGAGGTAAAAACTTTTTGCCTCAACAGTAGGTATCTGAATTTTGTATTACTCCGATCAAGCGTTATTTTTTCTTCAAATGTTTAGACCTTTCCAAGTCGGAATAACAAATTTTTCCGAATATAATAACTATTAAGCGTAAAATATAACGCGAGAAAGCTTTAACGGAGGCTAGCGATATTTTACACGTGCAAATTATCTTAAAACCAGACGATCCTACCAAATTATGGGCTACCCCTGGTTACCAGAAGAAGCACTAAACCCTAATATTTATTGCGTATTACAAAAGAAAAAAGAAGAAAAAATGCCGCAACTCTTTAGTAGATAGATTTGGAAATATTCGAATTTGACGATTTTTAAGGAAAGACTCTATAATGAAAAGTGTAATTTGTTACTGAGGTAATTCCCTCTAATGATATTACAAAAACAAAGCGAGGAAATATTCCATAGTTTTAAATTCTGAATTCGGTGCTATTAGCGCGAGAATAAATCAAACATGTTGGAATTTTAATGCGATTATTACACATTGTAATTCTTCACCGGTGCGGAATATGTGAGACGGGGTAGGAAACGAAGTTACGGAGTGGGACTAATTGAGGTAGTGGGTTCGAAATGTGGAGGAGGTGGAGGAGAAAATGGTAAACAGCGATTGTGATAGCGCTCGCGCGAAAAATCACCGCGAAGAGCGGAGGTGCGGGCGTACGCCGTCGATCACGCCCACGTGCCACGGAGAGAGAGAGACAAGCTCTGATCACGAGTTAGAAAGTGGTCATCGATGATCGGCTTTTCAATGGCTTCGAAATGTTTACGCGATAGACCTCCACTGACACTGATGTGACAGTCCATGGACAGGCGCTGGGACACTTTTATCGGCGATTTCAAAATGTGTTTGTAACGAAATTAAAATGTCTTTTTTGATTGTAAGTACCGGAGTAATTACAAAATGGCCTTCACTTTAAATTTTTTAAAATACGTATCTTTTTTCCTGAAACCTTCATGATTAAGTTATTAATTACTGTGTTAAAATAGTTTGATACTGATTGGGGTTTTATAGAAACGCATATCATCTTTTGAGAATCAATTAAACAATTCTGATAAAATAAAGAAATAAGGTGTAGAATATATTGATCTAATGAATGTACTGCCATAATTTTTAATTAAAATATTTCGACAATATTCTTTTGAATCTATGAGTGAAATTAATTTATAATAATTAGAGAGTGTTCAACGTAATGCCTGTAATATCTAAAAAGTAACTAGTTCAATCGATTTAAAATCTTTTTAAGGATTCCTGAAAGTGCAGAGCAAATTAGGTTAAGTACAGATGGAAGATAAGTGCGAAAGAAAAAATGTATATTATACAGCTTCATTTTTACGAGGCGACATCCCCTTAAATATGATAAACTTTCTGATACATTTGCTGGAGCAGTAGGAATCGAATATTCTAAAGCAACAAAAGACAACGAGAGATAAAACAGATATAACCAGAACAATTCGTAATTCATCTTTTCTAACTTACTGAGGAGGCGTGCGATGATTTTTAGGTACTACTCTCCTCTTAACGAAGAAAAAATAGTGGTGCCAAACCATTGCACATACTTTGTCATATACGTTTCTCAGTCTGGACTAGAAAGCGGCATTAAAGCATTCTATTAGGAGAGGGATATTTTCACATGTTACTCAACAGTTTGATCGTCTTCATTTTACCCAATTTCAAAAGTTTATTAAAGAAATATTTTACTAGCATTTATATAAAAGAATACCTAATATACAAATTCTGTTTTTTCGTGTTTTCGTGAGATAAGATCAGCAAGATTTATATTCTATTTTAAAAGATATGTTTATTAATAAATATAAAGATATAAAGGATATTATTAACGCGAGAACAAAGCCAGAAGACCATAAATATTCTTATATAATTTAATNGAGTTAATTGTTTTGAAATATGAAATTGCAAAATCATATTAATAAACTTTAATCGTATCTATGATTAATTTCGGTTAAACAGGTGATACTTTGTTTTATTTACTTCCTGTTATTTCGTAACGGTCTTTATATATCTCTCAAAGAATTCTTGTTAAAAATGTTGTGTTAAAATATATTTTTAACAAAAATACTATTTTTAATGATTGAAATAAAGCATTGAATTAAAAATATCATGAAAAATAAATAAAACGATTTATCAAACATTACCTTCAAAACAAAACAAAAGCACGTAGCCAAGTTAATTCTTAAAACGCTAAGAAATAATATAAAATAACATCCTCAAGCCTCAAACAATATGCATGAATATTAAATATGACACACAGCATGAACGAATTAACAAGAAAATCCGGCAAAAGGAGTAGTGGACACATTTGATACGTAAGCTTACGCAGCAAAATGATACAGCGTCACCGGATTTGAGGTTACGACAAGTGCGTAAAGGTCGCGTGGGTGGAAGCTACACGATACCAAGAGAAACATAACATGCAGTCATTCCTCATTTCTCCTTTTCAAAATAACATATAAAAATGACACATCTACAAACATATACTCTTTGGTTTCACCCCATTGGCAAACGTTATCAATTTTCAAAGTGATAACACTTTGTTAAGGCACTAAACTATTTGAAAATTGCGTGTCACAGGTACAGGAATACATTATAATGTAAAGTTTATTTGGTTTAGTTTGTTGAACAATTATTTGTTGGAAAGTTCCCCATTTATTTCAACAATTGAAGCAATATTTGTGTAGAATAGTTTTCTCGGTGCAATTTCTTGAAACCAATGTTTAATTGAAAGAGAAAAAAACATACTTTTTAACGTATATGCAATCCTTTTTCTTCTTAGCATGTTTGAAAGCTTATTTTGGATGGTACTGCAAGGAGATGGTAACATACCCAAAAATGGTGCATTTTCCCATTTAGAAATCGAAAAAATTTAGAAACCGAAGGAAAGTAATAACTTGCTTACTCTGGTGTACATTTACTTGATAGATATGGATGCAATCTCGACGGGGTCACTGAACAAAGTGTAGCAACTCCTCTGCAGGTTCACTTCTCAACGTACCTCGTTGTGCACGGAGAGCATTATAGCGCAAAAACCACAGGTTCTTTGCTTGCGGGGCGCGCCCATCTCGAGGTATGGGA
>NNCF01130110.1:206016-337044 GCA_002313205.1 Laupala kohalensis | reverse complement strand
CCCCCCCAGCCCCCCCCCCCCCGACGCCCACCCCCCCGAAGCCACGGTCCTTGCGGCTCGTCGCCGGGAGGAGCCTGGAAATTGAATTCGTTCTTCTCACGGCTGATGACGAGACGATCCGAGATCATTGATTGATTATTTGCCTATTGTCCATTGTGTGGCGGCCCCTCTGCCTCGGGTTACGGCCGCCCATAAAGACGTTCCCCCCTCTCCGGTCTTACTCCCCGCGCGCGCGCCTGAAACGGCCCGGAGGTCCACCCTCGCCGCCTTCCCCAGTGTCGACCCCCTGCGTCCATTTGAGGCGAAATGATCCGACCATGGAAATTCTCGCCGTTCTCAAGTAGATTTAGGTGATTTTCATCTCGCTTAGGGAGAATCTGAGGTTTTTGTGACGGCGGTGTTGAATGATCTTCGGACCATGATGTTGGCGAGCTCTAAACCCTCAAATATAAAAAAAGTTCTTCTGTGTAGGGACTGTTATTTTACGTAGGTCATGCAACCCTTTCCTTAGTTACTATCTCCTGAGTTATAACTCAAGACTACCTATAAATACACACTGTTCATAGCACTTATCAAAGCATATTTGTCCTCTGTGAATTGTGATTCGACTTTATGTATTCTAACCAAATGCTTTCTGTTTTATTTCGTAGAGAGATAATTTAGAATTTTTCCAGTCCGAGAATGAGTTCCTTTTTCTTTCCCAGTTCCTCGTATAAGCTACATTTTGTCATGTACGGTACCTTGACCGGTGCAGTGTAACTGCTGTTCACGTTTTTTGTTCGAATCTTCTAATCGTGTGATCCATGCCATCTTCCATTATTTTGACGCAAATATTGTCTGCGTTGTGATGGAGTACATGACGTAATGGAGAGGTATCGTTGGGCAATGACCCTTCACCCACGGAGTTACAGGATGAAAAATGATGAGATCAACTGATCTTCTGAATTGATTTACCGAAGCATTCAAGATAAGAAAAAAACCTTCATTCATTTATCGTGTAATCGTTTCAAAAGAGTAAATGTCTTTTTCTTATATTGAGTATTTTATTTATACACCATCCTTAAATTATCTATCGATGTTATGTTATAGAATTTATTGAGCGATTACAATCTTATTTGTCCATATAACATGTCTAGCATGTAGAGAAGTCTGCTTGCTAATATACTACCTTGAAAGAAACCTGTTTTCCCTTACTTTTCTCTCGACTCTCGTACGACCCGATCCATCGCGAAAGACACCATCAGACGCAAAAGAGAAAAAAAAGAAGTACGTTCCAGGAGTAATCTCAACTGCGATCCCTATTCCTCTAGGTACGAGCTCAACTTCCATATCTGAATCGGTGTCGCAGCCTGACCTTTCTCGGGTCTACTTTCTCTTGAGAAGGACGGCTATCGCGTTTGCCCGGATGCTAGAAATCATCTCGACGACAAGGGCGCCTCTCTCGGGCATGGCGAGACTCTATCTGGAATGAAATATTACGCGAGTCAAGTGGAGCTGATTGGAAGAGAGGCGACGTTAATCATACGCCCATGAGCGACGTGTCTCCGGCTGCGTATAGGCGAGTGTCATTTGGCTTGCTTCAGGGTGAGGCCTCTTTCACTCAACATGAAGGAAGGCTCTTTTAATACGGAATAATATGTGGGTTGGCTTCAGATTAACTCGGGGAATTTCTAAGATTTGCAATATTCAAAATTGTTTATGCTTTGTCAGAGGCAGAATATCAATTTCTCTTGGCGACGTATGAATACACGTATGAGTGTGGGTGTGCGGGATGGAGGCTATCTTTACATCGTTTTTAATTATGCTCATTGTTCAATTTTTTGCGTGACCTATGTTGCATAAATTTGCATGTGAAACTAATTAGATCTTTGAAAACCAATGTAAAATTAAAATGAAAGAGGTTAAAAGGCTTAAAAACTAATATATTTTTTGTTGGGAGTGAGATAAAACTATAGACAAGGGATTCTTGTGCTCATTGATTTAAATATTCCATGCACGTCATACCTTAAAAATGTTGTGTGTCATTTATTCATATTTTGCTTTATTCTTTCATTTTTAGTATTTCTCATAAATCTTCATACTTTTTTCAATTTTTTGGATTTCTGTGACTTTTTTGTACTTTTTATAGTTTCCTTTACATTGTGTATTTAAGTTTTCGAAAAAATTCAATTTCTTCTGTGTTTTGTCTACAAACTACAACTCTATTCTTATTGAATATGTGAAAGAGAAAATACGAATGCGTGAAAAATGAATGAGAATATGGTATATGGTTCAATCAAGTTATTCTTGTGAATCGTGCTCATATCATGTAAGATCGCATCCCTTCCTCCACGACTCTTTTTCTTCTTCAGTAAATATCTTCCTTATAATCTGTGTAAGGAGACTACGTAAATATATCTTACAGCATTGTACCTGTATTTAGTTTCTTTCTCTATATAATCCGTCTGTAACTGAGTCAATCCGGAGTTCTTCTTGATGTCTATTCCGTATCTGTTCTCCGTTTTGTCCTTATGTTGTTTCACGTTCCATTAGTTGAGTTGGTGCCCGTCGGTCTCGAGGTGGCGGTCGCGTCAACTTCTATCTTTTTGCATTTTTTATGCTTCCGACTTCCTGCACATATTGTCCTAATACATACACATTTTTCTGGATTATATCAATTCGTCGACATGTAAAGAATATATCATTATTTTGCCTTTTATCACTTGCTGACATTGTTCTCTTTCTTTTCCATTTAATTCACAGTCCCACATTTCGTGTTCTATCGATCCCCTGCCCAGTTGACATATGTACTCAATTTCGTCCGTCTTTCCTATCCATCCCATGTATGTATTAAAATTCCCATTAAACCAATTAGAAACTGCGTTAATATTGGGATCAGATGAAACTATTTCCTCACATTTTCCCAAACGTCACTTCCTATTTGTACCTATTTTCTCTGTCTCTCCTGCGAACTGATTCGAACGAAAACCTGTCAAGAACACGGGGAGAACGCACTAGCATTTCGTCCCACAGACCAGCGCTGCCTCCTCCTCTGCCGAGCCGATAAACGAAGGGCTTCATTGGCGTTCGGGGGCAGAGCGGAAGGCGTGAATCGGAGACGCGGGCCGTAAACGGCGATTAACGGACCTCGCGACCCGACCGTTCTGTGCTTTAGCCTCTACCCTCGTCCTGCTATTCAACTTCCCCTCTCATTGCCCTTCCCTTCCTATGATTTTGTTACCTCCGTCTTTTTTTCTAGGCAACAACTTTCTGAACAATTATATTCTGGGATTTTAGGATTGTAAAACGAAATTAAAGAATCGAAACCCACACGGTGGAATAGTCACTATTTCGTACATTACTACTATAATATTAAACGTTTGTAAAATAGTCAATCGTTTAGAATACAATTATTACCTATTTCATTTGTACTTTTTTGGAAAAATAAATAAACGACTAAGTTATTGTAATAATACTTGAATTGTGTAATATTATGTAAGTGGCTGTGTGTTAAGCGATTAGAAATTGGTATTAACAAATAGTCAAATTAAAGAAAAGTCGTACTACGTATCATCTACGCGTTTTAGATCTTCGTGTATTTTTCTTGTGGGCGTGGAACTTGCAGATACGTGTATTTTTCTTTAGATAAACATGATGAGATGTTATTAATGTTGTAGAATGAAGAAAAGGAATGTGTGTGTTACTTCTCAAGCTCAGAGATCAGAAACGCAGAGCGGTAAAGTTAACCACAATGCGTTGTGGAAAAATCAAAGTGGCAGCAATGCGACAATATTTATTCAAGGAATTAAATATCTTAACACTTCCCTGCATTTATATTTATGAAACAGTCGTGTTTGTTAAGACCGAATTACTGAAGTGCCACCCTTTCTTTATACGAAACAGTCTCGTTCACGAACACTATACACGCAATAGTGGTAATATTCATCGCCCTAGAGTGTCAACCACTCTTTGCCAAAAAGGACCTAATCATTCGGGAATCCTTCTATATAATTCCCTGCCCAAGAATATAAAAGATATTATGAAATTGAATCTGTTCAAATCAGCGGTTAAAAACTACCTCCTGCACCAGTGCTTCTACAATGTAAAAGAATTTATTGATTTTAATAAAAGTTAAATTCGTCTTGTACTTTATCACGCCATTGCTGTAGTACTTTTTAAACAACTTATAACAATTTCAAAAACTATTTTCTTGCATGATTGTGTTGTCTTATGGCTCATATTAATTTAGTTTTATGTGTACTCAACTTTGGCACGGTTGTGTACATAAATTCTGTAGCCCCATCCTGGCCCGGGTTTTTCTCCGGTTTTCCTTCGGGTAGAGGCGGATTTATCATACAGGTTCTCTAGGCTTTGTCTAGGGGCGGGTCTATTGTAACAATAAATCGTGAATTTAGTGTTATTTCAATTCTTATGATTTTTAAACACTATACTCAGAATAATCTATAGTTCGATAATAACTTGTACATGTAATTTTTTGCTTAAAATTACAAACATATTGACATTCTATTAGTATTATAATTCGCAGCCAACTTTTTATCTTATCTAGAATTTTTGCTGAATTTTTTGAATCCGCCTCTGCCTTAGGGCCCTTGATCGGAATTGATGGGATGGTCCCTTGCTTACTTCCGGAGAGTAAATTAGTTTTTTTTCCTCCACGTGGTCATACGCAGTTTGTACTGTTTTTTGACAATAAATTTATTTATTTATGTGTCGTGGTTTTTGGAACATTTGCCCGACAAGAATTTACCGAACGAAATTTGTACATGACTCGCTGCCGCGAACCGTAATGAAACTATAATAACACACTACTATTAAACCATCCGGTAGGTGGCGGGAAGAAAATTGTGTGGAACACTTGTTGCATTATAATTATCGTAAATGATTACCGACGATTCAAAAGTATATATTTGAAATACCAATAATGTTTATACTTAACGAAGTTTTCTTCACACCTTGCGGGAACCATATTCTGAAATTATGAGTGATCATAATGAAGTCATCGTAAGAATTATGTCGTCAGTTTTTACGACAAAGTTCAATTTTTCGTGTTACTGTGAACTACAATGTACAGATGAAACGTACTTTTAAACAGATTGAACTTTTTATTCCCCAGAAATGTGTGTGGTCACCACCCGCAACTCTTAATCTGAATAATCTTCGCCTTCGCTTGTGGGTGCCTGCTTGAGAAATGTTGGTAGATTTCCAGATAAAACGACTGGGGCCATCGTCGTAAGTCCCCGTCTGCTAGCAGCGGGCTTCCTGAAACAATTTTCTTGTCGCATATTTCTCTTTCTCTACACAATTATTAAGAAGCGTTTTTATTTTTTGTTTCGATCGATTGAATGTTAAATTGCTTGCACAACAAACTCCTTCGCCTTACAAATGAGACATGTCTTTCTGAGAAAACTGTTTGTCAGCCCCGATTGTTTGCATTGCGTACCTTCTGTCTTGAGTTCTATCCTATACATTATGAATGGATGTTGGGACGAAGACAGGGTGACGGACGATAGTGACGAACGGCTTATGATCTCTGAGATTGCGATGTTTGTGTGTTGTTTCAATATGGAAGCAAGATAGAAATCTTATTTTCCTGTCTTAAAGAAAAAGGAACGAAAACTGACATACTGCTTTTTGTTTTGACGTAATAATGAAACTAATTTACCCCTTTTTCCTTCGGGTAGAGGCGGATTTCTTATACAGGTTCTCTAGGCTTTGTCTAGGGGCGTGTTTATTGTAACAATAAATCCTGAATTTAGTGTTTTTTCAATTCTTATGACTTTTGAACACTATACTCAAAATAATCTATAGTTCGATAATTATTTGTACATGTAAATTTTCAAACATTTTGCGTTAAATTACAAACATGTTGACATTATATATGTATTATAACTCGCAGCTAACTTTTTATCTTATCTAGGAACTTTTGCTGAATTTTTTGAACCCACCTCTGCCTTAGGGCTCTTGATCGGAATTGATGGGATGGTCCCTTGCTTGCTTCCGGAGAGTAAATTAGTTTATTGTCCTCTACGTGGTCATACGCAGTCTGTACTGTTTTTTGACAATAAATTTATTATTATTATTATTATCATAGACATCATTCATGTAATATTATTTTTGACACACAAGTAATTTTATATGAGTTGTACACGACTCTTGTTCTTTGTAAAATAATGTCACGAAGTAATGACTTTCTGATATATTTTGGGTACAAAAACTTTCAGATATGAAATGTCATGTTAGAAATATATGCGTGAACATACAGAGAAACAAATAAAACAATGGAAATCAGATAAGAATATGGAGGTTGAACGAATTTGTATTTGCATTCTGAGAAAAAGTATAAATTTGTATTTTTGTTGTTTTTTGGGAAATTTTTATGATAATCTCTTCACAAATATCGTAATCTTTCAAATCTTTCATCGGTAAATATTTCTGTTGGCTGGAGAATTGCTTGAGAAAAAATTAAACGAATATAGTTACATAATAATACGAATATAGTTACGAATATAGTTANGTAAAATAATGTCACGAAGTAATGACTTTCTGATATATTTTGGGTACAAAAACTTTCAGATATGAAATGTCATGTTAGAAATATATGCGTGAACATACAGAGAAACAAATAAAACAATGGAAATCAGATAAGAATATGGAGGTTGAACGAATTTGTATTTGCATTCTGAGAAAAAGTATAAATTTGTATTTTTGTTGTTTTTTGGGAAATTTTTATGATAATCTCTTCACAAATATCGTAATCTTTCAAATCTTTCATCGGTAAATATTTCTGTTGGCTGGAGAATTGCTTGAGAAAAAATTAAACGAATATAGTTACATAATAAAATAGAATAATGTGTGAATCATAAGAAATTATGAAAAGAAATTCTGAGTGTTTCCAAATTCTCTAATCGCTGACTTTTGATTAAAAATAGAAAAGAAGAAAGATATGAGACTAACATAATATACCACATTCGTTAATTATCCTCGTTCGGATACCACAGTTGTAGTTCCTTTCTGGGCGACTCGCGAGAGAATCCCAGTGAGTTCATGGATGGGTGGGGGATTCATTCTTCTGGAATCTCTCAGACCGATGCAACTTGTACAATGAGCATCCGGTCTACTCCGCGGTCGAAGTGGCCGGAGTGTGATGCTGCCCACATCCCTTCGTCTTTCTGCGAATGTCAATAAATTGTACCGTAAATATCAAGTGTGTGCCGTAATGATGAGCGGTAGTGTTTAATCTTTTATACTATAGTAATACAGTATGAATTTTATCTCCAACATATGAGAAATTCTTCATTGGTATATGCCCTTGCATAAACTGCTTTTGGGAGTAATCATTTCCATGCTTTAAGTTCTTGACTAAAAGTATTGAAGAAACAAAGAGCTCATTTCTATCATAGATAAATCATAATCCTCTTCAACCAACACTCGAAATTTCGCGAAGATACACAGTCTTTATCGCCCAATCATATCATATCTTTGAGAAGATAAAGTTCGGTAGGTAGTGAAAAATATCTCTGTTTGAACCGTTAATACTGCTCTTCAGAATATTAATCCCAAACAGCGGCATGTTCAGCCTAGTGGATAGCGCTACCCGAACACTATCGCCCGTGCAATTGGTCAGCGATACAGACGTGTTCACGCGTGTTAAACGCGATGCACTGCATCCACGCTTGTTTCGTAACGAATAAATATATTGCGCAGATAAATATATTCGGGGTGGCGTGAAGCGAAATTAAAACAATTTCGAACCATGCGCCAATTCGATATTCCTCCACTCCCTCACACGCTCTCTCCCTTCCTCTTTTCGACGTAATNCTGTCTCTTATACACATCTAGATGTGTATAAGAGACAGCCCCCATCCTGTCCCTGCTACCCACCGCGCGACAGCAGATCGTCCCATTTAATGCAGAACAGCCGCGAGCGCGTGGACAAAACAATTGGAAACAAAATGACTATTAAAATGCGCGAATGACAGGGCTTGTAGAGACCGATACGTAGATGTACGAGAAAACAAGATCGGTAACTGAATGCGATGTTGGGTTGCACAAGAGTGGTATGATTAGTTGGTGTGCCCAGGGATACGGGGCACAATCATCTAAACTGCATCTAAAAATCATAGAAATTTGCAAAAAGGTAGAAAATGATCCTATTTTTATAAATTAAATATATAAATTTATTGTCAAAAAACAGTACAACCTGCGTATGACCACGTAGAGGGCAATAAACTAATTCACTCTCCGGAAGTAAGCAAGTGACCACCCCACCAATTCCGATCAAGGGCCCTAAGGCAGAGGCTGTTTTCAAATGAAGTATAAAATCACACTGTGTGTGCCAGAGAATGTTTTTGTCAATTGTATTGCTAAATATGTCACGCATTAAAAATTTCTCAATAGCTTGTAATGTCATTACTGGAAATTGGCGTCAATAGTGCTTAACAGAATTATTTTTCATCTTTATTACTTTCGTAACCTTAGAGAACTGTACTGAGTTTGCGCGCTTTATAACAAAATGTATGTCCAATAAATTTATGTGGGTTTTTTTGGACTATTTCTCGACAGATTTACGAAGTTGACAAACTTGTAACAAATGATTTTTTTTTTAAATTTATAAAACTATATTATTCTCATTACTATTTTTATACAAGTAATAACAGAATAAAGGAAAATATTAAAATATATCCCGCTGCATTTTACATCTGGTTGTGACTTTTCATTCTACCCTTATTAGATTTGGTCGCGTGGAGATAAAGAAGAACTCCGTTAAGTTACAACTAAGAGTAAATTCTGAGATAGCTCATTTGAATTTTCCGTGAATCCATCGTCTTATACGTGATGAGTGGCTATTAGGGAGTTTAGTACCTTGGACAATTACTATTATTCACACAGATACGCTTATACTACATAAAATAAGTAGAAAAATGTATGATTTGCGTATTGTTTCATTTGCACAAACTTAATGTTCAATATACCTGAGATCACGTTTTGTTTCCATTTATCTCTGAAAACATTTTTCGGCTAAGTAATTGCAAGACGTCATACATTTTACTAAACAGTTAGATTGTTGGTTGTTTGGCGACTTTTTGTAGTACTTTCCAATGGTGAGAGTCTCTGCAGAGCTTCATATTGAAAAGCTTATGTTATTAAGAGTGTTTACTAGTATTTTGTCAATGAAATAGAACGCTGTGTTGCACCATTTGCCAATTCTAATGCAATGAACGAATCAAATATAAGTATTGTCTGCCCTGACCGGTTCGCATCCACACGGACAGCAGGGTGACTTCGTTTTCTTAAAACTATTATTCTAAACGAAAAACTCCGTTGCAATTGATTTCATTTTACTGGAATTAAATTAATATACGTTTAGTGTACTTGCTATCTGGTGACGGTGGTCCAGATTGATCCAAGTATAGTTCGCACTGGTGGTCCAGGAAGGTCTGCGACAGGTTTTCTTGGGATATTACCGATTACCCTGCCTTCCAGTTCACCCCTGCAATAACCCATTATTATTCGTCATAACGTCACTTATATATCAATCACCCCGGAGAGGTGCGTCATCCGGCACCCTTCACCTCTTCAGTATTATAAGATGAAGAGTACAGGCAAACTAGGTCTACTCATCCTGATATATATATATATATATATATATATATATATATATANATATATATGTGTGTGTGTGTATTCCAGATGGGAAACAATGCGTAATGGAAGACTGTCAAATTACCCGGGGTGAGATGATCGCCTCCCACTTATCTTAGTGGTGGACCTCAAGAGTATGTCTTGAGATCCGCAGTGATGTAGTTAACACAATACATATTTTTGATCATTAGTATCCGCGTTTCGTCCTACTGTACTACGGCCGCGTCTCGTCGATCGCTCGCTGGCTGGCTCGCAATCGCCGGGAGGGACGAGTCTGAGCGAGATGACGGGCCACAGCGAAGGGAGAACGGCGACGCCGCTGGAGCCGGCAGCTGCGAACCTCCGCGTCCTCGCATAAACCCTCCGACACTGCGAGGTATCTTCGAAGCTCTCGGAGCGAGGCGAATTTCCTGTCCATGATGCATGGGCGAGCGATACATCATCCAGACGGTTCGCCGCCTCCGACACTCGCTTCCTCGCGCCCGCCTCGGACTCCTTCCCTCCTCTTTCCACATCGTCGTAGTCTGGTCTCCTTCTTCGTCTCCCTCACAACCTGATGCACAGATCCACTCACTTCCTATTGACTCATTCCCTCCTACTTTCTCATTTTACTAGTTATTTATATGGAAAATATATTATCTCTTGAATAAAAACCATTGCATAAAAATTATCTTATTCGTTTCGCAGTTTTATAATAGTTATAAAGTGCACGCGTTATTTTATTGCACAATAACCACATAAGCAGATGCAATACCTATTAACTACAATATTTGCTAAAATAAATCGAAGAATTCTTCCAGCAAATTTTGGAGCAATACCAAAAACGTATGTGGGTCCAGTGTTTTTTCGTCAAAATATTGCAATCGTTTATTATACTTTCTGTGGGTCAAAATCTCCTCCGATACCTACGAATTGGACCCTGAAGACCTTCCCAAGGTACTAGTATTATGGATTTCAATTTTCCAGTATGTAGGTATTTGCGTCCGTGGAAATCCGCAAATAGGGTCTAAGTGCGCTGAAATACAAACCCTGGACATATTCTTGATCAATTATTGTACTACGAGAAATCTCTTTCAATTCCGAGCGTAATTATTGAATTAATGAAATAGTGATATTGTTAGAATCCAGGAGAAAATTCTTGGGTGCACACTTAAGTTGATCGAGTTCCCTTGAGATTTCTTCCCTTTTCCGGAGATTATCTTGTAACTGATGGATGTGTATGTGGAGCGTTGTCCTTTTTACAATTCTTTTAATCATGGAGCAGAACTGCGGCCTTCAGACACGCTTTTAGACGCTTGGAAGCACATCACTATGTCCGTAGTACCCCGGCTAGTTAATGAATGAATATACAACATCGTTTTCTGAAAGATATAGGAGAAAACCTTTGTTGTCTTGAGCAAATAGCAGACTATTGAACAATATAGGGACCAAAGAAGGATTGTAATTAATTACGTAATTAACTGCTGGAAAGAAGATGCGGTAGTGTTTGATAATTCTAGGAACTGAGTACGATACACAAAATACGGAAGGACGATATTAAAAAACCTTAGTGGAGAGGGCAGGTAATGAAATTTTTGAGGACTTATCGTGAAATAACTACTTCGAAGATATTAAGGAGAAAGGATCAAGAGGTGGGGTACAAAATGAAGGAACCTAATGATAGTTGATTTCGTTCGAAAGACGGTAGAGTGGTAAAGAAGGTAGAGGAAAGGAAGGTATGAAGTGATGAAGTGTGGGCATTGGTGCCCCTAGGGCGACGAATAAGTTATTGGAGAGTTGCGTTGGAGCGAAAGGCCATTGTGACCTCTGACCTCACGCTCTCATCGTGAACGGCAGATGTTCATTCTAGCAACGGCCACGCCCCCCGGTGTCTTAGTGTTGAGAGACCCAATAGACGATCTTTCGTCATTCGCACCTTCAACAAAAGGGACGAGATGGGAATTAGGAGAAAATGGAATATCACGAACAAATATGAAAAAAAATCCCGTTGATTCTTATAATGGAAATCATTTATAATATAGGTGAAGGAAAATACCGACAGATACACGGCGGAGCACGATAATAGTTAATAATATTCGCTGCTCAAAACCTCCTGGCGACTACGTGGAGGAGAATGAACTATTCTCGAGGCATAAGTTACGATTCAATATAGATAAGAAACATAGTGTCTGTAAGAATACAAGGTAACTTTTCCACGAATTAAAATAATATTTAAAAACGTAATTACAGACTACTAGCTGATTATATGGAGTTGCCAGGGAGTATTCTCAGATCAATCTTATTTTACTCTGAAAATAATAAAATGTATTATGTAAGATCAAAATGTTTTTACTTACTGTTTTTTTAAACAAATGCACAGCATCCTAATTTTACTATTCATTGTAAATACAAATTGTACACACCAATTGGAGTTTCACCTCCAGCAGAAAAAAAATCCTTGGATGAAACCACTTTCGAGCAAACAACGTAATGTTGTTTGTGAGAGAAACAAATCAGTCGAAGTGTCACCAAATAACCTAGCACATCACTTCACTGTTAGTTAGAGGTATTTATCCCACATATGTACTGAACTCGTATTTATACGTCGTCATGTCACTTTTTATCTGAAAGGTCTCGAAATCTATGGATTGGATTAAACATTTCTAAATAACCGCCCCTTCCCACTCCACCCATGTGGGTTATAGGGCTGTTTACCTCCCCTCCCCCAACCCTTTTGGTGGTCCGATTCTGACATTACATCTGAAGTGTCCCTCTTCATCTCGGGTAGAATGAACCTACTCGCCGGGAGCCGCACCGGTCAAATTTTCGTTTCTGAGGTAAGACGCAAAGGCAGCAGTGCGGCTGTACCATTTCATTAAAACACTTGTTAAATATAAACTATTCATCCACATTTTACGATTGAAAGACTTTTTTATTTTTGTTAAAGGCACAAAACAAAAAAACTCATTTAATTTGATGATATATTTTTTCCTTCTTAAATTAATCTCTTGAATTGAAGTATTTAATTATTTTTTCGATAATTAAGGTTGAGTTTTTGTAGCCATTCATAGTTGTCACCTATGCCAATAAAGTGCCAAAACCATTTAGGCAGTGTAAGCGAATATACCGTCCTAAGATGTATTTTTTCCCGACTTCATCGACATTTGTTGTAAAAAACTTTCCATCTTTCTTTCCACACATTTAATAAATAAAAGTTAGCCTACATTTATTTAAACTATCCCCTTGCCAAATTTTGTTACGGTCGGTTGTGTGGTTCAGTCATGAAAAGGTATCAAAGAGACCGACACACTTTCGCATTTCACATTTATTGATTAACATTGAACCGCATTAAGTCTACCAATTAAAGAAATCGACTCTGGACATCCGATATTTACGACTTTTACGTGTTATTCAAGATAAAACGAAATGATATTTAACAACAAACAAAAATTATAATTGAATTTTTCCTCAATGATCTTAAGGAGACCCCTTCAAAATTTACGAGACGGTTGTAGAATAGAACAGAGGTACTTTTCTGTGATTGTTAATCATCCTCAAATTAAATTTATTATCAGATTTGCTGGAAAACTTTTCATCATTTGGCTTCCGCAAATAATGATGTAACTCATCAGTACATATAAATTAACTTTTCGTATATTTGATTGTTGGATATCTAATAGTTAAAATTGAAGGGTTGAAATCTTGTTTTTTCTTAATACTTTCGAACTGAAAAGAATCTTTTGGAAACATATTACGTTTTATTGTGTGTGTGTTGTATCCGTTCTATGATTTATTTATTTCTATATTTCTACAGTTTATAATAGCTGTAAACTTTGAAACAATAAGTTCATTCCAAATATCAACGAATTGTAATACATTTAACTCCATGAGCAGTTCCACGTATTTATGCTTAAAATCTGAGAACAATATGTTTTAAAACGTCTTGCAATTAGCTTGTCGTTTTATTAAGGGTACAGGGTAATACGTCAGCTGTCTTGGTTTAAGCTTACCAATGATTACATTTAATTACATTTTTACGAAGAACAAAATTATTTCACTTCATTCCAAGATACCGCATATGAGATATGCGCCTCAAAGTTTGGCGATGGGCGAATACAATACGGAGAGCGTATATGTAGGAGGGTCTTTTCTCCAAAGATATCTATACATCAAACCGTGAAATTGTGTGAAAAGGACGAGAAAAGAGAAATTGAAATTCTCGGGTGGCACTGGGTGAGTTCTCCTTGTAGAGAATGAATATCACCTCTATACACGTAGTACTAGAAATAGTGCTTGTTTAGTTAAAAAAATACAAACATTTTCATTCAGCAAAACATTTTAATTTTAAAAGAAAGTAATTCTTAAATTTAATATTGTATTGGCGTCAACATTAACAGAATTAAAAAGGATGAAATCATCTTTTAAAAAATAATCACAATAATATTTAATAAAAACATCGTGTTTATTCTTATAAGTACGTATTACGATTGTATTACGATCTCAATTGTTAAACTGAAGAAATAGTTTTCCGACACACTTCATTTACTGGAAATTTATTCATACTTTTTCGGAGTCCACGCTCGGTGTACGTTCCTGAGCGCACACTCGATTATCTCAATGAAATATTGAGTGGCGGAGAGTATTCAGAAAATCCGTTTAAGTCGAGAAGGAGCAGTAAATCAGGTTCTGGAGAAACCTATCATCAAGGATGAAGGATGATGAAACCATATACCATGTAATGAAGCAGACGCCTGGATCAACACACGAAAATAAAAATTGGGTAACATAATCACTGTTCAGAATCTCCTCTTAGATTCTTTTAAGCCTCACAGTTACAATTGTTTTCCAGATATTCTATAGTTGAAAAAATACATTGCGTAAGAGGTAACTAAAATAATTTGTTTTCGTAAAATTAAGAATTAGTTTCTTTCATAATTGAACGATTTGTAGAATGAATATGTTTGTACGTTTTTAAACTAATCAACCACTATTGTTAATAGTATGTATTTAGATGTTATACTCATTCTCTACTAGGAGAACTCACCGAGTGCCACCCGGGAGTTTTATTTTCTCTTTTCTCGCCTTTTCACACAATTTCACGTTGGTTGATGTATAGATATCTTCGGATAAAAATGGTCCTACGTATTCGCTCTCCGTGGAGACGCCCGCCCGTGCTCAATGATTATCAATGAAGCTCTGTGAAGGGCGTGAACTTCGATTCCCGAATGGCGGATAAACACTTTGAATATCGTGTAGTCTCTCATAAACCGTTTCACACAATTTCACCATATTTGATAAATATCACATTCTGAAGATTTGTATAGTGGATATCCATACGATCATTTTGTACATCATCATGTACATAAACACGCAAATGTCCCAGAATTTTTTAGTTCTGTTTCTACGTAACAGGATGGAGCAAATAACACAAATAACATGTTATAGTTAAGAGCATTAAAAGATGTGTGGAGGATTTCCTATTATTTCATCATTTCCCATTATTTCTCAATTTCCTTTCCGATATGACAGCATTAAAGAATTACATCGAGAAAAGACGCTACTTGAATCTGACAAATGAAAGCGTCTAGTAAGTAATAAACAATATTCATCAAATAAACAATATCAGGACCGGTGGAGACGTGAGCACGTGAGTCGAGTTATGCTCCATTGTATATCATGTGTGATTCATAACAATTCTGAAGTCCTGTTTACATTGTTAATACTTAATATGAATCCGAGTGAAACTTGCCTACTACTAGAAGATATGGGGAAAGTAGTTTTGTGCAATATTATTCTGGTAAATAATAATCTTGCTACTTAAAAGTAAATATTCACAATTTCATGCAGAATATTAGTTAGAGTCAATCTTCTCACGGGTTGACCTTGTATAAGATAATTTCAGGATCATATCCAGAGAATAAAAAATGATCCTCTTGTGTCTTATGCACTTCTTCGAGTCCCGTGCGCCACCTCCTGGTCCCGGACGTCACCATTGGGTGACTGGAGGCTGGTGTCTGCGTGGAACAGGTTCTGGAAACGAGGTCGACAGAGAGCGCGCGCGCGGCCAGTCGTCGCTTCCGCACGGAAGTGCTGCCTCTTCTCGCATTACCATACGCGACGGCGTGTTTCCCCTTCCCCCATTGCTTCCTGACCTCCTCTCCCCTGCACCGATCATGTCGCGCTCTCGCAAAAAAGTACTGGATCTCCCTCCATGCGAGTTGTCTTCTTCGTTTCCTAAGGATTTTTTATTACAGTATTTGTAAATGGCTATTGGAGATGTAGCATGCTATTGGAGCTCATTTACGAGTACATGGGGCAATAGGAGGTAGGAGGTGGGTGATAGGGCTATTGTTAGTAGTTAGGTTATTGTTAGCTACCACTTGTAGGTGTTAGTAGGAGTAAGAGTTAGATGTACTAGGAGTAGTAGGAAGGCTATAGAATAAGGAGGGTTCGCTTTTCAACAGTCAAAGCCATATATGAACTGCAAATTTCGAGTTAAAAGTTTTTTCTGGCCCCTTTGGGAATTGAGCCCTGAGCGTCCAGGTGACGAGCCAGAATGCTAGTCAATGAGCCACCGGAGGAGTTAAGGATTTGAGAAGGAAATCAAATTGAAGAAAAATATTCATTTGCATTTTTTTCTGGTATGGGTCAGGAAGTAGTCAAGGGGATTCAAACGGGTCCTGACCCTCCCCTTAACAAATTGCACTTTAAAATATTACCAAGGTTTAGTTATATAAATGATCAATGATTGAGCTGGCGCTGGGTGTATATTAATATAAATATTTTCTATAAAAAAGAGATAGATGACATTACAAGCGATTATTTCATTTAACCCCCTCTTAGCAAACTTTCTTTTTGTGGGGGTTGATAAAGTGTATCATCATGTTAATATCAAATATACGAAGGAAGAATGTTGAATGATTTTGCACCATTAGTTTTACTTCCATTATCTCTATGTACTATCACGGTGTACTCCCATTAGAAATCTGAGCGCATTTAAATCTTTTCCCGTTGCTTTCCGATCCAACTGAATCACTGATCATGCGTTAAATATCAGCATGGGATGTGGAGCCCACGCGCCCGAGGGCCTCTGCGGGCGGTTGGGGTACCAGGGTTGGGTGACGACGGAAGCCTATCACCTGCCATCGCCCCGACAGCAATTACCAGCGGCGTCCGTCGATCATTAGCGTTTTTACGGCGGCGATAGGGCGCGGAAGCAGCAGACTTTACGACACGGGATAAGACGGCCTCGCGTCGCTATCGCCCGCACATCGCGTGCCACCCTTCCCCACCCACTCTGCCAACCATCTCTGTTTGACATGGCTTTCGCGCGACCTCCCCTCCTTGTCATGAACAACCCTCTCCTGCTGAAGCAATGAACACGTTCAGACACTTGATCTAACGGTCTTGATTGGTCCAGCCATTTCTATTGTTCTGCTTTTAATTCCTTAACAAATGAAACTGCTCTTCTTGAAAACCTCGATATTTTCATGAATTTTCAGCTACTTGGAGTCTAAGCTTGGAATTTTCGTTATTTCTGTTTGAATTTTAAAATATTAACTCGCATTTGCTTAATTTAGTGTTCATCTTTTAAAATCAGAACCATCTTTCCAGCTATTCGAAATATTCAAAATGCAACATATGAGAAACCGTTTTGTGACTCTTTCAACAATCATTTCACTGAACGGAGGATTAAACGGCCAGAGTGATTAATAAGAAAATTATTTCCCGTGTGCTGCATCCTCGTAAACCACGTCCGCACCGCAGTTGTAAGTGAAACCTGTGTAGAAATCCAAACAAGGCCACGGCTATTTAGCTCCGAAAATAATTTTCTTATTAATCATTTCACTGTTTAGGTATTTTGCCCGTTCGTACATTAGTTTGACTCCCGTCTCAAGATCGCGTTCTCACCGTTGTGTATAAATTTTGTCCTCATCCTCTATTGTCACTGTGGTCCATCTTTGTCCGTTTTATTAAAGCCTCGATTCCATTCCATCGTTTCTTGTCCTCTCTCTCCTTCGCAGTCTCCAACAAAGCGCCTTCGCCCCTCATCCCATTCTCCCGTGCCCCCAGCGGAGGCAGACGGGTCAGAGCGATATCGTGGCAGGCTTCACCGAACATGACAAGCGTTCGATCCGACGCTAACTGCTTACCCAAATTGCTGAGGGAAGATTTTATGCAAATATCAGCTCCCCCTCCTCTTTGCGAAGGAATTATTTATCTACCCCTAAATCAATTGAGGCATTTGCCAAGAAAAAAATTGCAAAAAAGTATATATTTTGACATAAAATATTTATTTTCATTATTATTAAGATAAATTATGGATCGATCGATAAATTTTTGAATGATTAAATATAAATGAATGACAAATAATGCGTAATTTGCCACCCACTTTTTTGTGTCGGAGTAGCACATTATTATTGTGGAGGCAACTCGCATACCAGAATCTTTTATCGCGATTTTGAGCTTATTTAGAAATGAGTGAATACGAGATAAAGTAACAAGATGTTTTCGCAACTTGATCAAAGAGGAATGCAATATTCAAATTTTGTGAATTGTGAGATGAAATTCTGAACGAAAAAAAATCAACTATTAAATACTCTCAAGTGTTGACTATCATTATTTAGCTTTTATAGAACATTTTATTCATTGCAAATGTTGAAGATTCTCTCCAGCTTATTATATTTGTGATTACATCTAGTCAGGATTTACTTTTGTACCCGTATGAGTATGCATTGTGTATCTTTGGGATAGGAAGGTATGTCATTTGTCAAGCCTATATTCGTTTTATCTGCGAAGAAAAATATTTATATATTGTGTGAAAATTCATTCCATCACTTTTCAAATTAAGATCCGAAAATGAAAAATTAAAATCCGTTTTATTTCGTGTTCACTCAACGCGACTCTCGATAAATGAATCCATCATGACAAATGAACACTAGACCTTTGTTTGTTTTTCAGCCCATGCGTCAGTCCATCTATAGCGGCCGTCAAACTAATATTCTTCCGTTCAAATCGCGACCATAGTAACGTCGCGACGCTGCGGACGGGCAGTCGGGCGTTTGGCTCGTTGCTCATGCGACGCCTCGTCTGTATCGAGCCTCGCGTATTTAACCCACGCGCCGTAATACACTCGTCACGAGCCNGACGCTTTTTTTTTTTTTTTTTTTTTTTGTATATATGTAAAAGCGCGGGCGCGGCGTGACGGACGCGGTAAGATACCTCGGGGTCTGCCAGACAGGCAGGGGTCGCGAGGCGGCAGAGGATGGGGCGGGTTGTTGTGATGGCACGGTGAAGGGAGGGAGGGGTAGGAGACGAGCCGACGTGGATGGATGCGGAGTCCCCAGCGATCAGGGTGACGTGACATTCCGGCCCTCTCTGCCACGCCGACGCCGCCACCCTCCCATCCCCGCCTCTGCACCCCCCCCAGCTCCACATTAGAGTGACGCTGCGCGCGTCCCCATCTAATCTACACCGGCATTTACTGCCGGCTTATGCAAATGGCTCTTCCCTGATTTTTATACCGAGTAAAAGTAGCGTTACTGATAAAAATATACAAATTACATTATAGACGTCAACTGTTTTCAGTTTGTTTTGCCCGATAAAACCGCGTAGCTCTTTTTTTGTCTGCGCGCAGAGAGGGGGGAGTACGGAAGAGGCGGGCGGGTTCGGGTCTTATCTTGGAAAAGCAGGTTTCGATTTGGGTTTGTAGTTAAAAAATAAATTAGTGCTACAGTGCTCCAGCCCTAATCAATACAAGCAGGCTAAAGCAGATATGATGTGTTTTACAACATTACACGGCAAATTTGCGGTGAAGATACTCTTGACGCCGCTATACATAACGGCCGTATTTGCTCTGGTGGAGCGCGGTAGTGGGACACAGGGGGGAGGTTCAAGGGGGTGGTGAAAGGACGAGGAGGTGGGGAGCAACAGCATCGAGATTTCGCTGGTTACTGCCCCGAGTGGGAGCCCACCCTGTGGGCGCGGCGTGCGGCTGTGTCGGGTTGCGCACTGCAGTCACGCGTTATCCCGTAAAGTCAACTAACTTCGGTCGCATGGCTTGTATTTCTACTACTGCTGCGAGTATCCAAGAGTTCTCCTGTTCCTTAATCGTGGCGAAGTTCGTCTGGTAATTCGTTGTGAAGGGTCTTATTCCAATAGTTTTTACCTTCCTATAATTGTTAAAATTTGTACAATAAGATGTGACACATGTGTAAATTGTGGTCTTGAAGGGAAACTCTTCTAATAAGTCATCAGTTTTCCTTTTTTAAAACTTATGTAGTTTTTTTTATATAAATGATTCCATAGAGTCGTGCTGTCGTAGTCGATATTGATCGTGTAGTTGTTTGTAAATTTTAATTCTACCTCTCAAGAATTCTTTGCGACAAAATAATTGAGTTGCTAATCTCCATGTTTTGTATTGATATTTGCAGCTGTAGTTTCGTGTTGGCAGACATTCGTGTGATTGTATGAGCCTTTCTACCTTCATTGACTTTTATGTAACTGATGTAGAAATGTTTCGTAGACTCGTAATTGTTCGTAATGTAAGTAATGTTCATAATGGGTGTTGTACGTTTATATTTACAACTTGTATTAGCTACTATTGATACCAAGGCCCATAATTCTAGTAGCCGCATACAACCAACGCCTGTCGAACTGGGACTTATTAATTTTTATTAAATATTTAACAATTTGTTTTATTTTTTCTTAACTTTCCATAAGGTATAGGTCTCTTTGTACACGTGTTTTGGTTGTGGGAAACCTTGGTTCACAATTTACAGTCCTCTCTCCATTCTGATATTGTTGCCCGTCATTCAGTTTAGTCTGTTCATTTCTTATCATTACTTGTCTCTGTATCCCATTATCGATTTCCTGTTAGTGATGTCCCATTATCGATTATTAGGATAGTAATATAGTTCTTCATAATTCTATTAATTTGAATTGAAGAAATTCTTTTTCTTCTATGTTAATGGCACCAAATGGAAAGAGACTCAAATAAATAAAATAATGTGAATATCAGTAAAAATCAGTACAAAAATTCACACTATAAAATGGTTAGTCGAGGTGATTGTATGTATATTAATATAATTAATTACAATGACTAAAAAGAAGTGTGTGATAAGAAAGAACATCCTCATATAAGTAATGTTATATTTTCATACAAAATATTGAATGCAACAATTCATTTTATAAAAGGGAATCAAAAATCAAAAATGTTATATACTGTGGACAACCATAAGTGAGTGCATTGTTGTATTAATTAATATTTCAACCAATATCATCATGCTGCCAACTTCAGAATATATCTCATCATTTGAATAAAGGCTGGCGGTGTTTCACATTTTCAGAGTGAACATTGGAAAACGAAATTTTTTAAGGAGAAACCTGTTTCGAAATGATCTGATTTTTATTTCGTGCGAATACCGACACCGTAAGTGTACTGGTGACATATCCGCTTCCATCATCCAGCTGAGTGAAAGAGCGCTGCTTCGATCCCCTTCTTAGTCGAACTAAGTGATGTTTTCTGCTGGGTTTGTTCTGTCCAATGTCGTTGAGACACATGACGTTCCCCGATTACCCTATTCCATCTGCCACATTATGGTGGGAGCAAATCTCATGCTCGAAATTTCGTCATAAGTAAATCAGAAATAGAATTCATAAAACTAAATACAATTAATGTAGAAGTGAGACGCCACAAGCTCAAATAATCACAAATTTGATGAGGAAAACGTGGAGATTTTTTGCTGGATTTATAGTGGTATTCAGGAACTATTAAAGTGTTACACAGCGTTGCCACCATTCTTAATGGAGTTTTTTGCGATGCACCAATTGAACCATGCTATTCGCTATGTAATTTGCATTGTTTCCAACAATTTCGAAGAATTTTTTTTATTTGAGATTGTTGTCAACTTCCTTTTGTTGCTTGCTTCTCACATAGCTCAGTGACATCTTAGTGCACAAACAGGTCTTTCAATTTCATTACATCTACGTCGGAGACGAAGGTAATAACCTCACAAAACATCAGCTGTTTACGAAAATGCAAAATTACTCCGGATGTGATAGTTTCCTCGTGAGTTTGAGGTTTATTTCGTTCAAGTTGGCATTATGTTTTTAACTTCTCTTGATTGACGTATTGGTTTTTCTGTGTTCATTTAAAATTTAAAAAATGTCTAATGAGACATCTGCGAAATAGGGTCAGGAAATGTACAACATATGTTATGGGTACGGCCAGTTTATGGGCCAGAGAGAAGTGAGTATTTGAGAGAGTACTTGAAAATTGACAACCTGAATACTCGTTTGTGCAACAACTCGTTTGTGTTTAGTAGAAACAGAGGAGAAATACAACATATTCAAAATATATAGAAATAGAATTTGTGACATTAGGAATATTGCGAAAAATAATTGAGAGTTAACTAATACGCTTACGCACTTGTATTTTATTTTCTTTCACTTATACCTCCCCTTCAAGTAATTTATAAAGTATCCGTTAAATCGATAGTGTCATGAATCAGAGCATGAGAGTGATTTCAGGTTGCATAAAATCCACACCCACCTAATAGCAGCCGGTATTGGCCCATACAGAACCTCCTGAACTTCGTAGAAAAAAGATCTTACTTAATGAATATAAGAAGATACAAGAAATCCCAGACTTTCCTATCCACCAGGTTAATTGTTTTTAAAAGACTCAAATCAAGGAACCCTGCAGTTAAAACAGCGCAACATTTAATAGATCAGAACTTTAATAGCGGAATCTTATGGATCACACTGTGGCAAGCGAAAGTCGACCCAGTATGGCACCCACTGCTTAATCCTCAAAACCTACCCCATGATTTTAATCTCCCTCGCCGAACCTGGGTCCGTCTAAATAGAGTTAGAAAGAGCCATGGTAGGTGTGGAGCTATGCTTCATAAGTGGGGATTGATACAGGAGCCCGGGTGTGATTGTGGTGCCGCCCTCCAAACTGTGCGGCATATAACATATGAATGTCCACGAAGTGCGTTCCCTGGTAACCTCTTGGTAGCCTCAGTGAGTGCTCTTCAATGGCTGAATTTGCTCGGCCTAATTCTGTGATTTGTGTTTAGCTAAGTAATAATGTTTTCCTTTTTTATGTCCCTTTCTCTCTGTGTATTTAATGTATTTATTTTGTTAATGTATTTTTATGACAGTATTAAGTGTATGACAAATGTCATAAGCTAAATAAATAAAAAATAATTTATTGTTTATTATTTTAATATATGTAACTGAGAGATGTAAACAGAGCTGATGGTAGAAAATGTTGAAATACCCTGTATTGACATTGTTTGAGGGAAATAAATGAAGAAAAATATCATTTATACATGAACAGTAGTATTCTGCAAGAGATATAAAGAAACATTTCTTATAAGAGAAAAAATAAATGCACCATATCCATTGACTGACCAACATGACTTTCCCTTTTCGTAAGCACCTACACCCTCTGAAGTTGTGACTGCTGCAGTCTCCTCCTTATCTTGTTTGGCAGCAGCGACCGGCAGCGTGCGGCGCGTGCGGGTGGACTTCATATCACCTCCCTCGTCATTCTCTTTTCACCTCCCTCCTCCTCCCCGCATTTCACATCCTCGCACGTCCTCGCACGCGCTGCTCGCTGCTGCTGGTACCGGCGTGGTGTGGCGCGGCGCGCTGCTTTGGGGACAATGTGTCGCATGAACCCACATGTGAACGCGGAGGCGCGTTCGTTTGTTTTATAGCATCCCCGTCGGAGCGGCAGCGGGCGCCTCTTTTAACAGACAATGAACGCCTGCGTGACGAGAGGAGTCAGGCGACGGGGAGACACTCGGTCCCTGTTTGTCTCGTACCATTCCACGACTTTCACTCACTCAATTACTTTGCATACAGCGGAGTAAATCGATCAAAATATTGTGTATGTTGAACATCAAATACATCTTTTTTACGTTATATGCAATTTTAAGTTAGTAGTTTCATATGCGTATATTTCATCCGTGATCCGTATCTCCACCTATACGTGGAGAAGATATGTGATAACGTTCAGTCAGATGAAAATGTGACGAGTTGGGAATAATATCCGGGGATCATTTAATGAGTCATCAACACCAAATTTGAAATTATGTTCGCATCTTCGTGTTTATGAATGTAATTTAATTTTTTATATCTCTTTATGTAAGTTTACTTTTACTCTCTTCTTCTTAATGGTTACTTGGAGATGTCATGAAAATACATTGTATATTGATAGATTTGGCAATCTTGAATGGTGTTTCGTCAAATTTATATGAATATTTTTAACAATTTCTTGAGAATTATTTCTCAGTAATTTCGTGTTTTTATGATATCTCTCTCCAATTTAGTGGCTTTTTAGGCTACTTCCAAGTGAATTGGAGTGAATGACGCTTTTATAACGGGATAGGGGGATGGATCAAGATGTTTGGTACTTCATTGGAAAACTCTGGCCTCCGTCGACTACCATGTGAAGAACCTTCCAACCCCGAGAAAGGCTATTACGCCCTGACACGTGTCCGCCGCCACCGCCAGCCTGAGGCGAAGTGCCGTCCATCACGACATCATCCTCGGAGAGCCGTCCTCGACATGCAGTGCCTTCACGCCCGCAGCGACCGGGATAAGAGGCGGGGACTGCAAGGTACAGGGCATTTATCACTTGACGGGTCGAGGTACTTGGGGACTAAGTGCGTCACGGACAGGAAATGATGACGTTCTCGTCCGAGAATTATTGGTGGCTAACTAATGGAGGACAACGACGCGAATCTATTTCGGTGGTAACTACCTCTTAGCGAGCATTTAAGATATATGAGGATTATTCACTGAGGAAGAGAATTTTACTTCTAAGTTTGGAATTAGAGAATGAAGTAGATTTGGTCGAGAATGCGGCGACTTGCGCTGGCTTCGGTAGGTTAATATTTCTAAAGTTATGTGGCTACAAATCGTTTTAAATCTTCGAAATGTCCTATTACAATGTAATAGATATTTTCGAACGCTACTTGCAACAAATAAAAAACATCGAAAACGAAATATTAGTCTTTGTTTCTAGAACATTATGTACTGATGGACAATCAGTGTACATATTCAATAGTGTTGAGTTGGGATTTTTAATGTTCTCATTAATTCATTTATATGCTCTCATGAATTCGCCGCTCTTCGATCTTATTCGTTGAGTATGTGCGTTTCTAAGTAATTCAGAATAAGTAAAAGTATCAAATCAAATCACAAATTCTGTGTAGCGAGGCGACTGGTATAAGTGGGTGAATGCAACTTAGATAACATTATACAAAAATTATATATTCATAATTTTTCATCCCTTGCTATCGTCATCTTAGGGGGACAAGACCAAATTGGTAGATGACCTAAAAGAAGTTTCTATATCGCATCATTTGAAATTCTCTACGATACATTTATCATCACTCACAAGAATAAAATAATACAGGAACTCCTTACGAGAAAAGAAACCGCCTCGAGGTTCTATGAAAAGACACCAAAGCAAAAACGAAGATTTTGATGGAGACGTAATGACAATGGAGGTAAAGGGCCACGGAGCCAAGTGGACAATAAGGGAGATATTGTCTCCGCTTCAAGAATTGATAGAACAGGGTTTAGCTAACGTGGTGTGGGAGTGTCGCAAATAATTGGGCAAAAGTGGAGATAGAAAAGACTCCTTGGGGCACAGACTAGAGGAACAGGGACAGAGAGCGACAGTGAGGGCTAAGCGCCGGAGCCTATAGATCGCATCTCGCGTTTACGGAGAACGTAGCTATATGTGTTTACCATCCCGTAGAGCTGCGGGGCGCTCACGCGGATAAACCGTCGGTGGGCTCCGTGGAGTTGGCTGACTGGCTAGCAGGCAGACAAGAGTCGAGCGCGCAGCGCCGGGCCGTTTAGATAAGCATCCATCGACAGGGGAGCTGGCCCCTCGGAAGAATCGCAGCTATCGCCTCCCAAATTATTATTTAATCCTCCCACGCCAGCTTACGATGGGAGGGGCTCTCCAGTCCGTCCGTCCACTTCTTCTAACTTCCCCTTCGAACAATGTACATTGTGTTCGGCGATGGCTCTCGCGATGCCATCTGGACGAGATCCCCGCATTTAAAACGCCGCTAATTTGCCGTAATCTCTTCCCCGCTCATAAATTCTATTACGAATCGTAGAAGAATCGTCTTGGTGGGCCTCGATCAAGTGATTCGGGGTAGCCATCGCCGCAGGGCGGGAGAGCGCGTACTTGTTACAACAATGCGGGCGGAGTGGAACGGTTATGGCTTCGGCTGCTGCGTCGGAGTCATGAGCTAAGAATGGAGCACTGGTCGTCTTACGTAGCGCGGGGCAGCTGACGAGGAGTTGGAGGGAAATTGAATAGAATCTGTTAAGTGCGACGTGGAACGACGAGTGGTATCGTCTCATCAACCGAGTGTTTGCTTCACTGTTGTTCTGGGGTTTTGCACACGCGCTGAGAAGGACGAAGGCGGTTTTCTGAAGGTTAGTGCTTCTCTCGGTCATCATATCTGCACTTTGATTCACTGGACGATTTAATTGTATTACTATATCATTTTCTCGAGAAGTTTTTCATTTTACTTTAAATATGAAAAATCTCTATTCTGTACTGCTGACAAGACCAATGTTCTTTACCGAATGTTTAAGGAAGAGTTAAGTTATACGAGTATTAAACTAGATATTGCATTTAATGCACTAGTGCAATTTATTTGTAGTGGTAGTATTTGCTACCCCAGAACGTGTGGAACTTGTACACTTTAGCTATAATTGACGACTAAATCTTAACTCCTAGATAATTGAAATCACATCAGAATTCTTGAAATCGTGCTAAATTTCAGTACCAGATGATCCCGTTAATTCCAGTGCGATAGTATGACGTGAAAGTGCTATAATTTTCAGCCAAAAAAGCGTTTTTATTCCAGCGTGTTAAAAGTTTTCTGGCAATAAATATGTAATGTAATTAAGATAATAATTTCTATTGAAAAATGAATCTAAAATGACACGGGTCTGGGGTATGTACAGTAGAACTTCAATTGTTCGAATCGATTAGGACTAGACCCGGTCCGGATAATCAAATATCGAAATAATTGTATTTCTAAAATAAAGTTATTTTCAAGACAAGACTAAAAAATAAATTGTTAGGGAGAAACAAAGAATAGTCAAAAACAATTTCATGACATAGTAGGTATATAGTGGTTACAATTAGCTCAGTACAGTTGAAAAATAAACGTCGTTTAGTATACAGTAATTGATAATGCAACATCTTTTTTGCCAATCAATCCGAGCAACTGGCGATCCGGATGATCGGAATTGAGATAATTGGGGATCTACTGTATTTATTTTTATTCATTTTAAAACATTCATGTGAAATATCACTTGAATATTTTACAGCTTTACGCCGGAATCCAATTGTACATTCAAGTACGTAAACTGCTGTCACCTCGCCCTTACGCTACCTTAACTCCGGACGACTATGGCTTAGGAATGAGTGACACTGTCATCCTATGCCCGCGTGAGGTTGAAGTTTGGAACCCTGATCTTAACGGCATTTTCCGGCACCCGTCGTTGCATTAGGTTGGGGTTTTCGTGCGTTGCGCAGCGCTTAACAAGGCGGTCTTATCGCCAACGTTTAGTGTCAGACATTTCCTTGCTTTATGGGTCCTCGACGTGGTAACCCCCACTCTCTGTATCGAAGCGGACTCATTCAAACCTCGTTGTCGCCGCGTTTAATAGATCCGTTTCTTGTTTCTTTTCGTTTTTTGTGATTCGGTACTGCACGTAAGGAAATTTCGCGGAATGATGAGTGGTCGTGATATGGTCGTTTCCAGATTATACGCCTTGAGGAGTAACGTGGAAGCTAAATTTTTTTATTTTATCGATGTAAAATTTCTGCTTCAGATACTAAATAAATTACTAAATATTTAAGGAGTTTTAAAGTAAGATATTGCAAAAAATATATATGAGAGGGTAAAAAAATTTAAGGGAAAAGTCTGGTAATGTTTCACAAGATGGAAACGTGACAACATAATCAATGGTTCTGTCAATAATAATAATAATAATACATTACCTTTACATTCCTAATAAAGCAGGTGGTCGTGGTTTGTTGGACATGAAAGTGTTGTGTAATCGTCAAGTAACAGGACTGAAGAAGTACTTTTATGCAAAATCTGAAATGTCTCCACTATTTAGTATCGAGTGACAAAGGTTACACTCCAATGAACCTCAGTAACAGTGAAAACTATCCTACTATCACCACATTCAAGGACAGGTTGAAGGCGTGGAAGACCAAGCCTACCCATGGCAGATTTCCCCATGCCCTTGAAAATGCTGATCACGATGCCTCTGTGCTCAGAGATGGGGCTCTATTTGGAGAGACGGAGGGATTCATGCAAGGAATCCAGGATCAAATCATCGCAACTAACAACTTTAAAAAGTACATTGAAAAGCAAGATGTTAATGAGAAATGTAGAATCTGTCACCTGTCATCAGAAACAATAGATCACATTACCACTGAATGTACAAATTTAGCTAACATACAGTATCTGCACCGGCATAACCTGACTGCTAACATTTTACACCAATCTATTGCAACAAGATTCGCATTTTTAACAGAAGAAGCTGAAATGACCACGCCCTATTATGAATACCAAGCAAGACCTACAATAGAAAACAAAGATTTTAAACTATAAAATGACCTACCAATACACACAGATAAAACAGTTCCAGCTAATAGACCAGATATTATCAAGGAGCGAAAAGCTTTCATCACTGATGTCACCCATTCAGCAGATCATAACATTGACAAAGCAGAAATGGATAAGATTTCAAAATACATCCCACTTTCAATAGAATATAAAGACATTTATAAACTCGAAACTCTAGAAATTCTACCAATCGTTGTTACAGCAAATGACCTCATAAATAAGAACCCGCAAGAAAATTTGGAAAAACTGAATCCCAAAAAACTTATTCCCAAGGTCCAAAATCTGTTATCTTAGAAAGTTGCCGTATTGTTCTCACCGTGCGTAACTTACCAAATGCTAGATAACCCCTCAAACCTTAAAAAAAAGAACGAGTGAATAATCCCCGATAAGAAATTATGTAATAATAATAATAATAATAATAATTACATGACATAATTTAATTTAAGGCATTTAATGAACATATGAAGAACAAAATTATGATAACGGAAGTCCAAAAAGAAAATTATTTCAAGTATTTTGTATTTAAATTATTGGATATAATTACGCTTTAATTTTAGTCTCTGCCTTCATAGCCCTGCGAGAAATACTTCCAGAATATATATTTGAGGAACTCCATAAAAAGACTATTTCTTCGTGTGTTTGGTATGAAATACTCCTGATGTACTTTGGAAGACAAAGAGTTCCACATCTGCTGCTCATGAATTCGAGCAGAGGGTATTTAGAGGGCCTCATAGCAGCGGACGACGAGGGTTCGTGATGCGGTATCACGCAATCCGGACCTTATTAACATTCGGAGACGAAACGGCGACGGCAGCCAGAGAACACTTGCAAATGCGTCTATGGTGATGGAGGAGGAAGGCCAAGGAAGATAGAGACAGTTGGCGACATAGGTAACGCACGAGTGGGAGGTGAGGAGGATGTGGCTGCTCGGAATACGAATCAGGAAATATTAAAAAAGTTATGAGATTGTTACGGATAAGATGGTGGTAAAATGTCCAGTTGATTTGTATATGTAATCTTAATATAATTTGTAATTTTTAAGTAACTGTTTTGTTAATTTTGAGTCAAAAGTAAAGCTATTTTTAAGTTTATTTCATTATTAAGAAAAAATATTCTACTCGATGTTATTTTGTGATTTTTAGTTCCTTAATTCCTGACGTCACGGAGTGCGAATGTTTTTCTTTCCTTTTTTCTCGAAAGGACTGCACTCGGCTCTGATATTCATTCGATAAAATACATGATTTTTGCTTCAGTAAGCAAAAATCCTGGCAGTTGCGGCTAACGTATATTCCAATTTAAGTTAATCGTACATCTTTTTGAAAAGGAATAAATTAATTTCAGTAAGTTATGAAGTGATGATGTTGCAGCAGGATTTATGTTTGAGACTTAATGAAATGTTGTGGTTGTAAGGAGGGGGAGGATTGATAATTATTGAAATATTGAGAGGTTCGAGATGATTCTAGTGCGAAAGAGACTCCCCGTTTTGGAGGGGATAGAGCAGTTAAGGGATGAGGTAAGTATAGCAGAAGGTTTGAGTAGAGAGCAAGAGTCTGTGTCGGTGGGTCGCTCGCAATCTGCTATCTTCCCGTTCTAGCTATCGGCCGCCCCGTAATATCCATACAATGTCACGCTCTCCCTGCGAGACGGCATACCCGACAATGTCATTACGTATTAATGAGATGCCGGCGCAGATTTGTCGGCGCGATCTCTGCCGGCCCTCCTCCTTTCTCCTACCCGCGCGCGACTCAGAGTATGTAAGTGTGTGTGTGTGTTTCGTGCTTGATGTCTTCAGGAGGGAGGAAGTGTACCTTAATCGACGATCGTTGCAGGAATATTCTCCAAACCGTGGAGAAACCAGCGTTAGATTTTCGTCGACATTACTAGAGCTATAACTCTCATTGCGATGAAATAAATACGAAGTGGCCACCTGCCGTGTCCTGAACTGATGGTACTTTGGGTAACAAGTGCTCTCGATAACTGGAGTAGTATCTGTCTGTTAGTTCTGCAGAAGGTAAATACTAATGGGGTTGGCCAATTAAAGAAGTAATGATTGGTGTTATTTATTGTCAAACAAACCTTTACGTCATTACCTTTACCTTAATGTACTTAAGAAATACACTCTTTATAGATTAACATATTGTAATAACTTGAAGGAGAAGTAAAAGACAGATTGAAGTACGGGTTTATATGTGTTTAATTATGCCTATTTCAATTATGATATAATTTAAATACATTCCCTATTGTGATACTGAAAACTAAAAATTGTGATTTCGAAACACCTCGAATATTTTTCGTGGGTATTTTTTTAATGTCCCAAAAATGTGAGTTACATTGCGGGAGTAAAAGGAAATTCACTTTTCCGTCATCTTATATTCTCATTGCGAATAAAGCACGGTATATTACTACAGGATATTGAGAATGAAGTCCAAACATTTTTTTAGCTTAATTTGTTTTTTCTACATGATTTTTTAAAATTTTCTCTAGATATTCTTCCATATATATTCATTATAAATATTAAAGTTGTAAAAGCTATAAAGGGGAAAAAAATATCGTATAAACTTCATTAATTTTGTGTAGAAACACACCTGATCACAAAAAAAGAAAAATACAAGAATGGTTAATCAGTTCTAAATTTCTTAGATGTCAACGGTATAAGATATCGAAATAAGAAATCCATTCGTAATGGACTATTTTTAATGCATATGTTTACTAAGTAGAGACCATGTCACTTTTCAGGGTAGAAAACGATGTATAAAAAATATTAATTACGTATCACAACGTAAACGTTAAACAAAGACAAAGAAGATAGTAATCAAATTTACATTAGACTACTAAATACAAACGAAGAAACGATGTAAAATATGTGGAAATAGGATTACACTGATATAAGGTGTACCATAACTTTTTTCTTAATAGTTGTCTGTTTTCTTGTGTGTTAATTTCATTATTAGACCCTCTCCTTGAGACGATAATCGTTGGACCCTCTGCCTCAGCACTTGGCCACTGGTAGCAGCGTCGACTGGTCTCGCTCCGGCGCCTTTTTACCTCCCCTTCAACCCTTCGCCCACACCTTCGCGACCCGTGCGTCCATTGTTTCGGTGGCGGCGGCGTCATTATTCCATTAGTCGCATCGGCCAAAGCGGCAGCCGGCTCCCACGACTATCTCTGCAGTATCGTTGGCGAGCTTAGCGCGGAAGTCTCTTAGCTTGTTCTACCGTTTTCCTCACGATCGCTGCTGGTTCTTTCTCTTCTCTCTTCACAAATTTTGCGGGAAAGATTGGCAGAGTGTCCCACTTAGAAGATTTACGATTCCGATTGATTAGAATTAGTGTTTCTTCTAGAACTTGAAAAGAGCACACACGGTGTTTCAGCGTTATTTAGTCTCCAGATTTCCATGGATATGTAAATTTTAATTGCTTGGTGCTAAAAGAAAGTGGATTTGAACTCAGTGCATCTTTTCACAATGATCTTTTCCTTTATATTTTGAAGTAACTAATTTGTAATTTAATAATACTTTAATGAAGATCAGATAGCATTAACCAAACTGAGTTATGGAACTGAATGATTCCTGTGTAATTAAATATTTTGAATGATAATTGAGATAATGTCATTTTCCTCGCCCCTAAAATTCTCTTGATATGGAAACAAAGTAATGGGAATAAAATACAAATTCCTCTCTTTCAAACTATTGGTGTACAGTTTAAAACACAAGAGTTTAAATAATTCAACTGTGAACACGGTCTTCTTCGGGTGAATTAAAAAATTCTTAACACTAAGGAAAATTATTGTCATTGCACAAATATATAAAAAACATCGTTAATTGATTTAAAAACCACTTGTTACTGTCATTGTTGTGACTTGTCCTCCCTTGCGGAAGTATGTTAGTGTTAAGGCACCACAGATTGATTTTACTGCAGTGAAGTGGTTTTTAAAGAAGTGTGCAGTGCTTACTAGCGTAGGTAGAATTAAATCACAAAAAATATTTTAAATCGGCATCAATAAACACAGTAACAAATATTTATTGTGATTTCAACTTGAAAAGCATACCTCACCGGCCATTTAAATAAAATAATTGCAATTATAAATGATAAACATTGCGTCTTATGGAGAAAGTACTTATTTTCATAAAATGACCGAAAGTGATGGAAGTTTACTTTGATTTGTTGTAAATTTTACGGAGTATTTTTTACATTACTTTTATCTATAGGTCACTGAACAATTGAGAAAGCTATTTAATTTTTTCTAAGGTGAGATGCACAAATCACGAAACCTTTGTGCTCGGTCGCCATGTTTGTACAGCTTGTATTTCAAACAAGTCAAGCGAGTTCCTTAATATTGTTTTTATTATACTATATAAATTGATATATAAAAATTAAATCATGTTTCTCCATCATTATTATTCATATTGTTATTTTTATAACAATTAGAAATATAGTAAAGAAAACAATTATACATCTTAGTAAACTGACAAAGTTGGAGTGTTGGTCCCACCTTTGCTGTATGTTTTGTGAGTCTTAACAGATTTTTGTTCGTTTGAAGAGGAGTATGTTCACAGTCAAAACGTTGAGTTTTAAACCGTTAACCAATAGTCCGAAAGTGACGAAATTGTGTTTTATTCAATAAATTTTTCAGACGAACTATTTTTTAAAGTAATGTGTGTTTTAAAAGAGAACGTTTGATACAAAAAGTAACATGTCGAAAAGGTTGTATCGCGTTTTTGGCGAATATTAACAAATACATAATTAATTTTTCGAACTCTAATATTCGAATTTACCGTACAAATCAGGTACTTCATGAAATGAAATAATAATGTTTTGATTTTACAATAAACTACGTCCAGAATTATACGCGAGGCTGAGCGAAAATTATATGGGGAAAAGTTCTGAAAGATCATTTGTTCTGAAATACTGTGCGTGTAATATCACAAATTTTAAGGAGAAACAGACACTTCACATGTCGGTTTCCACAATCCATCAAATAATGAAATTTATTTACGATATAAAGAATCAGATAAATTGCGCAGTTTGCGATATGGATTTATTAGTGAAGTATTGGACATTATTCGCTAGCTTATCTCATTAATGAAAATCATTTTGATAATTACATGTCATTGAGTTATGATATTGTTTCCACATATTGCAGCATTTTCCTTTCAATTGAGATAACCACGAATTTACTCATTATGTGCTAATTTTCACATTTACTTTTCATTATTTTGTACATTATAATGTTATTAAAAGGAATTTTCTTTTCAGGTGAGTATTCATACGTATCGTGATTACCGCTTGTGAAATGGATCGGTAAGTACATATCTTTTCATTAGTTAACTTCTACGGAGCGGCGTATGAAGAGCAGACCCGAGACTGACTTGGGAGTTTAAGCGACCTAGGCTGATAGATTTGTTCTACTTCCCTTCCTCCTTCTCCAAAACGAATTGTACTTCCTAAACTTTACTTCCAGGCATAATACTTGTATTTGATTTCACATCCTATCTTATATATTTTTACTTACGTATTCGTTTGTATTTTTAACAAATTACAACATTATTAATTTTGACTTTCGATTCTTGGGGTCAATGAATTACCATCACAAATGCGAGCCAAGTTAAATTTAATAAACACTCATTTACACATTTTTATTTCTTTCAAAACCTCATTTATTTATCTTTGGAGTATAATAAAAGTCGAAGTCAGTGTAATCTTTATTTTTACATCCCTCACTCGACCGTCAATAACTTCATTATGGTTTTATGTTAAAAAATTGAATCTATTTCAACGTACACATTAAAAATATGTGTACCTATATATGCGCTCTCTCAAGACTGCGCCCTAGACTGCAGCCTATTCAGCTTTACGGTAAATCGGGCCTTAATGGAGACAATGTCCTTAAAGTATAAAAGTATTTAAATTTTAATTAAGTTGCTTGTTTTTTTTACCATTTACTATAATCCTCCTTTTTATTTCAAATAGGTTTCTAGAGAATATTAGTCTATCAAAAGAATGATATTTAGTTTATTTTTGCAAAACTGGAAAATTAATGAAAGGTAAAAAATAGTGTGCTTAGAAATTGTTTCTGTGACCTCCTATGAAAGCAGATGAACCAACCATGAGATTCACATCTTTTTTTTTTTTGCATGCCCGCTTGAATATTAACTACAGATCTAGTAGATGAGCGATAATCGACATACAACCAGCAGACTTCGCATTTTCAGAAAATTCTTCCAACTCGGTGGTAGAGCGCTGATCCATCAGGTAGATTACAATGGAGGAATGGCATGCCTGATGAGTATCGTCGACTGCGACGGGAAATTCCAGGTTATCTCGAAGGCAAAATCGTCAAAAAGAATAGTTCAACTCGCTATCTACAGTGCGCATACGTGACTGTACTATTATCACGAGAGCGAGCTGTTCTACATGTCTGAAATGACAACTTCAATGATATGTTTATCTGTTATTATAAACTACGAAATTCCCCTGCGATTGTACTTTTCGTAATGCCGTTTAGCTCGGGAAGGGAGTGACATGTCATGTTGTCGATGTTTTCGCTTAAAATGAACTGTTCCATAACGATTTTACATAATCACATCCTCATTGTTACCAAACATCTGCATTTGTACATACCAACGTATATTTATTTTTATAAATAAAGTAAGGTACCGTAGGCAAATAACGCCCAATCAATCAATTTTTTTTCTGTTAAAATGAAATACATTGTTCGATAGAAAGGTTTACTATAATTTTATGAATTGAATCATACTAGTTGTGAGGTGTAACTATTTATAACTTTGTGTGCAATACCTTTTCAAAACCTTGTCTTGGGCGTTATTATAAATAGTCTCTTTATCACCACCCATTCGATAAACAAGGAGCCCGACGCAAAAATACATTTAATAAGGATTGTAAATCTTATAAAATATAAAAATGCCATACGAATTTGTTTAACAGAATACAAAAGGAATATAACAAATCGAAATTAAATATAAGAAATGTCAAACTTCTTAATACATGTAACGTAATTTCAAGCTTCTGTTATAATTCTTTTTTCAAATATTTTTTAAGTTCAGCATTTTATTTTACAAAAAAAATTATAATGGATATTTTTATTTTAAAAAAAGATTATGTAAATGAAGCCCTGAGGTCCTAGAGGTATGGCGCGTCATTGCCAATATGAGGGACTTGCGTTCGTGCTAATGTGTTCCAATGGATATATACGTACCGTGTGCATGAGCCGTGACGCTAGTCATACGAATAAAAGTATGTTATCTGTGGTATGGGCGTTAATTGCCGAGCCTACCTTGTCTTTATTTTGTAAACTTAACTCAACTTGTCTTTTTCGTTTTATGGACTCTCTATTCCAACCGAGTCTTAAATATTTCTTGCAAATAAAGATCAAGAACTGTTTTCATGTGAAACTCGTCATAGATTTTAAATGGAACGAGGAGATACTAATGTTTAAAAATACATTGAACTCACTTAACATATTTCACTTTTTTTTTCTTCCTCCACATATAGCAAATATTACAAATACACTATTTTGCCAAAATGACTTGTACCTCAATCGACTTTCCGATTAAGTTGATGATTAATAAATTCCACGCAAACACGTTTCATTAACAATTCAGGGCGCTGTTAGTTTTGTCTCTCGTGATCAAGTTATCGTATCTCAAAATATATCTACATTGGTAAAACTTCGCAAATTTCCCGTTTTAGAATAAAAATATAGTTGAAAGAGGTCTATCGGAAATACATAATGAAATAATCATATGATGATTAATTAGGGTTACATATTACAACCAAATTTAGGAAACCTGTAGGTAAAGCATTTGTTGTATACCTAACGGAGAAGGATTTTCTCAGCTCTATTAAAAACACGATTTTTATATATGAGAAGTATGTGCCGGACGTAGAAGACAATGAGCTGTTCTGAAAAGGACTTTTTACAAATACATACAAATTGAATTCCTAATTTGGAATTTGAAAATCTTAAATTACCGGCTGCTACAAGTCTAACCACAGACAATTCCATGTCTTTATTACCCACTTGTCGGTCAACACAGGTTAAATTAATCTTAATTCCGTACATCTAATTTTCATAAGACCATTTTCTATACAGATGCAAACTAACAGCGTTTACAAATTACTGCTCTGAGTGTCCACCAGCACAGGACAAATACGCCATTGCTCCGCGCGAGTTCCCGACTCCACCAGGAGAGTGTAGCAAGTAAATTGCTCCGCTCAGGATGCACGATTCGGACACGACCATTGTAAGCCACAAAAGTTAAGGAAAATAAATAAGTAATTGAACAATTACTTATATATCAACACATAACCTTTCCATTTCATGTATATATAATGCAAATATTACCTGTTTATGATTATATAATCAGATTACCGAAACGAAACCATCTTTATAATTATTTTTCTTTCGGAAAGGACTAATTCTATGTACAACTAACTCTTGCTCTTCATCTGAGGAACTTTCAGACGAAGACGATATTTACCGTAAAGTCAGAGTCCAACATGGATGCTTCATCCACAGCCCAACCTGACCTCAACTCCAGTGCAGTCCCTCCACTGAGAAAATTGTCAGAGCAAGCCCGGTTGCTCTGAGTGCGTGAAGAGTGCGCCTCGATAGACAAATGGAACCATATCTCCGCACAGGTGCAACTTCTCTACAAAATGGAACACTCAGAGAAGCGAATGGAAAACGCCACAAGATATGTTATTTTTATTCCGGTAGAGAGGCAATGTTTTTCGGAAAGTACCCTCGCTTCCCCTGTCGCCCAAAGGCTACTGCTAATCAAGGCCGTGCGCGCAGATGGAGCGTCAGCACTGTAACACGTCAGCACTGTGACTTTGCGGTCTGGCCCTTGTAACGCTGACGTCGCGGCACATGAGATAAAAAAACTCCGACCGGCGATGGGGTAAGCATTGGTCGGCGGCAGAGCACGCGTTTCTTATCTGTGGTCACTATCATAGCGATTGAATTGCAAAATAGTCGCCGCCGGCACCAAGTAAATACCGACTTAGCGAAGACGTCGCCGGATTTCGGATAGCGGACTTCCGGTTGAGAAGACGTCGTGTCGGAAAAGGTCAAAGAATAATGGTCTTTGTATCGATTCTCCGCAGCCGTCTTCAGTTCTTATCGATTGAGAGCGCTTGTAATTAAAGATTGCACACATATATATTTGGTCATCGTGTATGTAAAGCTCGAAATGATCGCTCGGATTCTCATAGAAAACGGCACAACATATTTCCAATTTTCAGCGATGCATTCTAACCTTCCCCGTTTCATTTAATTATTTTTTTATTAATCAAATTTCCCAACTCTCAACCTATGATCAAACACAGTGTTCGGTCAGGTGCTATTAATTTCTTATCTCATTTGTTTAATATCTATTAATATATTGCGTTTATACTAATCCTCGCAATTATTTTGTACGTATTGATTTGAAACCAGACTATTGCGTGCGCAGTATATTCTCTCTGTATATGCAGAGTACGTAACGAATATTGTATACATCTCCTATTTGGTGCCTCGTACTTCGCTTTTCACGTGTATAGATTCGGTGAATAAATCAGATACGTCCTGCACTTTCAAATCGGAGAAACGTAAATGAGAAATATAAGAGAATGTTACAGAATGATTAGGAATATTCCCAACTGGACCAAAGAGATATCCATACTTACAGTTTCGAAAAGTGATCATATGTGTACAAATACTGCTTCCTTCAATGAAACGAATTACGCATGCATATTGCATATATATATATATTTTAATTTCTGCTCGAAACATTTTTATTCGTAGAGTGATCCAATTGGTAATGAGAGAATATGTTTATCTTGGAATGGACATATAGGAGTTTTTAACATACGTAAGTTGACCTGACAATGAAATCTTCGCCTGTTTGTAAATACTAGTCATTGACATTAGATAATTGTTAAAAAGGATAAATAGGAAAATAAAACATACACGCATTCATTGCTATTGATCATTCATTGACTTACGCTACAGAGAAAAAATTAAAGCTACGCTCTGTAGAATGTACTTTATAAGTTACTGGTAATCATTCGGATCCTCAAGGCTTTACACCGGATTACACGCCTTTTTAGGTGATTAGAAACTAAAACAAATGAGAAAAATTAACAGGAAATGAGTATCCTCAGAAGTGCCGAGAATTTGTCTAACTGATCCATTTTCATGGACTGATTTTTCATCCTGTAAACAAGTTTCCTTAGAATAATTAATTCTGTTCGAATCGACGACTTCACACCTATGACCCCTGAAAGCTGGACGTGATCGCGAGATTCCCTACCGTTGCGTCAGACGTTTTCCGTGTTTACGTCCAGTAAGAATTGACGCAGATGATGTTTGTGAAGGACGAAGACGAAATCTATCGATCGTAATACAATTGTGTCTTCTTCTCTTGTCGACCAAGTTCACCCACTTTCTATACTGTTGATATACATTATCTTAATTGGCACGTATGAATTAATTATGGTTCATGTCTCTCACCTCTAATACATGATGAATTATTATTGCTAATATACCATAAACGAATTATATAAAAAATATGAATATTTTCCTTTTAAGTACATCCACACTGATTTTAACTAAGCCGTGTTTTGGGTAAAATTGTATTAAAATCTGTGTAATTACAGAATTCAACGAAAATTAAAACAAATGTTCCTAAATGATTTTCCGAGTAGAAATTGGAAGAATGAAAAGTTAAAATCGGTGCCAGTATATCACCTTTTCATGTCGATGAAATTTAGTTCAAGAAAAATGTTCTGAACGGAATCCGAATCATGGATATTACGGTAGCCTGTGGCAACCTGGGGAACAATTTATGAATTAGGAGTTACGATATGAGTTTAGTTTTCAGTGTATTTGTTCGCAATGCAAAAGAACTCCATTGCATTTCCGATGACGTAAGATAAGAGGTTCCTGCGCAGCAGAGGTGAGTATGGCGTCTCCGAATGCCATACTTCGCTTCGTTGCTTGAGAGGTTTCGCTTGTCCACGTTCCATTCCAGCGCGTTTCCTTCGCCCATTCCATTCGCTAGCTGCTTGTAGCAGATGGCTATCGGCAACGATTGGTTTGTCGCACTTCCGCCCGGCTTTAGACATGTTTTCTCTCTCTCGTTCTCCCGCTACTTTCTCTTACTCTTTCGAGGTTCTATTCAAACATGTAGATTTGATGGTGATACGGGTATTAAAAATACTTGACCTGGTTAAGTAGGAAGGTCGAGAATCCATACGCCAAGTATTGTGGGGTTTGAACGTGAATGTGGTTACATTGTACTTTATTATGATCTAATCGTTCTACCATTCTTCATCGTGTCCTTATGTTTGTCAACAACGGTATGCGGTAGTAATAAAACATGTCTGAATTTACGATCATCAAGGGTAATACTACAAACCCCATTTATTACTCATTAAGACAATTGACATAATGTGTGATGTACTCGTTAACGCAAATAGGGATGAGCTGAATGCGTAATTTCCGTTATGATGTGTATAAGTTTACTTGCTGAAATGTTGTTTTTTTTCGTCGCAAGTTCCAACTGTTAATACCAAAACCAAAGTTTTTTTAAAAATGTTGAATAACAATAATGAAAATGAGTTAGATGTGAAGATGTTGAAATATAATAACTAATCTTACTAAAATAAACATAAACCAAAAGATACCATTGCTTTTATTTTTTGTGTATCAATTATTCTAGCATGAATTTCGTACGAAGGGATTAAAATCTCACGTGTGGAGTGTGTGGGTATCGATTGTTAAATTATCCACCGTCGATAAACTCGTTTCTCATTCCTCTTTTCCCAAATGAAGAACTTTGGTGAAGCTCGTGAGTTGGTCCGTTTCCTCTCCCGAATCATGGACTGACTCCGTCGATGTCGCCCTCATCTTTCACCCTCTGTTGTGGGCTGTTTGTTTTCTCTATGGCATTCAGTAATTACATACCATACAATAACTAACCTCTAAATTTTTGCATTGTCTACTAATCCATTTCCATACCGTTTTCATGAAACATGCATTTTAACTTACACAAAAAAAAACATACTTAAGAATTTGACTCCATTTTTAATAATAGGTAAAGCACCTATATCATTTTTAGTAGATAATGATGATTTAGTAAGATTTATTTTACAAAATCTCAATATTCAAGTGCAACTGTGCGTGTATACTGAATTTTGTTACTTTAGTAGAAACAATTTGAATTTGAGATATCACATAGAAATATAAATAAGGGATAAGTATCGTCTCGACGTCACTATTAACACTACTTAAATAATTATATTTATTTTTATTTATCAAGAAATTTGAGTACATGAATCACTATTAACGTATTTTTATCAAATTTTGTAAAATAAGAAAATCAGATTCGAAGAAATTATCGACTTTTACTAGTATGTATGTATTGATTTTAAAAATATTGATATATGATCTCATTATGTACAAGGTCAGGCAGAAAAGTAATGAGACTGGCAACACTACAAGCGATCTGACAACGCTGCGCTGTTGTCCTTGATAGGGCACGTGTATCAGTACCCTCCCATAGCTCAGTGCGAGTTTTAACTCCTTCCGTTAACTACGTGATTTTTGTAACTGCTATTAGTGAAGTTGTGTTTTGGTTGTGCGTCAAGCAAAATGGAACAGCGGAATTTGGAGCAACGTTGTGCCATTAAATTTTGTGTTAAGCTTGGAGAATCGGCAAGTGTGACGTTTGAAAAGTTAAAACAGGCCTATGGGGAACATTCTTTATCCCGAGCTCAAGTTTTTCGCTGGCACAAATCATTTTTGGAAGGCAGAGAACACGTTGAAGATGAACACCGTTCAGGGAGGCCTTCAACTTCGAAAACTGATGAAAACATCGAACGTGTGAACACTCTTGTGAGATCAGACCGTCGTTTAACATTAAGAATGTTGAGTGAACAATTAAATTTGAACAGATATACCGTTCATCAATTTTTGAGTGAACATTTGCACATGCGAAAGGTCTGTGCGAAAATGGTGCCGAAAAACCTCACAATTCAGCAGAAGGACAATCCAAAAAACAAGTGTCTTGATCTTCTTGACAGAATCGCTAATGAGCAAGATTTCTTTAGTCGTGTGATCACAGGTGATGAATCATGGATTTTTGAATACGATCCTGAGACCAAGAGGCAAAGTGAGGAGTGGCACACTGCAAACTCTCCTCGACCAAAGAAAGCTCGAATGATCAAATCGAAGATCAAAACAATGCTGATTTGTTTTTTGGACAGAAGGGGAATAGTCCACAAAGAATTTGTTCCTCCAGGACAAACTGTCAACCAAGTTTTTTATAAAGACGTCCTTGAAAGGCTTAGAGAAAGAGTCATTCGCATGAGACCAGACATTGCAGACAAATGGATGCTCCATCATGACAACGCCCCATGTCACACTGCCCTCTCCATAACAGAATTTTTGACCTCAAAAGGCATTCCTGTGGTTTCCCAGCCCCCCCTATTCACCTGACCTCAATCCCTGTGACTTTTTCCCAAACTGAAAAATATCCTCAAAGGTCGTCATTTCGGGACTGTAGAAAACATTCAAAAGTGTGTAACGGACATACTGAAGACCTTACCGGTTGAAGACTTCCAGCGCTGCTACCAACAATGGGAACAACGTCTCCATCGGTGTGTAGCTGCCCAAGGGAACTACTTTGAAGGGAATAACATTGATGTTTGAAAAAAAAAAACTTTGGTAAATAAAACATCAGTCTCATTACTTTTCTGCCTGACCTCGTATATTGGAGTGGTAAATTAGACATTTACATTGGTCACTCTCGCAGGGATCGAAGTTTATGGACAAAATTTGTATTTTACCTCGTCGTCTCACATTATGTACATAACGTGGTAGATATCTTTGCTGAAACGTCACACGTTCCAAACCTCTTTTAGAAGTCAAGGAAATGGGATACTGATTTTGATCTTGACCAATATATTAAATAACAGAAAGATATCTTCGAGGATTGGTCAACAATAAAAAAAAGGATTCTTTCTTTTACAACACTAATGTTTCGGCAATTTATTTGTCTTTATCAGGGCTACAATGAACATACATAATTTACATTGTTTATAGTATTTATAGTATTTTAGATGTTTCAAAGTGTATTATAAATAATGTAAATTGTGTATGTTCATTGTAGCCCTGATGAAGGCAAAATAAATTGCCGAAACATTAGTGTTGTAAAAGAAAGAATCCTTTTTTTTTTATTGTTGACCAATCCTCGAAGATATCTTTCTGAAATGGGATATGTTTGTTTAGTTTGAGACAACAAAGACTGAATGAAACACCCATTGCACGACGTGATGGGAGTGAAGATTCAATTCTGTTAGAAATGAGAAGAGAACTGATCTCATTATTGTAAAGAACAAGTTCTTTCTTTCCGCGCTTTTATGTGTGATTATTACCGTATTCACGTTGATTGTCTTCCTCTAGTAGCGATGTCTACTAACGGTAGAGGCCCTTCGAGAGAAGAAATAGTCGGAAGTGGAGAGCCATCCGCGATAGGATGGCGGGGCGGGCAATCTGCTGGAGGAGGACTCTTTGAAGGAAACGGATGGTGAATGAGAGAAACATATTGGTAAACCATCTTCGTAAACCATGGGCTCCTGACTTAGGAGTCAATGTCACTCACATGTTGTTATTTTAATATAAATTTTACCTGATGATGACTCATATCAGGGTCGAAACGTTTAATAGTGATCACAAAATCCATGAAGTGCCACTCTCAGTTATAAAATTTATTGTTGCCAACGTAGCTGAAAATTTTTCTTTTAATTCAGTTACCTAAGTTCGTTTCGTCTCAACTTAACCCAGATTTCTTGGTAAAGATTCCCGCTTTATTTCATTCAGTGCATTTATGACGACGTATCGGGAGAGATTGGTACCGAGATGCATACATAAGGTAATATTGTATTAATCAGGATATGAGTTCTGTAATTTCGTATTCGAAGTGCGTGTTTGAAATCTAGAATGCGTGCTCTTGAGGTGTGCTGATGGAGTGCGTATACTAATCTGTTGATTTTACCGTGGTGATGTTGAAGCGCCGAGAGTCGTAACTGCAACGCAAGTGAAGGAGCTTTTGGATAAATCTGCGAAATACTGTATTATATTATTATTGAGTTTGCATTTTTTTCTCTTAGCAAGAGGGAGTGATTGAAGTATATGATTTCGTTTATTTATAAAATAATCATTAATATACAATTTTGATGCATATTTGTACTTTATTTATTTAAATAAAATATTTTTTTCACTTCTTTTTGTATCCTTTTTTCCCTATCTATTATATTTTGCTTTCTATCACAGCATCTCTTCTTCAAATGGTAAGAGTTTACTGAAGTCTATGTGACAACATTCCATTGAGAGTACCGTCCAGATGACTCGAAATCTCTGCGATACTTTGGACAGCATTTCCGTACCTATCTGGCACTTTGACTGCCAGTTTGCCATCATTGCTGCCTATCGATATATCGGACATTAGATAGCATTGATTAAACAATTTACGTACTGGAGCGAAAAGTATTTTTCCGGGTGCTCGTTTATCGGACAATATCGTTAATTTGAAACGATAACGTTGCGATATCAATGCAGATTTTGAGCTTCAGCCCCTGATTGTAGGCCGTTTACGTATAAAAGAAGAAAGGAGAAATGTTCTTTTTTATAGTATGCATTTTCTCGGGTATGGGCTCCCTAAGTGTACTCTGCTTTTCCTTAATTAAATCTGATTTTATTTTTAGATTTTAAGCGCCTGGCAAAGATATGGTGGATGAAATGCCAAAAAAATACACATTCAAACCAAGAAAGTTTTTTTCTGAATTAGTTCTTGGAGACTTGCTCGATTTCATTCTTACTCGTCGATCTATCTTATTTCCTACAACAAACTATGCTTCCTCTTTCTTCGTAAGTATAAGGATTAAGAACCTCTGTAAGATTGAAAAAAAAAATTAATTTCAGTACTATAGTGCAATTATAGTATTCAATGACTGCACTCGAATCGTTCGTGTCCCCTGGATAATAGGGCTTCTTTCTGTATCATATGAGTTTTTAAATATTTTTTTTATTTTCATAATAATCTTTTTCATTTTTTCCATCACAGTTATTAGAATAATTTCCTGTATGAGTTGACATATAGTGAGAATATTTTTCTTAATTTATGTAGTAGATTATTATATATTAATATTATTATAAGTAGATTAATGTATTACGATATGCGTAAGAATACTGTGTTTGTGGTTTGTATTATTGACCATTCGATCAAAAACAAACAAACAAAATTGATTGAAGGATATTTAGTTGAAGTAACTTCCTTATAATCCTTATGCTCGAAAATATTTCAGATAATCTCATCGATCTACAAAATGTTTTATCTGAGATCTAAATGTTGTTGGTATCTCTGAAGATGTGAAGATGAACAGCCATTTCATTATGAAGTTGGATTTGCAATGGCAGGCGATCAGAGTATTGCAATTTCAAATTCCATTTTAATAAACTTTCTCTATTACCTTAACTATTCAGAATATTAAAATCCTGGAACATATTACAGTATAATTTGTGGTTTACATTCGGTTCAGAACCGTCGTTTGACTACTACGTCCAATGAGATCTGATCATTACCTCCAACGAGAGAAGTTCTGTGGGCCAATAGGTTCATGTTTACTTTGTTCATTTACATGCAGCATGTAAACCTTCTGCAACCGCTGTGTACCGAGACATTGATGTATCTGTGGAGATAAATCAATGTCTGTTTAGGTTTAGACATTAGTATTGCGGGTGTCCAATGACGCTTGGCGCGTCGCCTGAGACGTGTTGGAGGAGCAGTGACAAATCAAACACGAGCCCAGGCACATTCTCACGAATCGTGTTCTCTTGCTCGCTCTATTGTTATTTCATTCACATTTGCAAGTACAGATGGTGACAAATCTGTTCTCAGAGATTTCTTGCGCTAAACGAAAATTCCCTTTGGCGACACTTTCCATTTCGTAGAATACAATTTCCGGCACTGTCCAAAGCATGCTTACTCTGTATGATAGTTTGTAGAAAACTTAATGTAATATTAATTCTACTGCGGAAAATCTGTTGTTTCTCTCAGGTTCGTCGCCGGGGGTAGATAATTGATATTAACTTATTTTCCGTATATTTTTATTTATTAATTGTACATCCCAAGTTATCATTAGTTCAGAAGTGGTAAATTAACGGCAGTAAAGGTAAAATGTATTGAACTTGACAGAACCCCAAAATACCCGACATTTCGGACGGGTTAATCCAGGGTCCCCGAAACATATAGATACCCCCGCGCCTTTCAGATACGTACCAGAGGTCTCTCTACAGGCAACACACATGTTATCTCCCATCAGAACCATTTTCTCTTTTTGTCTCTCTCTCTCTCCCTCAGAAAGCGCAATCATCTCTGTCACTCAAAATATGTCATGCCACACAAACTCTCACTTATCCCTCCGGACACTGATGATTGATGGACTTATGAACTGATGGATTCCTTACAGAATGTATTCAAGTAATAACAGAAAATTTCTTAGAAAACCACGATTCATGGGAACTAATCACTCAAAAATCTCCCTATGTTCACTAAATACCTTGGCACTTCACTGTCTTTGCTTCCAACGTATCACTGAGCGGTAAAACGTAGGTCGATCCCTACGCAATCGACGTGGATGATGTTTCTGCGGTTCACCTCATCTACTCTAGACCTATGTCAGTTTGGTATCTTACGTACCCCAGCAACTCAACATCTTTCTCAGTTTCTTCGCCTAAATCATGCGATTAGGTGGCAGAGCAGTTCTAATGACCTGACCCTCACAGCATCGTAAAGAAAGCATTAATGAAAGAATAATATAAATAAATAAATAAATAAATAGAGTTCACTCTCCTGTAAAACTATTGAATCCATACAACACAACTCGTCCCATACACGTAACACTTACGCCATCTAACGCCTTGCGCACACTCACAGTTTTATCACCTTGGGATCTCTTTCCCTTGTCGCATCGGAGGTTACCGCTCTCCAGGTTTCCTTTCCTTTCTTTTTTTTTTATTTCAACGGGCGCGAACCAACGTGGAATCGTGGTCGAAGAGGAGGGTGTGGAGGAAAGTGGTGGGTGGACGGGTGGATGTTATGGTCGCGGTGGTTATGGAGGTGGTGGATTTGAGCTGTAAGTATTTCGTTGATCGTTTGGAAGGTGCGTTTTCGTCCGTTATCGAAGTATCCCATCTGTGTGTCGCGTTCACCTCGCGACTGTTCATCAGGATCTGAGGTGGGTTGGGTGACTGACGCGGAGGGAGTTTGACTAACGTTCGTGGTGATGAAATTACGACTATGACGAAGATATTATTGGAAACAGTAGGATAATGAGAATGTCCGTAAGATATTATTATGAGATTGTAATGTGAGGACCACGCCGTTCTAGAAGTTGTACTATGCTATATTTGTGTAATACATAGATTGTGGGATGAGGATGAGGCCCCATTGAAGAATTTCGCTGTAACGTGAGAACCACGTCAGTCTATACATTCGTATTATGCTATCTCTGTGAAAGACTTTCACGTAATGTGGACCGAGGCGGGGTCCCATTGAAGAATGTCGGCAAAATACAGAGAGAAAGACTGTTACTATGTTTAGGAGTAAGGTATTTTTGCCGCATGCAAAGATAATGAAAGACTTAAGGAAAGGTATGTACGAGGGTGTAGGGTACGGGGCTTTGTGTTGTTGGCTGCGCACCACTCCCGGTGAGGTCATTGCGTTCCCAGGGCAGCTGTTGGAAGAACGAGAGGGTGGGATGCATGCTATGGCAGGGACAAGGTGTAGTTGCCTACTGGTCACGTAACATTCTCTTCCGTATATATTGAAAGGGCTGAGGATTTTCGGCGACTTATTCGTGGGGGTTGAGTCCGCAGGTTAAGGCAGATGTGACCTGGCTAGTATCGGTCGTCAGACCACTGTAAGAGATTGCTGAGTTAATCTAGAAAACTCTTGCTACTAGTTGCGAGTGATGTAACTTTTAGCAGTACTTCCTTCGAGAAAGCTAAATAGTAATTTTGGAATTTTCGGATTACCTAGGTGGATATTCCGACATAATAGTCATCAACTGAATTTATATGTATGTAAATAATATGTTTTCTGATAGCATTAACTTTGTAATAACAATTTTGTACTTGTATTTATAATTTTGATAATTTTTCCAATTTTGTAAATATTCAGAATTTAATTTCATTTGTATTAAATTATTAATTATTGTTATTACGTGTTTGTTTGATTGTCCGGGAAACTGGACTGGTGGCAGCGGTAAACTACAATAGGAATATTGGTGTTTATGTGGGGATCGACAGTCGTCTCATCTCTACTGCTTCTCCCCACTATTGAATCCCGCTTCTACCAAAACTTACACCGTATCTGGCCTAGTGAGGTGAGGTTACAGAGATAAATATGAGGTTAGTCAAAAGTCAAATTCGAAGTGTCCCACAGATCCAGAAGGTGCCCAGGGGTTCGCGGAGTATTAATGAGTCCCGAGTCTATCCTGGGATCAAACGGGTCGGAGTGAGATGCCGGCCACATCCCGTCCTCCATGTGCAGGGACTGTGAAATTTGGAGCTCTACTCTCCGCAAACCCCTTTGGTAAATGTGAGCTTAGGTATGGCAAGTATAGAGAACAGTGATTTTGAAACAGTTGAAAGGAATGACAAAAATACGAGAGTAAAAGAAGCAACTGAACACAACTAAAAAAAATGCTTACAAAGTGGCATGAGAAATCTTTAACATTTTACAACCGTGTGTCTCTTGACATGCGTTGTAAGTAGCGTTAAAACTGATATTACGACCGTTGAAGTTTGGCTGCAGGGTCTTCAGTCTGATTGTTTCTTTCAGTGTTGTCTGAGATGCTGAACTATGTAACTTTCGGAATTCCTATGATCAGAAGCGTTGTTGGATTTGTTTTGTTATTGTTTGAAAATTAGATATGAGAAAATTCGTAGTCGTAAAATACGATAACAAAATAATATGAGAACAAATATGAGCAATTCCTCATTGCAGAATGTATTATTCTGTACTCCCAACGGAAGATGGAGAATTCCCCACGATCAATGAGGCTTCATAAAAACTATTCGATGCATGGAAACGTATTTAAATATATTTTCCTTTGATTTCTAACGCCTTATTTTAGAGATCCTTTTGAGAAAACCAAATCTTATCTATTTAACGACAAGTTGTGTTCCATCTCAATTTCTTATTTTTATCAGTTCATAACTGATGAAATAGAAATGCATGATTTATATTAGAAACATAAAATAATTTCAATAGAAACAATACTGTTTTGTAAATTATAGATAACCATGACATAAGTTGGATTGTAGCGTAGCGGTTTGGAATATATTGTAATGTAGCGGTTTGGAATAAACTTCAATTTATTGTTATTGTTCTCAATTGTTCCCATTTGCGATCAAAGGAACATAAACATTAGGAACATTTTGCGTCTCTAAAACCTTAGTTCGATGAAGTTTACATTTTAGACAATATTATATAAGTCAATTGATTTAGTCAATTGATGACAATACTCGAAGTGAAGGAATAATACAAACTTCATGATCCACGGTAGGCGTAATCGTCCGTAGACAGGTGTTCACCGGGTTGTCCATTTTCGTGGTAGATCAAAATTTATCTTCAACCGATTAAAATCTGTAAGATTTGACATTTGCATATTATCTTATACTTGGTAATACAAAAATGAGCAACATAGAAACGTCTTTCAATTTATCATATTATCTTATGTAAAAAGTGTCAATTTAAAACTGATTTCAAAATAATGGAAATGTGTGGTGGACCAACTAGTTGCCAATCCCAGCCTGATCTGAAGCACGAATGGATGAGTACACGGGCGAGCCAGTTGCCTTTTACTCAGTAGACATGCTCAATCTTCAGAGCGAGGAGTGTGGAAGGTAGCAAGGGATGGCAACTGCGAGTGACCGCGTTCCAAACGTGCGATTTACGGGCCTCTCCGCCACGTAGATTGCAGATTCGAAGCGATTGACTTGCCTTGTTTGTTCCGCTGTCCTCCGCGTCTCGCCTGGACTGTAGCGCTGGTGGTGGTCCACTGGTCGTCGTAAGTGTGTGTAGGTGTGAACTGATATGGGCGTATGTGTGGATGGGTTTGAGAGAAAAACACGATATTTTATATTTATGGTCGATACTTTTGTATTTTATGATAGCGTATGAGAGTGATAGAGGTGAGATATATTTTTGTAGTGGCTTCTCAAACTTTTATATTATGTGAAAAATTCTTGCAGGTAAAAAAAGTTATTTTTGAGACTAACACTGTTAGCTTATACACTCAACATTAATATAAGTTAACCCTACCAATACATATCTATTTATACATATCTACTAATAAATATCCAAAAGTCATAAATTAAATAAATAATACATAAGAGAGAACTTTTTAAATTAGTAAACTCTTTTTATTGAATACTTTCTTGCGTAAAAATAAATCGTTAATTCTGTAAAATGGGCTCTAATGACCTCGATGTTGACGAGCCCTAAAGCCCCAACCAAAAATAAAAAATAAATAATTCTGTAAAATAATTTTCATTTCGTAGAAGTATTCTATATTTCAATTCAGCCATAGAAAAGGTGCAAACCAAACATGTACATCCTGTGTAGTAATTTACTTACATGATATGGTTAAGCTGACCAGGACATCAAAAGAGAAAACTTGAAAAGAAAAAAAGCATTTAACTTATCCAATAACCCCGATTTGACGATTACTAGATTTGCACTGGAAGCAAGCGAATAAATATTTCTGTAACTAATTGGTGCATTTAATATTATGCACTTCTGACTAATGCGAGCCCATGGGATTGAGCGTTTTCTCTCATTGGTTTTAAGAGTGTGTCGGAGTGTCCGCTCTAACAAATCCTTTAATGTTTTATTACCGCGCTTCGCTTGTCGGAGATTCGTAGACATTGCGGTTCTTCTTCCCAACACTCCCGACTTCCCAAGCCTCCCCCCACCCCTTCCCCAACCCAACCTCACCCCTCCTCCACCCCGTTCTTCCACTTCGCCGCGATAGTAGCGAGCGGCGGCAGTGGCGGCCGAGACGCCAGATACGGAGTGATAATGAGTTGGGGGATGCCGGCGGCGGAGCGAGGGGTGCTAGGGCCGCGGCGGGAGCCAGAGATAAGGAACAGTGTTTGGAAAGGGTGGGCTACAGCCATAGCAGTGCGGAGGGACGCGGCTAAGATAAGGGCGCAGAGTTCCGGACAGGCTCCGCGGCGCTGCCGATGGCTATCGCCACATGGTTCATTAGCATGGTCTGTGCAGTGCCGCTCCGCCCCCGCCCCCGCCGCTTCCACCGTTGGCGACGACGATGACGACGGCGGGGGTGGATGTAGCAGTGGAAGCTATCGTTGTGGGAATGGACGGAGAGTAGTTGTGGGAATAAGAGGATCATGATGAAAGAGGTGATTGAAGTGCTAGATCTGCAGGGGGAGATGTTGGACGACTGAACACAATAACAGAAGTGACTTCCGAAGTCAATGCGGGCGATGCAGTAATGCTGGAGAACTTTTGGTGAGAACTATTCAGGTTGTTGAACCAGAATCACTCATAGTTATTTTTAAATATGGAAAATTCAGTGGTGGATAATAGTAGAACTCTGTATTGAACTAGTTCTGTTGAGTTGTTGACGAACTATAGTTTGATTGAAATATCTTATTATTTCTGTGGAGGTGATGGTGGAGACTGAGAGGAGGAGGTGGAAATCGTTTGGAGAAGGGAGCAGTAAGTTTTTTTTCATACCACGCCACGATTCTCTTGTTCTCCCCTTCGTGCGCTGTAATAATCTCGAGATAAGGTCCAACGTTATCAGAGTTCTTTTAAAATTAGGGATCGCAGCAAAATGGGGAGGAAAAAAATTCTTGGGGACCTGAGGGGATGTCGTATCCTCGACACGGGTTTCGCGATGCCTATCCCAATGAACTGAACGCGAAATGTTATCGGGGAACTCTGCTGTCTAGAGTGGAATGAAATATTTTTGCTCAAAAATGCTGCCAAGACTGCATTTAATTTTTGTAGAGAGTTAACTTACTTCGCGTTCCGGTGGGAAGTTTGAGATTGCCTTATCATTTTATCTAAATGTGTGCCAAGTATAGGATAATCAGAAATGGGATTAAGTTCATTAGTAGAAGAAATTGTAAATAGGTCCCGAAATCAGACAATATAATACGTGCAATGATATTTGTAAAAATTGAGGATGGTTCGAGCAAATTTTATGACAATAATGAACAAAAAAAAATCTTCGGTTATCACATCCTTTTCCAAAGATGTTGTTTAGTTTAATTGTTCGCTTATAGAATGTATGAATAACTTAGTTATTATTTTGAACGTGATATTATGTTTTTCTTTTGCACAGACTCACGGCCGTATCCCATCATTCATCTGTTACCGATTTTTCTCTGTTACCGATTGCTATTCTTAACAATTGCCTGCTAAGGTTATCTCATGGAACTAGTGAGATCTGTAGTGAACTGGAGAGGGTACTATGATTGGCAAGACCGTGACGTTGGGCGCTATGTCAGTGAACGTACAGTCTCTTGTTATCCTATCCCTTTGCCATCATTGGTCACTTTTGATTTAAGTGAAACGATGCTCAACTTATGCCATGGTCTACTAGATCAGATTTTCGTGCTAGAGAGAGACAGAGACACGCTCCAGGTGTGCCAACTCATGGGATATTAAGCGCCACGCATCATGGGCGTTTTTATCCAGTTTCTATAGCTGAGATCACTGCGTGGAACTTGTTGGCTCACGAAACTGACATAACATCTTCCTGTCAATATTCACTTGATACCTTTGTGTCAAATATATTCTTAATGTTGTTCCGTAGCTCGCTTTTTGTATCTATTTATCAATAAATAGGTCTTATGAGATCTCGGATGAGAACTCTTTTTATCTATTTCTCAAGATTCAAAAACATTTCAGTACAACTAATTAATGTTGCGTTATGATCCATGTTATTATCAATATTTTTATTCTGAATCAACAAAAATTTCTTCTAATATGTTTCAAAAATATTTTTTGGAGAGAGCCACTTCACGGGGTTGCTTCTAGAACAGCTTCTGAAAAATCTACTGAAATGTTATTACAAAGATCGCAGAATTTTATTTTACAATTTTTAAATATTTTATCCTGATATTAAATACACTAATTTATCTTTCGTGTTGTCAATGCACATTACGTGAACACTGTATTACTTACTTGTCTTGTAAATTTTTTCTACCATAGCAATGCATCTCTGACTTATCAATACTGTTAGAATTTGTCATGATGTCATACCATCATGTCAGAGTACCTAGTGCTCTAAATGTATATTCTTAATACTCTTTAAGAGTGTCCATTCCTGCTATGTTAAGTTCTTATTTTCATAATTTTGATCTATAGTTACTTATTCTGATTTTGTGAATTCAACGTTTTTCCTATGAATATTTAACACTTGGTAATTGTGGAGCTTTAGCAACATTATCAAAGCATGATACATTGAAAGGCGTTTCTATGTTGCTTATTGGCTTATAAGCAACATAGAAACGCCTTTCAATTTATCATGACTATTTAACAGATGAAAAGAAGTGCTATGCGAGAAGAAATAACATCGCAAAGGTTTACTATCTTTTATTTGAAAAATATGCCACAGATATTACACCGAACAGTCTCTTTCCTGTAATATATTATTCACTTTTCCATCACAGTAGTTTTATCTATTGTTGTAAAATTTTCGCTAGCCGTAACTTCACTGCCTATTAAGTCTAACCTGTTGAGCTTCGTCTTGGAAACTTCAGCTGAGGAATGCTATGTACTCACATATCCCATCTTCTACGTCCCACCTTCTTGGTGTAAGTCAATCTCTTGTGTAACAGTTTTATATCCTCATCGTTCATCACTGTTGTATTGTTAACTGAACAATCCACTTCTTTGCACCTTCAGTTTTACTTTAGTTCATTTGGATATAACAGTTCTTACCTACTACTCCAACCCCGTTGTAACATTCCATTTGATGTTTGCCCATTTCCTGTAACTTCACTCTTCTCTTTTGGACTCTGTAGCTCATTTTGCGATTCCTCAACCTATTCTTCTTCATCCGTTTACTATCTCCATTCTATTTTGTTGGTAGTGCCCTTTACTCCGTTCTACATCATTACTTGCCACTTGGCTTTACCTCGGTTCTTCCAGCTAAGCCTAACATAACTCGACTAACTTTCGGTCGGGCGAAAATGGCGACAAGCCGGGAATCGAATCCGGGATACTGCTTTGATCGCAGGGGTGTTACCAGTACACAACCCGTTCACCTTCTACAACTGTACACCATTTCCACCCAGACCTAAACCCCGGAAGACCTGAGATACATCCCCATGCAGGAGATAAGTGAACTAGGCGGCACTATGCTGTGGGCACTTTATTACCGGTTTCACACATACCTACGTGTTAAGGTTCGTCATGTATATTTCTTCCGACACATGTACATGACGAAAAAAGTGCCCACAGCATATTGTGCCGCCTGGTTCACTTATCTCCTGTATGGGACTGTGTCTCAGGTCTTCCGGGGTTTAGTTCTGGGTGGAAATGGTGTACAGTTGTGGAAGATGAACGGGTAGTGTAGTGGTTAACACCCCTGCGATCAAAGCAGGTGTTCCGGGTTCGATTCGCGGCTCGTCGCCATTTTCGCGTGACCGCAAGTTATCACATATCTTCTCCACGTGTATGGTACACGGAAGAAATATGTACATAACCCGACTACTTCTCCCTCTCTCTGGTCCATTTCAAAGACTTTTCTTCACTCTAATTCAACCAAGGTTATTTATGTTTCTCTAATTCCACTTCAATTCATTCAATCTCAAATTCCAAAGACGAATTTCGGGAGCGGGAGATGAATCAACGTGTATTCCAATTTTATCTTTTGAACTTGTTTCACGAAACGTCCAAGATTTGTGTAAATTAACATTTCTTTGTATATTACTCGAACATGTTTATGTTTTCAAATATTAATTACAATTTAAAGCTGTGGTTCATGTTCTTGAAATTTATTCAGATTGTTGGGGAAAAATGATTGCTTCTAGAAAAAATTCTTCTTAAATATTTTTCCCTTCTATTTATTCTTCCCCAATAGCTATTAGAGTACCATGTGTACTAAGCAAAACCAATTCCAAGGTTCTAATTTTACTTTTTCTTCAAATATAATTTGTTCTTTTCTCCATACCTTCTTTCTGTTGTTCTTTCACCCTCGCCTTCACGACGCGAAATGCTATGCGTGTCGATCGCCGCACTCTGCCTGTCCGATCAGAATGACGCGAAAATTACTGGCGTCCTCGGTTCCGCCGCGCGCGATAACAAATGCGAAACAAAAAGCGTCGCGGCTGCATAGTCGGAGGCGGATCGACTGGGTCCTCTAAGGGGTCCTCCCTCCCTCCGAAGTGACTCGCATCGCTCGCTCGCGGGACTCTTTCGTACTTCACGGCTTTTTGAGCATCCGAGGGGTTATGTCAATCGAACTGCAACTGCAGAAGCGCCCAAGGGCAGCGATGATTTAAAAGCCATTTACGTCGATGCGAGACAGGGAAGATGTAACAATTACTAGGGTGGGGGTGCGGTTGAAAGGGAGGAAGGTTTATACTGGGCGTGGGTAGTTTTGTTTCGCTTCTCCCATCATTTCACTCCCAGCAAGGTTCTCTCGCTCCGTTGTAACTTGTGTTTACTGGGCTTCCTGACCAATACCCTGTTATCCCTCTTATCTAGAAATTGTAAATTCCGATCCGCAGATGTCTTCGAACCCCTTGCTCACTCCTCACCCACTCCCCCAATCTCTTCTCCATTTCCCCTTTCTCCATCTAGATCTATTTGACCACCGGCCGATCGGAAGGTTCTGTAACGAATGAGAAGCCGGCAGCCGCGATTTACGAACGTGAAATATGAAGACATTTCAATACTGCTCTGACCACGCGCTGCTCTGTTTTGCTTTCAATTTTCGTGCCATATATTGTAACAAAAGCGTGCCGCTGGACGTGCGAAGGGAATGAGCGAAAGGGATGAGTTGAAAAGAGAAGTGGAGGGGGTGCTTCAGAAAGGAGATTTATGGCGCGGCTAGCGGCGGCCTCTAGTTCCAGTGTCAATTGTTGGAGTAATGAGAGCTCCTGCCGCCGCGCGACGGCGAGCGTTCGTGTCGCCGACGCTTTTGCTACAACCGGGTGGCGATGAATTGCATCGAAGGTTCGGTGGTTGAAGGCTAGAAGCAGATGATTGCTTTGTCAATTGTGTTCGAGAAATGTTTGTAATGAATTTACAGAAAAATCTAGTGGAGATTTTCAACGTTGTTTTCGTGAATCGCTACAATGCAGACCTTCGAAAGATTCTGATGGAAAATTTACACGGTTCATCCTGGGATTTTTGTTTCCTTATTTCATAGTTATTCAGTCACAAAATTTGTGAAAAAAATGCACCGGGTCATGCTGTTAGCATAATCTTGAAGTGGAAGATAGGTTGCGGAAGCTAAATAAATGCAGAAACATGGAGAAACAAATAAGCTCAAAAATTATTTTTTCCCTAGATTTCTCCAAACAGCGTCTATTTTCAATAGTGTCCTGGGATGTCCCTACTTGGCAGATATTTCTCTCTTAAAAACACAGAAAAAAATCGCTAATTTTGGATTCCACTTTCCATCCGTATTAGGACCCTGGATTATATGATTAGGGAAGAGATGAAGCCAATATTTATTCATAAACAAATGTTATTATTTTACACTATTACTGCCGATTTCTTCGTGCAGCATTTAAAATTAACTAATCAATATGTCAATTTGTTACCGACGTAAACACTTGCGAACTGCGTATGACGTGGAGCCAGTGGTGGATCTATGGGTGGGAGACTGTGGGGGCTATAGCCCCCCCCCCATTGGACCTGAACTCTTAAGAGATAAAATTGAAGTTTATTAATGGCATACTTTGTAAAAATGTTTCCAGATTAATAATTATTATAAGTTAATGATTGTTATTGTTATTATTAATAATACATATTAATAAAATAAATAATAATATATTAATATAATTAATACCATATTAATAACTTTAATGAATAATTGTTATTATTATTATTAATAATACCAGATTGTTAATTATTTATTTGATGTATTTTATTTAAAGGTAATATTTATAAAATTTGTGTTGTAAAACCATGATTTTGAAACAAAAATGCTCCCCGGTTAGCCCCCTCCCCTTGATTACGGTCAACATCCGCCACAGCGTAATAAACTAAATCTCCAAAAATAGCAAAGGACTGAACCATCCATTCCAATCAATGTGCCTTAAAGTAAAACCAGAGAAAACTCCGAGCGAAAAATCAAGTGTCTTTTCTTGTGGACCACAACGTGACCTTCCGTTCTTCAGTTAATGTGTTGCGAGAGAAGGGATTCTCGCACATCTGCCGCGCGATTCGCCTCAAGTAGCAACAAGACGCGTCGAAGCGTCGCTTGCGCTGTAAATCCAAGTGCTATACTGCTGTTGTGGAAGATGGTCGTGGCCAAAGATTTGTGGACAGCATCTCTGCCACAAGTACTTTACGTAACCTTGCCTATTTCACTGCTGACGCGGATGCAAGCTATTATTATCTCTGCCGAAACTGCGTGCCCTTTTCTGTGATATTTTAACATTTCCGGATAAACCCTTCAATTTTGGTTTGGTTTGGAGTCGCGAAAATTTAGACAGTGAAATTTGTGTGCAGGAAGTTTGTGTTTACGTGCATCAAAGTCGCTGGGTGATGCAATGGTAACTGAGGAGAGTTGTCAAATTACGATAGATGTCTTTTATTTTCAATCTTCTTCTCTTTGCACATCTTTGCATTACTCTTTGTACTAAGGTGTAACTAAATTAGAATTACTTTATTCCCACACTGAGAAAACACTATACATGTGAGAACCCTAGGTTTGGATGTGAGATCCAAATTCAAAGGAAGGAACGGATTTCTCTAAACATTTGGATAACTTGTATTCAACGCGATGTACAACTCAATTTAAATTGTGAGCCGTTGCCTTATCATATTGTTAAGCTTATTAAATCTAAACGAGCAGTTAGGCGCAATTGGGTAGCCAACAGAAACGAAAAGAGAAAAAAACTTCTGAATATACTTACTGAACAAATCATAAATAAAATAACTAATTATAAACAACAGGAATTCTAACATCACCTCCAACAGCTTCACCCTAATATTAGACAACTATGGCAAACTATCAACTACTTTACCAAAAAAATACCATTCTTCCTCTCTAAACAAGTTCAGAAATAGTTTACTTATACCACCTTAAAGCCGAAATAGTCGCGAGACATCTTGTCATTTCACTTGTCACATTAACTCTTAATCTCGCATCAGATCAATTTAAAACAACTATGGAGAAACGTGTGAATACGAAACCTTTTTTCACAGCTCCACACAAAATAAAATTTACTTCACATTCAGAAACAGAAAATATTATTAAGATATTAAAAACTAAAAAATACCCCGGGTGTACTCAGCCCTTCATATAGGTTATTTTCCACAATTGTGGAAACATGTATTAATATTACGAATAAATAAACCTAAAACTAACCCAGATGATCCAAGTAAATACAGACCCATTAGCTTGCTCCCATTTCTAGCTAAGATATTTGAAAAGCTCATACTTAATCCTTCAGTNAAAATATCCTATCATTTCTCCACACTCTTTCTTGCAAGTTTCAAAAATAGCGCCTAATAATTAACCACAAGAAAACCCAAACCAAAATATTTACTCTTAGAAAACCATGAAACCCACTATCTCTAACGATATACGGTTCTCAACTCACTTGGATGCATAATTCTACTCCTGCCAAATATCTTGGTGTATCAATAGATAGAAGACTTACTTGGAAGGTCCATATTCAATCCGTCGTTCGAAAATCAGCAGAAAAAGCACTAACATTATGTCCTCTCATATTCTCAGCATCCTCAAGAAAATTAGAATCGAAATTATTACTTTACACGAGCATTAAAACACACACTCACATATACATGCCTAGCTTGGATTAACACAGTCGCCAGTAATATAAACATCATTCAAATTTTAGAAAATAAATTTCTCCAAAAACTACTCAACACATCTCCAATAAATAAATTCATCATGAACTACAAATTCCCAATACAGTTGGCCATCTTATTCATCTCATCACAAAATTCAATAAGCTACTTTCATCGTGTCCATGTACAACATATTTCAATTTAGGACAACAAGCAAATATTCGAAACAGAATTAAAACTCGATTTCCAAAGATATATTCAAACCCCCGCGATAAAAATTATCATTAACTTCACTGTACCCCCCTTCCCCCGCATTCTTACTACAAGAAAACTGGAATAAAGTACTACAAATAAACTAAATCATCTACTTAATTCTTGCACGTGCTACATATAGCACTCAATATCACATTAGGAATTTTGCTCAAAAGTTCCTGTAAATATTAACACTTCTGTAAGGTCGAAAGGTCGATTGGAAAGAAACTAATTTAAAAAATTATCGCAACTTGTGTCACTTCGTTTCTTACGCTCTCCTCGAGCACCCGCACCCCTACCCATCTCACCATATATACACGCTGTGAAATACAGTGCGCATTTAATGCTGCAATCGCACATCGTAAAAGTCATTGGCGTAGAGCTGTACGCTGTTCCAACACTTTTGTATCCTTGGCGAATAGTTCCGTTGTCTTGTCCGTAAATGTTAGAAAGTCTTGTTTATGTGTCATTGTTTTCTTATATCGTGAATTACCTTTAGAGAAACAGTAATCAATTATTATAAATATAAAAGAATAAAAAATAGGGAAAAATAACTTAAAAAATCCCCAAGAATATAAAAGACATTATGAAATTGAATCTCTTCAAATCCGCGGTTAAAAACTACGTCTTGCACCAGTGCTTCTACAATGTAAAAGAATTTATTGATTTTAATAAAAGTTAAATCCGTCTTGTACCTTGCTGTAGCACTTTTTAAATAACTTATAACAATTTCAAAAACTATTTTCTTGCATGATTGTGTAGCCGTATGGCTCATATTAATTTAGTTTTACGTGTACTCAACTTTGGCACGGTTGTGTACATAAATTCTGTAGCCCCATCCTGACCCGGGTTTTTTCCGTTTTTCCTTCAGGTAGAAGCGGATTTCTTATACTGGTTCTGTAGACTTTGTCTAGGGGCGTGTTTATTGTAACAATAAATCGTGAATTTAGTGTAATTTCAATTCTTATGATTTTTAAACACTATACTCAGAATAATCTATAGTTCGATAATAATTTGTACATTAAAATTTTTTGCGTTAATTTACAAACATATTGACATTCTATTAGAATTATAACTCGTAGTTAACTTTTCATCTTATCTAGGAATTTTTGCTTAAATTTTTGAATCCGACAATACTGAATTTTTGAATCCGACAGTCTGTACTGTTTTTTGACAATAAATTTATTATTATTATTATTATAAAACCAAAAGTTTTATTAATAAAATTATTTATGATTGTCTGATATTTATATCAGATATATCGGGAAAGGATTATCAAATGAATATTTTTGGAATTCGGCATCTGAATTCAACGAGTTTGGTTTTTAGCCCTGGATTTTCGTTCACTTTTAATGTTTCCCAAGGAAATGGTAGAATACTTATTCAACTTCAAATTTTTGCAAGAAATACAATGAAGAAATATCGATTGTATTTTTATTATCAGTAAATAATTCCTTCGCTGTACTATATGTCTTAATTATAGACAATCATTACAACTTGAGAATTACTGTTTCACAATTCTTCCTTTATTACATTTGGTTACAGGTTACCAACGTTTCGAGGTGTGTTGATCTCTTCATCAGGGTTTGAATTGTATGAAGATAAACAGTTACACATCACTTTAAAATCACATTAATCACATTAAAACCAGTTACATTTTTGTTATATTTCACATTAAAATTTAAAATATTCTGGAAGTTTTGGTGTTCAATGAACTACTTCACAGAGAAGTTTGAACTGTCAACCTTCCAGAATATTTTAAATTTTAATGTGAAATGTAACAGAAATTGTACTAGTTTTAATGTGATTTTAAAGTGATGTGTAACTGTTTACCTTTATACAATCCAAGCCCTGATGAAGAGGTCAACACACCTCGAAACGTTGGTAACCTGTAACCAAAGGTAATAAAGGAAGAATTGTGAAACAGCAATTCTCAAGTTGTAATGATTGTCTATAATTAAGACATATAGTACAATGAAGGAGTTGTTTTTGAAAGACTGTAAAGTGAAGGCTGAAATATATCTTGAAATGTGAACTTATTTATTGGATCAGATACACTATAAAAGATAAGTACATTTATGATTTTTACAAATAATTACAAAATAAGGTATAGCTATAAAATCAATAACTATAATACGCAGCTACTTAATAGCAAATAATAAAATACGAAAATGCATAACTAAAATACATTTTCATTCAGTTTTTGAAACATTCTCCTGAACAGATAGAGAATATGCATATATTCTGCTTTAATCGCTGAGAAAGGATAATGGGAGTATTTTTAAAAAATCATATGTAGTCAGTATTTTTTCTGTTGTTTAAGAATGTAAAGTATGCAAAATTTCATCAAAAAATTCCAAATTTTTACATTAAATAGTGGGAGAAGAGTATGGAGGGGGTTTATCTTCTTGGTACTGATTGCCTTTCAAATTTTGATCCGTTCCATCCTCAGTCCCTTTGACACCGTTATAACCCTCACATTTCTCTCCCTCTCTCTTTATTTTGTAAAGAGGGAATGAAAGAGCTGAGGAATAGTTTCGAGCACGAAATATTCGGACCTGTGCAATTTTTAGTTATAGACTAATTTAAAACATGTGTTTTTTAATGTATCAAGATGTTATTGGTATATTAGATGTTATTGGTATATTAGATGCTATGGACAACACATTGAATAGAACTCAATGATGTAACTCCGCGCTTTCATGACGTCTCGTTCGTACCGAGAGCTCAAATTCAACTCCTTCACTGATTCGCGTATGCGATATCCTTACCGGTCAGTACTGCTCATTTTGTGATCATTTGCATATCTCATTTGCTATAATGCAAATATAAAATGAAATAAAGTTTGACGTACTAATCTCCGTGCAATGCCCTACATGGTTGTGTGTTTTAGATAATATCGGTCTCGTCTACCTTATTTTTGAGTGGCGAATTAGTAAATACGATCTGGATAGCTTGATTTGTCGTCATCATTTTATTAGTGAAAATTTCCTTGCTGACGTCAGTATCACCCAACTTATCTTACAGAATGTTGCGTCAAATGGTATTTAAGGAATCTGAAGACGGTGATGTCAGTGGAATATAATCATAATCTAGTTTTGAACACAATGTAAAAAAAATGTTTACAATATTTGTAGTACTAGAATTTTCTGTATATAAGTTAAAGCATGGATAAAATGTTTCATTTCGGTCTTAGTTTCAGAGGGGAAAATTATGTAATTTAATTAAAAAATGAATGTGCTCATTTAATGCTATAATAATCATCTATGTTCCACCGTTGTTACGACAAGAATGTTCATTTAGCGGTATCGCGGCGTCAAGGAACCCGGGGCCGACGGTAATGGTGGCGGTGTCACTAGTGCGCGTGCCGGCGCGTCCGTTTTGTTATCGGCGGTGTGATGTCGACGCGGCGACGATGGTGGTAACAACAACGACGAAGGCGCCGCGACGCCCATCCGACCAAACCGGCAGTATAGTACAGGCGACTTGACCTACAGGAGTCTTTCGCAGACGTCTCCGGGCTTCCGGACGCCGCCGTCGGACTCGAGACCTTCCAGCTCGCTCCAGAGCGTTGCGTCACGTTGTCATCACGGCTTCGTCAGGTAGGTATCTGTAATTCATGACGGATGGGATGTGTCTGTTCAGATTATTGTTTCAAACTATTCCGATCGGATTGGTAGAGATTAATGACAGTCACGTGTGTGCGATGGCTCTCGTCACGTGTGTGGAACTTGGAAAACAAGAAATATCTCATTGAGTGCTCCATTACGTTTTTTGGTTGGTAATATAAATAGAAACAAAACTGAAACATTCACGATAGTTTATTGAAAAAAAATCAAATGGGATGTTAGTTTTGTTTTCATATCATGTTTTCGTATTAGTTAAACCAAAGTAGCTAATTAGTCGCAGACTAGGTGCTATTTTGTAATTAAAAACCATATTTTCCATGAATTTCTAAAAATAATAATAATAAAAATAATATTGATGGTGATGATACGCGTGGTTTGTGACATACATATTGAGATAGTAACTTGGCAGCTCTTAGCGTAAAACGACCGGTATGGGATCATAAATTGTGGTTACTCTTCCAATTTTTATCACGTGTTCTTGGCTGGCGTTCCTTGAAGAAAAGGTAACCCATTTTAGCTGCATGCAGGTATAAAAGAAAAATCTGCGCTTTGATGATAAACGTTGTGTAATAAGTGACCCGTTTCTTGACTTACCTTCTTTTCTTACTTTCTCAGAACTTTTCCTTGATTTTTTTTCGAAGATTTATTTCTTCTGCGGTCGGTGCATTGAATGATATATCAACTTCCTGTTACGCCACCTCTCCGGGACGGATGTCCAAAGTTTCGACTAACATTCTATGACCTTCTCTGACCCAAACCCACACAAGCCACCACGTGAATCCTTTTTGGAAGATGAGTTACTCAGTCGAGATACTTTTAGAGTTATTACTCAGATTGTATGAATGTTGCAATTCGTCATCGCATAAAATAAAATACAAAATATGATAAATAAATGTAAATTACATGATATGGGACATGTAATACCTAGGAGACGAGGTAATATTAAGATCAAGACTGGAATAAAAGAAAAGAAAAAAATGTCATTGCATCTCTGGTGAGATATTCGTGACGTGGATTTTACTAAGTGATTTTACATTCAGTGAGATACAACGAAGAAGTAAGATACATATCTCGAGACGGAGCTGACAACGGAATACTACCGTACAGTCAAAACAGGTGGGAAAAGAACTTGATTCACATATTCTTGAACTAAAATTTAAATCAGTTTTCCCATACGTACTGCTGAATCAAATGCTGAAAATGTGATTATTTACATTCTATATCTATCCATCATATTTCTTCAAATTATTGAACCACGATTCATATTTATCACGAAATCTTTACGTTTCGTGAGGATGATATTAAAGAGCCCTTATATTTGTTTGTTTTCAATTATCATTCTAAATGGTTGGAAACCGAAATAATCTTCACCATACTTTCCATTGCAGAACTGTTCTATCCCCTTGTAGTACCTTAATTGACATTTAGAAAACTTCTTGATCATGTTTAAAATACATCGGAGAAATAATGTTCTCAATGTAGGACTTAAATATTTATATCATAATATTTTTGCTGTATCTTCTTTGTATTGTAAAGAAAACTGTAATAATACGCGTCCACGGTGTCGTCTTGTATACATGCATGTTTGAAGGTCTCCCGCGATGCTGACTTAAATGTTCGATTCTCAAATATGAACACTTCGTATCACGAAGTAATTGGACTATTCAACTATGTGATAATACAGTGAAACAATTTCAGGGCTGTGGAGAAAATAGGAAAAGCGAGAATGGAATTAAAATTAAAAAATCTATGGACACAAGAAACGCAGAAAATAGAAGAAAAAAACTACAACGCCCGAAGGACTGATGGGAATGTTAGAGACGAGTAAGTGTTTTGGCGGAAATTGAATAATAATCGTAACTTTAGTATGATTATTCTCCTCCTGTGAATGAATTTTAGAGATATCGTACGTTTAATGCATGATAATTTAGGAAAACCCAAGAATTGTTTGATGGGAATATTTGTTTATTGTTTCCTTGGATGGCTGCGAATTCTCATGAGTTCTACGAATTTTGCTTTTCTATATATTTCTCTGTTTGGTATATAATTTTAGATATTTTATCGTGTGGAGTTAGAAAACAATGGTATATTATTTTGTTTCCATATTATTCTTATATTTACAGTGTAACGACGTAACTATAATTTTTTAAATATTATTAATGACTCAGAATTTTATTGCGTTCGATATAGGCAAAGAGTGTCTTTAGTTTTGATAAAAACACTTTTTTTCAGACTCTATCTGTTATGTTAAAATCTTTATCATGGTTCTATTTAACTCATCTTTATCTACTTCTCCGTTTGTCTTCGGTTAGTATTGACAACCCTATCTTTTCATAAATATTCAAAAGAATGGCAAGAATGGATTCGTGCAACATTATTCTTTTGAAACGCTTTATCGCAATCCTTATACGATAATTTGTAAGCAGTCTTGAAGAACAAGAGTATTATAGACATGTGAGGTTCGGAAGTTCTTGTAGCTAATATTTGCAACCGAATACAAAATTAGCTCAACGGGGGATTACTAGTTGTGTAGTGAAGGTACGTTAGTATAGAAGGACTGGACCGAACAATTTTCATTTCCTTCCAAAACAGTTTCCGCAATAAACTTGCAGACCTAATAAATGAAATTCTAGAAGAATTAGCCAAATAGCTGTTGTTTTTGTAACGTGCTCTTTTGAAGTCATGAGACTTTGTAAGAAGAATACTATTTCCTTTGTAAAAAAAACATTTTTAGAGGTACAAATTGAAGGAACCCAACAGAAAATATCATAATTACTTTTTGTCTATACAGCAATAGACGGCAGTAAGGTAAATCTTTCCATGAAACTAGTTTTCTTGTCATCGGTTTTTGCATATCTTTGTTGCATATAGCCTGAATTGTAGTTAGGATCACTAACGATCTCAAACGCTGTTCAAGCCATCTGTTACCGTCGACGCTATTGTTAACAGCCACAGTCAGTTGTGTTATTATACATCATAATCACTATTATCACAGTAATCATTTCTACAAATCAATTTTGATATATATAATTTTATTATCAAGTCATCACTATTGTCACCTACACACTATTGACATTATTATTTTTGCTAAACTCTGGACGTCATATCTATGGTCGCACATCAATTGCGCAGGAAAGTGCCGAAATTGCGCAGAGTACCAAACAAGAATCCACAATTGCACAGAGACCGACATTTCATTTACCGATAACCAGCCGATGTATAAATACTCGTAGACGGCTGGGCAGATATGATGTATTGTTGAATACGCAACACAATATTTTATATTATTATACACATATTATAAATAACGAATTAGAGGTTGTTTTTTTTTTGTTTTTTTTTTTGGCACTTGGCTGCTTCTCCGGATAGAAGTAATCTAATCTGACACACTGCTAAACCATCTAAAAGAATTAAATGAATTACCAAATTAGTTCTTTATTTTTATGATATACAGTACTTGATGCTGATATGCCTATACATTCTATACACTTATTTTTAAGATCTGTCAATGTGTGAAACAGCGTAAGACCTAACGTTGGTAAATCATAGCAAATATTTGAAAAATTAGTTGTAAACCTAAGAAATCCATTTTTTTGTGGGGCTTTACAGCTCGTCGACATCAAAGGTCATTGGAGCCCTAAAAACTTGTACAGGTAGGGAAAATGAAGTTACGCACTAGGGAGAGCCAACATGACTCTTCCCGCGTGTGGGACTCGCTAAATCACTCAACCATACCCACTAAAAGCCTTCCTGAATTAACAATTCAAAACTCAAATATCAACATATCTCAAAACATTTCATATATCATTATTAAAATAAAAAACTAAAAATAAAAAAGAAGAAGAAGAAAGAGGAAAATGAAAGATACCCTAGCGTCGGGATCGAAAAGAACAAGAGGTGATCAAGGAAGGTCAGGAAAGAGAAAGGAAGGAGTTTAGTACAAGTAAGTGGAAGTAATGCAAGACTCAGCTCGGGGCCCCGTGTTTGCCAAACACATACTTACTAGATGNTGATCTTCCCCTGTCTCTTATACACATCTAGATGTGTATAAGAGACAGGCGTATACTTATTCTATGAATCACGATATTAAGGAAGTTCGGATTTCTGTGCAATTCAGGAAACCTCTGGTGACTATCTGGAGTGGCTATGCGCAAATGAGGAAACTCGTTCTACCTGACCCATGGAATTCTGCGCAATTGATGCCCGTCCACATCAATGGGCCCATTCCAATCCAGTTGTCTTTTCAGGCGATCGGATTCGTGGTTCCTTCCTCGCTTGCTTCCTGAAAGTTAAGGTGAGACTAGCGATCCAAGTCAGTCAACTCACTGGGAAGTATAATTGTTTTCTTTATTTTCATTCTAATTGTTTTCTTTATTTTCATTCTAATTGTTTTACAACGCAACATTATGAATTATAATGATAAGAAATCATGATTTAATTTGTATCTAGCAATTGATAGTATAGTATCACCAGTATTCAGGAACTCGCTTGACGCGTTTAAAATGCTCAAGATCATGTAAAACCAAGGCGGACGAGCGCAACGGTGTCGTTATTTATGCATTTCACTTCTTTTACAAGATACAATCATTGCTGAAGCTAGTCTGAACTGAAATACTGACGGTGTGGAAAGTCATTTTTTATAAATTCAAAGTCAAACTATCCCACAACAGGCCCCGAAGGTCTATGGGGTTCGCGGAGAGTAGAGCTCCGCAATTATTGGACCTCAGTACTAGGAGGAGGAGATGTGGTCAGTATCTCGCTGCGACAGGTTTAACCCCCGGATAGACCCTGGTACTCATTTTACAGCAGGCTGAGTAGGCCTGGGATCTTGAAGTGTGATGAAAATCCCCACCTCAACGGGGGTTTGCACCCCAGCCATTCAGCCAGTAGCTCAGCGCTCTACCCACTGAGCCACGCTGACTCCAGTCATTTTATATGGGATTAACAATATCCAAATTTACAATATGTATTGACCGTGTGTGTGTGTTTTTTTGTGGGGCTTTAGGCCTCGTGAACATTGAGGTATTTAGAACCCAATTGACCGTGTGAGTGCAGCTTTAGAATACCCTACATTACCATACTCTCTTCCTTCTTTATTTGTTATCCGTTGTATAATTTTATACGCGTGCTTAATAGCAGTAATTGGGAGGAGAGGAAAATATACTTAGGGATTTAAAAAAATATTATTCTAACTACAGTGTTATAGGTTTATAGATAACGAAAACAGAGTATATGGAATTGTGTGATTGTAAGAGTTAGTATTATTTTAAATGTCTTGATAGAAAGAAGTTCATTTTAGAGAACTTGATAGTTTTTGAAAATTGAATATCTGGCTCATGAAACATGGCAAAATGAGCTCGAATGGGCTTGATTTGACACTCGACTAATTACAATTGGATTTTATTTGATGAAGTACTACTTATCACTGATGTATTCTTCAAGTTCCGTGTGCTGTTCGAACTATGCTGATCTCCGAATTTTTGAGTTGCTAAATTATATGGAAGTATATTTATGTAGTTTCCTTGTTAGTAATTTCGTTGTAAGGTAATTCATTTATTTATTTATGTACATTCTCGTGACAACAGAAACAGAAATTAGCTGTCGAAACGTTGCGTTGAAATAAAAATAGTGTACTTACAAAGTCGTTTCAAATACTTCTATATTAATTTGATAGTAGACGAAAATATAGTCAATGACGTAAATAAAGTTGCCATTATTTATACTCTCTGCATGCAGTAACGGATCTGCGGCGGGGGTATGACTAGGGGGGCTCTAACTCCCCTCCTCCCTCCCATTGGACCTGAACTCTTAACAGATAAAATTGATGTTGATAAATGGCGTTCTTTGTAAAAGTGTTACCAGATTAATAATTGTTATTAATAATACTAGATGAATAAAATTAATAATACCATATTAATAAAATTAATAATACCAGATTAATGAAACTAATAATACAATATTAATAACATTAAAAAATAATTAATATTATCAATAATACCAGATTCTTAATTATTTATTTCATGCATATTTTAAAAGTAATATTTATAAAATTTGTGTTGTAAAACCATAATTTTTAAACAAGTATGCTCCCCGGTTACCCCCCCTTTATTACGGTCTAGATATACCACTGTCTGCATGTATATCCTCTTTCATCTGATCTTCCCTCTCTCACTGATCACAAGTAGGTCATTTTCCTTCTTTACCATCCTACCACCATGTCTCCCTCAGTCGCCGGTGACTCGTGTTGCGTTGTCTCCAACATCACCACCACCGTCGCCATCGCCTTTCCAGCACTTGCAGTAAATCTGGCGTGCCACCATACGCTGACGCGGCTGACAACACAATCTGCAATTATTCTGTCTCGCAGACCGATTCGTACGCGCGTTTACGACTGCAGTCGGCATCGATGGTGTTTTAGGAGATGGAGGTGGTATATTGTACGCAGCATAACTTGGCGCTTGGTATTTTAACGGAAGGAATCGGGATCAGAGATGGACAAAGACTCCAGCGTAAGAGAAATATGATTCGGTGCCACAGTATTTAGTGGGATATTTTGTAAATATTTCGTTTTCGCCGAGATACCCGATAGAAAAACTCTGGTTGTAAAACCTGCGTTACCCTTTATCACGTGTGTGTAGTAAGGATCTTGGGTTGTTCTTGGACGTCCTGAAAGTAATATCGTTGGCTTAAAAACTTGGGTATTAAATAGTTCATGATAATATTTTACGTTTTCTAGAGAGTGCGATTAAGTGTCCTGTGTATTTGATAAATTATAAAGTTTATTTTTTATTTTTAAGACGTTTTTTATTTTCTGTGGAGAGCATTTTTGTGACGTACACTGGCGAACAAAAATCTGGTGACGATGACCGACATTGCGCTGACAAACTTTGGAAAAGGCTCTTCTTTTGCATATTCTTTTTTTAACATAATGTAGTCGGATTTCGTTAAGATTGATAATCTTTATAAAGCTGTCGGCATTCTCGCATTTTCCTGTAACTAAGAGACAACGAGCCCTGAAATACACATTTGTGATTTGGGTATGATTTTATTTTGTGACATTTATCCTTTATATAATTTCTGTTTTATAATGCACACACATTTACAAGTTGTTTTCGTAAAAAAATCCAAGTCTGCTGATATTTTTATTTAGACATAACACGCTGTTAGATTTTGAGTTAGATTACAAGTTGGAACTTGCAATATCATTCCTGAAAGTCTCGTGTACGATAAATGACTCGCGCTATGGATTAATTTTGAATCCTCTAAGTTCCACATTTTATGTAATCTATTCAAATGTTTTTTTAATTCTATCTCCTGGCGTTAAAATTTCACTTACTATACATTTTTTCTTCTGACTCTTTTTTCTTTCTTCTTTATGCAAAGATATGCACTGTTCAGAGAATGTTATTTTCATCAAACATCACCGCATGTAATAATTTCTTTTTCTCTCTTCAAACGTAGTTTCGGAGATCTTTGAAATTTGAATTTCCGGATTGAAACAACCTGACTTGGAAATTGGGAATTTTGTTCTTTAATGAATCCTGATCATGTATATTAGTATCTCAGGAATTAGATTTGATTCAATAGACAGAAGTTGTTCCCACCGAAATCCTTTGTTTCGCTGTGAATGCTCCGCATTCCCAAGTCATGGCCCCCACAAGTTGTAGTCAGCGCTTAAAAGCGTCCGCCATTGCAGTGATGGTTGCGTTACGGGTCGTGCGCTATCTGAAGACGATAGCGGCTGCGATAGACACCTGTGGTTGGCGGTGGCGTCGAGATAGCGGCCTCGGTGACGTGCAGAGATAGTGGTGGAGTGATAAAGAGTGGGGAAGAGAGGGAGGGAGAATGGTGACGATGACATCAGACTATTTCCTTTCTCCCTCTATTCCTTGATCTAAGACATCCAGGAGAATAGAGCTTGCTCATTTATTTTTGCGAAAAACTATTTCGTGGCGATATTAATAATAGTGCTAATGTCAGACTTTATAGTACTGCAGCGAAGTGATGTAATCTTTTTTCAGGCAAATATTGTGTAGGAAAATTTTGTTAAACTATATTCCAGAGTAGATGTAATTCATCCATACTAATATATAAATTCAAAACGCGAAAGTGTGTCTTCTGTTTGCTACCCGATCACGACTATACCACGGTACCGATCGTCATGAAATTCGGCAAAGAGTAGTTTAGATGTCCAGTGTAAACATTTTTATTTTTTAAACGTGTGATACGAAAGATAGAAATGGTTTTTGACAATAAATGTCGATAAAATCGAAAAAAGAGAGCTATTTTTGCTTATGTTGCCTAAATGGTTAGAGGAGACAACTATAAACTGCAATGTTGTTTGCCTCGAAGAGATCTACAAAAAAGTCCGCGACGGCATATGTCTCATGAGAAAAATTTACTTTAATTATCGATTAAACGTTACATGTGATAAAATACTTCAATTTAAGACAGTAGTTATTAAAGAAAAAAATCATCAAATTTAATGTATTATTGATTTTTTGCATTTAACATAGGTAAAACGTCTTTAAATCATAAAATTTCGTCCAATAATTTAGATATTACACAAATTTTAATGATATGGTGCAGCCGCGTAATGCTTTGGAAGCGAAAATTTGACCAGCGCGGCTCCCGCGAGATGTTGTAGTGTAAACAGTCAAGTTTTGTATTAAATTTGAATTATATTATTATGAATTTGAAAAATTAGGATGCTGTACATGTTTTTAAAAACAGCAAGTAAAAGTATTTTGATCTTACAATATAGTTAGATTTTATTTTTCTTGGGTAAAAGAAGATTAATTTAATAAAACTCCCTGACAGCTCAGGGTAATCAGCTAGTAAAAAAAATAGAAGTACACACGCACAAATACCAACAAAACATGACTTCATAAATTGCAGCGCGATTCTTCCTTCTGCCTTAAGTGCCTATAATCACAAAATGGCGTACTAAACATTTCCAATTATTTCACAAAAATTCAAGAAAATAGAATTTGGTAAGTCATTCTTTGTTGTGACTTAGAAGAAAGAATGCCTATGAAAGTAGTTTGGGATTATTAAACAGATTAGTTTTATAGAACTGTAAAAAACATTTTTACTAAGGCCATGTAGGCTCGTACTCTATTTGCATGCGGACGATACGGAGAATAATCACTTAAAACTTCTTTATTTGGCTAAAGGTCTCAAATTGCCTAGTCAATAGTCATGTGAGTTTCTGTGTTAATCTTCTTATCTGGCATTACAGCTCTTTGTGGGCTTTGGCCTTCCCGGAGGGTAGAGCTTGCGCGATTTCTTGACCCCGGCAATAGAAGGAGGAGATGTGTTCAGCATCTCGCTCAGGATAGATCCTGGTACTCATTTTATAGCACGCTGAGTAGGCCTGGGAGCCAGTCTGGATGTTGAGGCGTGATGAAAATCCCCACCTCACCGGGGATCGATCCCCGGCCATCCAGCCAGTAAGAGTGCTCTATCCACTGAGCCACGCTGACTCCTGTTTCTGTGTTAATATGTTTGTTATTACACAACATAACCAAGGAACTTTTTGGGCATATAGGTCTCACGACCTCGTCCCATAAAATAGATGGTATTGGTCGACCGTGATTCATGGCTCAAACCAGGTTGTAAAGAATTTGCCATGAACGCTTGTGCGGATCTTCGTGATTCAAAAAGGTTCTGGTCATACGAATCCAAATATAGGAAAATTTGATTTTGCGCTATTCTGATATTAATAGCTTACCGTTGAGTCTTTCATTAAACACTTTAGTTTTAGTCAGATTTCCAGACTAGCATTGTTAGTTGTGGTTACGGTGATTCCGCTATGTAAGTAGTGTCTTCGGTTTTGCTTTTATCTTATCCTTACAACCACTCTAAATCCTGGAAGTGGTTCCTGGCAATCTAAGGCTACAACAAAGGAATCTACTTCAGATTTGAGCCGCTTGGCTTGAAACATCTCAAAACAAACGTAAATAAATGTACAGAAGGCCCCGTTTTTTTCTACAGTTTCTTTCTCGTTACAAAATGTTAGAAGGGTAATGGAAAAGCTACTTCTCAGTATTATTTAATGTCTTTGATACTAATTATCTTTTATTTATCTTTGATGTGACGAGTTTCAGGTTATGATACCTGATTTTCCACTGAACAACATGATTTTTTTTTGTTGAAAGGAATGTTGGAAAGAAGTTGAAGGAAGGAATTAATTTTATTGGCATTAAGCTCTTATTAACAGATTACGAGTTGGTGGAAAAAATATGTATGTTAGAGCAACACCACTAGTCATCTGGGTGTATCAAAAATTGCGCGCAGAATACGGAAACAACAACATTCGGTAGATTTTTTTAAAGCACTCCTCATTCACTAAATGAAGTGATAAGTGAATCCTCGTAACCAGTTCGGTTTCTGAGAGCCCCCGGGAGTAAGCGTGCAGGAAAGGAAATCGGTCATGGAACACAGTCGATTGGGAAGCGGCTGGGAAGTCCTTGTGAAGATTCCCCGCACATGAAGCTTTTAGTATAGCAGTATGGACTATTCCTTCAAATATTGTACGAGTTCCATCTTTAACATTCATCTTAGTCACTATCCCCTACATCTGCGGGTTCACCCTTCGTACCGATGCGATCTGCATACACCTTCCTTTCTTCCTCTGTCCCCCGCCTCAGGTAGAATGCGCCGCTCTGCTGGAGAAATAATTGACGAGATAAGCGAGATGGCAAGCGATGATAAGCGCATGGACTGTGTGGGGAACTCGCTCTTATCTCTTTCTCTCCTCTCTGCCTTCGTGGCCGCGTGGCAGGAGCGCCAGTATCGCGACGGAGTCCGCTGCACCACCCATCCCGCGGTCCTCTGTGCCTCGCCGTCGCGTCGTTTGCACTGAGGTCTTTGCTGTGGACGCGACGCAACGCGAGACGAAGAGACAGCGGGAGATACGGATCGCGACGTCGTCGTCTCTTGGTTTTCGCTAGGCATGGTGAAATAAAAAGCGTGGAGTGTGGAATGTGGGGATAGAAGTGTTATGAGAATCCTTGACTACAAGAATTGGGTGGGTTAAATGATAACCAATCTATTCTCCTTTTTTTATTACAATCTCTTTGGATATTATCCAACGTCTTTACCTGTTTATATCTTCAAAACAGATGTATTTCGTTTGCAAGGTTTCGGACGTTCTATGTCAACATCCGTCTTCAAACGTCCCGTTCAACCTTCAATCGACATACATCCTCTTTGGATGCCAATAATAAGGGGTACTAATACTAGAGCAGCACATCACAACAGGATAAACATATCACCTACACCGCTGTGGCCCAGTGGTAACGTCCTCGCCCTATGTACCCTGGTTCGAATACCGGTGCTGCCGGACGCCTAAAGACGAACGTTGACATAGATCATCCGAAACGATGCAAACGAAACACACCTGTTGTGAAGATATAAACAGGTAAAGACGATGGATAGTGTCCAAAAAGATTGTAATAAAAATGATAACGTAACATATCAAGAATTTCATACAGAGAAGAACTATTCTCCCAGTGCTTTCGTGTTACATTGCAACTAAATCTAATTTAATTGATACTGTTGTATGTTTTTCTCATTAAACTTGTCACTCTTCAATTCATTAAGCTTCCGAAAATTTTATTTGTGTGTGTCTAAGCGAGTCGTATTTTGTTTTGTAATTAAGTCCGACGATGATCTCGACCGGTTGAGGACGATTAGAACCAAAACTTCGCGGTGTATAACACTGTGGTTTCTTATTCTTGAAGGATACATTCTCGAAAAGAAAATATGATACTTCACAGAAAGTAGGGGACCACTCGAAGTAAATGAGCAATGACATGTTGAAACAAAATCGAAATCGAAGTTGGTAAGTGATTTACTCAACGTTTCGGTCAAATTGTGCCACAAGTTCGTTGAAGGATGAAAACGACAAAAATGTGGGTTTTCTTCGAAAATATCGTATTCGTAGAAAATATTTCGTATAGTGTCTTAGATTTTTTTAGCGTGAAATGTTTTGACCCTTTCATAGAATAAGTCTAAAAGTTTAAATAAATTTTAGTTTAATATATGAATTAGTGTGGTTAAAATTAGTTGGTTTTCTTAAGTTTCCGTAGATCACTCCAAACTCGACGTAGGTTCATTTAGGACAATTTTTGTTCAGAAAATAAAATCAAGGAAACAATGGAAGTTCGGTTTGTTTGAGACACTTTCCTAGTTTTGAATTTCCACCATGATCACCACCTATATGGATAGTAAATATTTAAAATCTGAGGCACCTCCCATTTGTATTACATTGAATTTCTGCTATTATTTTCACTCCCCAGTTTTCGTGGGAAGTTCATTGCATTGATTTGCCATACAGTGAAGAGCGTTGCGCCTACCTCTATCGCGTAGGGAGTTTGCGATATGAGCGCGTTTTACGATTTGATGAGGCTTTCGGCGGCCGAAGAAAAACCTCTTTATTGGCGAAGGTATCCTCCGATCTCTCTGCGAACGCAATGCTTCGAACACGCAAGTGCCCGACTGGCCTGTGAATCCCCGTTGCGTGATTACATCTCCCTTGGAAGATACGCTTTTGAAATCAACTCGCTTTTCATTGTTTCCGATGAGCGTGGGTTATGAAAGGTCAGTCGCGGTTCTTATCAGTTTCCATGGAGACAGAAACGAGAGACGAATCGCTGCGTACATCAGAGGACATGACACAAGAAATGAGGTGCGTCGGCTCGAAATATTCGAAGTCTCATAGCGTCATGGGTTGTCACGTGGTTTCGGTCACAGTGTAAGAAGAAACTTTTGAGAATTTTTCCCGTAATATTTACAAACTAGATTAGCGATTGAATTAGCAATGATACAAGAAGTAAGAATTGTAGAAAAAATTCTGTCAACGTGCTTTCAAAAGTGGAAGATATTTTGTAAAAATACATTTCACATGCCAATATTTTGGAACAATAAACTTTTTTAAAAATTTTCTATCGTTGATATGTAATTACAAGAAGAGAATGGTTTTTACATTTTTATATCTTAATGACGAAGTGAACAAGTTGAGCGTAAGTTGATTGCCCCCCTCCCCCACTACCACGCCATCTCCTTGTCTCTTTGCGCGAATCGCTCCTTGTCTGCTCGCCCACGCGTCACCGGAACCCGCGTCCGGACATCCGGCGCTGCGGCGCCTTATCCCCTAATCGCCGCGTTAATCGCCAGGTACGGGCACTACGGGCCCGGAAGCGGTCCCTGTGGACGTGCCGCGAACTACGACTTAGCAGTGCCACCTCCTCCATTCAAGGGGACACTTACTTCTTACAAATGGCTCTTATAAAGGATGTTACGTCGCATGTATTTTTGACTTCCTGTGCTTTACAACATAAATGCATTAGAATTAGAAAGAGTGATTCTTGCTTCTTTGTTTTAACAAAGTGTCAAACGAAAGCATTAGTAATATTTGTAGAAATTCATAAGAAACTTTTACGTATTCTGAAAACTCGGAAATCTTTGAATTCATTGCATATTCCCGAAATAAATTTGCTTTTTCATTTCTTATTTCGTGTTATATAAATAATTTATGTAACTCATATCTTTGAGTATAAAATATTTCAGTACATAAAAGAAACAGAAAACTAAAAAATACAATGTTTATTTTGATTATAGCTTTATGAGAGATTTGCACAGAGTTGCAATACTAATAAGCTAAGTGCCTTTTACAATTACCTGTTTTTTTCTACTTTTTTATGTTTCTGAAAATTTTGAAAATAAATTTGCATCGTTACGAAAATAGTCGACATCAGGTGACCTACTTTTCTCTTGGAAGTCTCTCGTTCTACTTATTAGAAACCAACGAAAAGTCATAGTTTGGATGGAGCTGCAGAAACCGAGTCATCAAATTGTTTACTTTTTTCCGGGAGAAATGCAATCCACTTTAACTGAAGTGCTCGATTTCGAGCCGTTTTGAGAAATCTAAAAGCGAACTGCAAAAATAATTAGCTCAAATTACGAAAGTACTTTTAACGGTTGTGAGAAAGAAAGATGATACGACGGATAATGATGAAAAAAATCAATCTCGTTATTCTGCATCGAACTCGATCATTTATTCTTTGGTTTGCAATTAAAGATTAATTCCTACTTTATATTAAAAGAAGAGAATTGTTCTCAAACTCATGTCCACTAATACAGCATCTCATAAAACATAGGATTTCCATTTCGGACTCAGTAGTCCGTCGTACACTTTTTAATCGTCCCGGAGATCTGGGATTACGGCGTTACAGTATTCTACAACAAAACTTTCCTCCTCGGCTCCTTGCTGGGGGAAAACCTGGTCCTCAAATCAACTTTAGCGAAGCCTGCCGCCCATATCGCGCTTGCTCATGCAAATGAGTGGCGTTCCGCAAGTCGCCAACTAGGCGCTGATTAATATTTCCGACGCGCCGCGGAAGACTTTCCTTACAAACAAAAACCAAAAGGAGTGTGAGACAAGGAAGGGTAGGATGAGGAAAAAAATCATCGTATGCGAACAGACGCGCGGAAGGGGTGGGGGAGAGCGACGCCGGCACTTCCAACGGCCGTATCGCGCATCGCATCGCGAGAAGCGGTAAAAGCGCAGTAAACAGGTCGAGTTATGAATTGAACGTCGGTAGTGAAAACGGGAGAGTAATCAGGCGGCGTGATGTTGAAAAGAGGGAGAGAGGGGGGTAGATATGGAAGGGATGCGGTGTGGAGACGGAGAGGGTGAGGGAGTTCTGATTAGCAGAAGGATGCTGTAAATTAGCGAGCGCACGCACAATGGGGATTTAGCGATGAGCGCCGGTAAGCGAACCGCGGACAGGCAGGCCCATCTTTATTAGTCTCCAGGTAATAAAGTGTTCCTTCGTCGATGTGATGCGTCGGCGCGCGGGCTTTTTAATGAAGGGAATCTTCCGTTGCCGTAGTCGTAAATGCAAGTGACGGGAGGCGTAAGAAAGGCCAGGAGATTGCTATGGGAGATGCTCCGAAGGAGGGTTGGAAAGGAATTGGGACGCCAACAAATTCGCATCACATACCTCCTTTTTTCAGAAATTAATTTGTGCGTGTGGCATTAAATTCAGAAATTGACATTTCATTTTGATATCACATTGAATTTTTTATCTTTCTTTGCGACTTTGGACAACAAATTTTGTTTCACCTTCATCTTAGTAACATTAATTATAAAACACCAGTGGCGCACGGCGTTCGTTTAAGAAAATTCCTCCAGAAATATGAAGACACCTTTGTGTTTGGATGAGTATTCAATTCAGTGTTGAATGTAACAAATCTTTATGACATACAAGGGATTGATCTATGAACATTCACCAAATCGGTTCCCAGTTCCAACGATAATCAGAATTAATAAATTTTCGACCAATATTTCCGAAAAGAATTCGGAAAACCAATTTCCTTCTAACGTGAATATAGTCATGATGAAAAGGAATTTTCTTTTGACAAAATACTTACTTTTACACACTCATTGCAATTAAAAAAACAGTCATGCTATTGAAAAGAAAATTGAACTCCATAATATACATTTGATAGACGAGGTTATTATGTCCAATCATGTTTTTTATTTACAAAAAGGTAACTATATCTTGCAACAATGTTGTATTTTTTTTTATTCTTTGGAACTTCTGGTGAGCCTGAAGTACTTTGAATTTCTTCTTTGGTATTTATTTAATTATTTTCTTGATACTTCAATTTGATCAATATTTGAAGTGGACCCAGAGCAAAGTAAAGAAATTCTGAGAAGAATCAAAAATTAAAAACTTCTTAATCGCACAGTAAGTAATCAGTAAACTTATTTACTGTTATAAACTATTATTCACTGTTTCAGTAAAAAGTGTATGACATCTTCACGTTGTATAAACGTGGAAATTTATAATGTGTATGTTGTTTATTTGCAGGCTTTTGGTAAATCTTGTTAATTCAAGATAAATATTCAATTAGTAAATACTCCAAAACAAATGTTTTATATTTATTGTGTCGTAAATATTAATAAGTTACAGTACAAGAGAAACTTTGTGTAGGATTTACGTAGCAAAATACATTTTTCTGTTGAAAGATATTAAATAAAAACAAAATTTTCATTAAATTATGTGAAATGTCATAATGGAGCCCATTAACTAATCCTATGATAACGAGTCCCACTGGTGGCTCAGGTGGTAGCATTATTGCTCCTCACCAAGTCATCCCAGATTCAATTCCAGTGGGGCCTCCTATCCACCTCCTACTGCTCCTAGCTCTATATCAATAGCTCTAACTATTACTAATCACTCCTACTAATCTTCTCGTAGAACCAGTTGTTGGTAAACCCAGCTAACCGCCTACCTACTAACAATAGCCTACCAGCCAACTCTTACCTCCAATCGCTCCAGGTAGATACGTTTTAATAGCACGCTCCATTTCCCATTTACAAATACAGGTACATCCGTCAACCCTATGATAATTGGACAGAAAACACTTTGTAACAAACTTTCTGCTTCTAAATGGCCAAAATGCGAACACCTTTGTCAACACACTTGTTCAAGCGAACACGTAGAAGTGGTGTGTGGGCACCATTTTGATGGTTGCATTTTTTCTTGAGACGCGTGGGGGAAGAAATCGCCACACCACCTTTCCCGGAAACCCGCTCACTGTCGTTACATCGCGTTACAAAGCTAAAACTCGTGTTCGCCTTATCCGGCTTCCTTCTTATATCACCTCCTTCCTCGACCTCTCCTATTCGTGAATCATACTCCTTTTATACGTAGTATAAGGAAAGTTTTGGATGTAAACATTTTCGATTACGAGATTTTGTTGAAAATATTAGTTTTTAGTCTTCTTGACTCCAAAAATGTTGTCCGGCTAAAAATATGATTAGGGCTATGCATAAACTACATAACGCAAAATTTACAATATTTTAACTTCCCCTACCCTCTATAACGCGCCTATAATGATACCTCTTGCTCCTCCCTCTCCCTGAACAATTATGCAACGCAAGTCCTACCTTCTCACTCAATGAGAAAATTATTTGTTGTTTTTCGGAAATATTGGGGCAAATTTTGATACAATGTGTTCTCGCTGAGAAGTTGACATGGAAGACAAACATACTTTAAGATTAAAAAACAACATTTCCAAAGTTAGCGTCACGTAACACCAAGGTTAACACCCCATACCCCGTCGAAACACAGTGCAACAATATCTAGTACGCCTCTCTCCCTGGTACTTCATGGACAGCTCCTTAGTCAGTCAGAAGGTCAGTCAATCCATCCACAATGATCCTGATTAAATGGTTGAGTGAATTTCATCCATGTATTGTGTTTCGAGTAGTATCTGCCTCTTGTCAATGCTCATTCTTTACAAAGATTATTCGAAGAAGGGATCATGAGGCTACTTTACTCGGTGTCTCTTGCAGAGCCGTAGGTGTATTACGAACCCTAGGCGAACTCTAAATCGTTCGTTGACCAAAACCCCATTTTTTTACTATTTAATTCTGTTGTGGCCACATTGTTCGACAGGGAACAACCTTAATAATTGCTTAAACTTAGAATCCCAAATTTATCCGTTATTGAAATAAAGAGTCTTTAAACAAACAAAAAAGCTATCACACTGAAAACATATTTTGCATGGTAAATCAAAGACAGAAATGATAAATATAATAATGGCGTTTGCCTGTCAGACTTCAAAATATATGTGTTGATATGATCTTTCTTGCTTCTGATTGTACTGCTGTTAACAGCAAAAAAAAAAAGAAAAAAAGAACTTGCGTACTGATACCCTCCTTTACTCTGTAATTTATTTTTGAGGAATAGTCTTTGTGCACTGCTATTCTTGACGTTGCATTTCTAATGAAACGATAGATATTTGTTATCAAAGGGCATTTCCATATACCCTAAAAATACTGTTTTTTTATCATAGAGGTGAGGAATATTTTACCATCACTAAATAATGTCGCAGCCAGATAAACAATGAGGTAAAAGTATATGGATGCCAATACAAAATGTATACATGAGTTTCAATCTTCCACCATGCTTATTAACAATACGATTGGTGAATGTTCAGGAGGTAGATTTGAAGAAATTAACCATCCCTAATGAATGACAAATTAAATAGGCTAAGGGTTACCTAATTAGAATCGGAGTGATTTATGACATAACAATAAACCTATTCCTTATAACACAGTACTAGCAAATTCCGAAAAGAAATTAGCATACAAAATCTAAAAACATAATGAATTACTTCAACAAATTATTCTACTACTATTAACGTTCCTTGTGTAATCAGAAATAAATAATTTAATACGTACGACCTTACGATGGCCGAATACTGTATATTTTGTGCTATTAATTAAACAAGATTTCGACTTTATGTGTAAGTGGTCGTAAGTTTATTGTTTATGATCTCCCGTTGCAAGATAAACAATGGTGTTGAAATTGCCAAAAAAGTATTTTTCTTTTCTGAAAATCTCGTTAAATATTTTCAAATTGCGTCTAGAAAATATTCATTCGTCTCAATATCCGTTTCCTTCAACGTTTACCGCTTTCTGCCATCCGTTGAACTCACTCCTTCAAAAATCCCTTCTGCTATCCACTTCCCGTTGATAGCTCTTGTTATAAAAAATTTTATGTTATTGTCACGTAAAGGAATTCAGTGGGAAGTTCTTTATGCATAAGTCTCCGTGGATTGTGACATGAATGCGGAGAACTGGAGTAGAGGTCGTTGAAATATTGCTTCTTGAATGTTAGAAAGAATAAAAAGACGTGAAATTATGGATACGTTATTTTTGGAGAATAGAATTATCAGTATATATAACAGACTTCGTTTGAAATAACGTTTAGACCGACAATAGTGACGTAGTGGTGGTTTCATCGCTCCCGAAGTACTACTGAGCGTGAGAGCGTGGGTTGAATCCCAGGCTGTTGACAGTTTGTCCATTTGAGACTTTCAGCCATGATTTTCCTTCAATTACTTCCAACCAAAACCCTTATCCTCCGACTACCCAACGTTAGTCCTTCAAGTCTTTCGCCGAAATCATGCGTAGAACAGGCCTTATGATCTGAATTACGCCTTTTCGAAAAATCGTCATTAAATAAAGAAGAAATATAGTTTAGTTCTCTGAAACTCTCTTCATCGAAGTGTTCTGGGTTCCAACACTGGTTAATGACATAATGTTGTATGGAAAGAGGCTTACAATATGGCCATGGTATCTTCAAATCAATTTTCCTTGAAAATTAATTCCATTGCTAGTACCTTCGAGTTGATATCTCAAGTTTTTCCAAAGAAACATTTTGTTTGAAGTCACAGTAAATTATACTATTCATTTAACGTGATATGAATAGGAGGATGTACTTGAAAGAGGATATACGACGACGAGGGATAAGATTCAGCTCCAAAGCATGAGATACCATTCAGAGCGAGCAGTTTGATCAGAGATGAACATCCTTCGTGACATATCCGAGGAAGAGGGGGAAAATGGTGGTTGGAGGGAGGGGTTAGAGGCGTCGTTCAGGTGACTCCGGAGGGCAAGCGAGTATGTGAAGCGGGATCGCGGAGTATATGTCAGCGGAGCGGGGCGGTGGCGGGGGGGGGGCATTAGTGTAGTGCCCGCCGCCGTATCGGGGACGCGGGACGCGGGCACGGGCGAGGACGTGCCACGCGGAGATATTGGGCGTTATGGATGACATAACTTAAACCGGGCCTCCGTATCTGCACGTATCCAGAGGCGGCGGCTGGCTGGCGCGCTGTGGCCGGAGTAATGGTGTGAGAAGGACGCGATACCGCCGCCGCCGTCGCCCACTCGCCGCGGACTGTGCGCCGCCAACGACGCCGCCTCCGTTCGATTCACGTCGTCGCACACCGCCTTCATCGGCGTCGTCACCGAATCGTGGAAGCTCCACGGACCAGCAGGACGAGCGAGCGAGTGAGAGAGAGAGAGAGAGAAGGATTTTCCAGTTCTCCAGAAAAACCGTTCCTAGTCCAGGTTCACCCTCACATTACCCGTTTCTGATACACTGAGTCCGAATGATAAGATTCTCGGAATAATATTACATTCGTGTAGCTCTCACTCATTCGAGAAAGGAGGGGATGGGGAAAGCCTCGACTTTGTGAATGTGTGGAGGGAAGCTGATGGACCAGATAAGAATTTGAAAATGAAATTCGAGATTGTTTTCTTGCTGCTGTGTGGACGCCATTGGAATGCAAAGATTATGTCAGATGTGAGGGCGTGATTGATTGGAGTGAGTCGAGGATTGATTGGGGAATCGGTTATCGCGGATTTATTCCTCATCTCATACGCTGAACCACCTTTAATTTCATCCGTCATATTTTTGTTTCTTAATATTTTGTAATAATTCCTTCTAATACTGCTGTATAGAACGCGAGATATGAGATAATTGAATAGTATTACCCAATAGAAATTGGACCTAAAATTCACGATTGTGTGATTTGATTTAAACCGTGATTCATTGCAAATAAATTGCACCATTGTGTAATCGTAAGTGTCTGTATCATCTACGTTGCTTAAAACTTAATCCGTAATCAATTCTTTCCACGTGTATATGACTCGGAATCACCATCTTCGCACTCCTTGTTGGAAACAAATTTTCTTCAATTTTTTTATGTCATTATCTGCTCCCAATCAGGTTGTCATTTGTTGTATGCAACAGTTAATTAAGTACTTCTTTTCTCTCATATTGCTGTTCTTATGTGTCACTACCTCAATGCGTCGTGTTGATGAGATAAAGAACTCCTTGAGTAACAAATGTTAGTAAGGACAGTGAGGAGAAAGGGTGACGATGGTTGTGAGGATGGGTGTTACTTGGGCCAAGACGCTGTAATAACGGGCATTTGCTATGGGGATGGGGAGATAACGTGAGGACAGAAAGGTACACAGTAAAGGGACGAGGATGGGAGAGGACTGCCGCGGATGTGTGAAGTGATGGAAAAGAAAAAACCGGTAGACGCAATGGAGATATGTAGGGCGATGGGAGCGAGTAGTGAAGACTGAGGGATGCAGTGGGGCGGAGTGAGGGCTGAGGACGCCCGGCGCTTGCGCTCGCACCCGCACACAGGCGCCGAGTGACTTTGTTGTCTGATAACGATTTGAAAATGGAATATTCGTGCTGTTTGTGCGGAGCCCTTATCGGGGGTGCACAGCAATAGCGGCGCTGTTTACAGCCCTCCCTTATCGCTTCCTTCAGTTCCCAACACTTATCTGTTATCGCGCCGCCATAAACATGCGCAATAGACAGCCGGCTTCCTGCTGGCGGTGGTGGTGCGGTGGCGGTGGCGGCGTGGCTGGAGTGGAGCGCCCACCCGCGCGGGACGTTGCCACCGCGACTGTCCTCCCACAACGCTTCCACTTGCGGGAGGAGGCAACCCGTTTGTACTTAAGTCACCTCATTCTCTTTGGTACTTTTATCGAGTGATTAACACACTCTTCTTCAATCCGTGTGAAATGCGTGATAATACATTTTTCAATTGAAATACTTCCTTTGTTTTTTCTGCATCGTAACCCAGCTCTTTAACATAAAAATCAATTCTGATCATTGTTCAGTTGAACTTTTCGTGAAGGTTTAAAAGTGGTACACCGTCTCAGGTGTAAAGAAAGCAAAGGTTAATCTCGTTTATCTTCCTTCTAACATGTAGAGGTATGCATCCTTTAGTAAAAACTTGGCGTGTTAAGTTTCCTTTCACTTTATCGCCCGTTTAGTTGCTCCCACATATTTTCTTTCTGCTCTGTTTCTCTTCATCCCTTCTCTGAATCTTCCCCTTTCCCGTAGTTCAACACCATTAAACTCTTTTGTAATATCTATCCAGATTTGATCATCAACTTTTACTTACATCCCGTGATCTACAGACGTTTCCCTTGGTCCGTACCTTAACACTCACTACTCGCATCTGTTTCGCTCCGGCGTACCCCCCTCTCCTCCTCCAATCCCGGTTCCAGTCGACCGACCGCGTCGATTATATCGTAGTTTGCATCTACGGCCGCGCACCCGTCTGACCATCGATAATGGCTTTTGATGAACGTCGTTGCCCGAGGAAAGATGTCAGCGACGTCGAGTAGCTGTGAGGAAATGTGTAATGCAATTTCTGGCATGAACACTGCGTTACCACTGGCTGCAGCTCTCTCAACATTCGTTCGTTCGTTGTTTCGAGTTGTTTGTGTAGTATACCGGGTTGAGATGATAAAGTTACGTGTAATCGTCCGTAACTGTAGCGTAGCAACCGAATAAAAGTGAATCTGTAATTTTGATCTTTTCGTGAGGAAAATCATGGGCAATTAATCGCCAGCTTACGTGCTTGGGCATGAAAGATATTTACAGTTATCTCAGTTTTGAAACGTTTCTAAATAACTACCTACCCTGTTATATTGTGCATTTGAAAATGAAATCGCTATGAAAAGTCTGCGATATTGTAGCAAAGAGATTATTCAGAGTTTGCGCTTTATTTTCAGATGAACTTACCTCGAAAAGATTAATTTTATTTAATGAAAATAGCGTGTGACAAACGCTTCGTTATTCACGATAAATTATCGTGGGCTATGAAGAATAAAAACAACTTTATTGTATTGTATCAACAATTGTATCAACTTTATTTTGTTGTTCTCTACTATTCTAAATTATTTTTTTTAATGTTTGAGAAATTGTAGACGTGTATATATAATGAAATAAATTACAATTTCTTAAAACATAATTTTTATAATCATAAATAGGTATACACAGGCTAATAAGCATGAAGGGGATATCTGAATGTGTATTTTACATACTTTAAAACACATTGAAAATCGTCCGTAACTACATCTTAGTTGCAATCTGACTTCATTAATGCTGACAGGATCGGTCGCGTGCGCTTTCAGCGCTATTGGTGGCGATAGACGGAAACGTAGAATGAGCGTTTATGTCGTGAGAGCGCTCTCGCGCGCCGGGTTTTTCCCCATGGGTCGCGAGGGACGTAAAGAGAGAGGGGGTGACATGTCATTTCCTGACAAATGTCGCAATTGAAGCGACGTTTTTGAAATTGTTTTCGAGCGCTCAACGAAAAAAACGGGAAATGCGCGTCGACGTAATGTTGGGAATCGACTTCGATTTGCGAGCGACCGTGCGGACTCTCGCTTCGATGCGAGGAAATTCTCGATCCTGGGCGGATAAGGTTATTCTTCATTCAGTATGAATTCATATGGTGGGAATGGGTTTATGTGCTGAATTAAAAATACTTTATGAGTCTAGTCTTGTTATATTTTACGAGACCAAGAGCGATGATTTTGATGCGATGTTTTGACTTACGCCAGTAGATAAACATTTTCATAGTGTGATTCAATTAGTTATTTTCTGATTTGAATTCAGAATTCATTTATGTCTCCGAATCTTTTATTACTTGAACAATGCTCAGATTGTCTTGAAATATCAGTCGAAAAATAATATTTATTTGTGTTTTAATTCCATTGAAATATTTTGCTAGTAATTATCGCCTTCGCATCATTTTCTTCGCAAGTTGCTGTATTAGTTTACAAGCGTATATGATCTCTCTTCAAATGAAACTTCCTGTTTTGAATGTTTTAATTTACGAAATACTCAACGGAGGCCAATTCACATATTTTTTATAATTGCAAAAATCGTTCTCTAACTTATTTTTTAAATTCATATATTTCCTCCGTGTACCCTACACGTGGAGATGATGTGACAACTTTCGGTCAGGTGAAAATGACGACGAGCCGGGAATCGAACCCGCGGTTCCTGCTTTGATCGCAGGGGTGGTAACCACTACACCACCCGTTCGCCTTCCACCACTGTACACCATTTCCACCCAGACCCAAACCCCGGAAGACCTGAGAGTCATCCCCAGACTGGAGTTAGGTGAACCAGGCGGCATACTATTCAGTGTGCGCTTAATTACCGGTTTTACACGTCTCAGGTCTTCCGGGGTTCATTACTTTATACTTCATTTTGCAGCACACACCACCTGATCACATACATCAAGACGTTTTGAATCAAGTCCAATTTTCCGTAATGATACTTTACTTTAGGAGTTATTTTAAAAGTTGAATCCCTAATAGAACGTTAAAATACTGAAATATAAAGTTCAAATATGAAGTGGCAAATGACAGTGGAATAACATGTATGTTACTCTCGATTTGAAATTTTGTAGTTGTAGCTCTGTATTTTCATGTGGGCAAGCTACAATGGAAAGAAGTAATAAGGGTCTTCCCCTTTTCTTATCGGAGTCCACCACTTTTTAACTTCAACATTCAAGGGACACTAATATTTCAGCATTTGCAAATTTTTGTTTGAAAAGAACTTTCTCATATTTCAAATCAATTAAATTTTCACACAAATTAAAGTGGTTTAGATTGGTAGGACAAAAAATAGTTTCATTTATAAAATGTATATTTTGAGTAAGTTGGACAGTAAATTTTATGATTTTGGAAAAATACTCTTTTTCACATCATCATTAATTTCTAGAGAAAACGTTATTTATTAGTATTGGTGTGTAATGTAGAATCCTCTTCTCAGCCACTTTAACCAAACCTTCGTTTGAACGCGTAACACGCTACAACCACAGAATGAACTGGAATGTAACTTCACGACAGTATATTTTTGTGTTATGAAGGAGATCTAAGCTAAAATACATTTTGATTTGTCGGCAGAGATTGGAGTAAGACAAATCCAAAACGGAATAGTTAATGTTATATTGTATGTTTAGATTAAAGTGCTCAGGGGGTAAAGGGCTCTTCTCTCTCTTATACTTCGGAGGAACTCAATTCCTTCCACTGAGTAGCAATGAGGAAATCCCTTACTGCAGTTACTACTGACTGTAAGATACGTAGAACTGAGAAGATGGAAGAGTGAAACGAAGTAAATGAGGGAAATCCCTTCTGAGAACCTCATCTCGTCCAGCTTAAGATTGCTTCTCACCCACAGACGCTTTACTTACGCTACATCGCCACTACCGCCGCCGCACTCCTGCCACCTCCACAGCAGCCAGCGACAGACTCCGAACCGCACAGGGGGAGCAATTTGCTTGGGGTCGGTTATCGCCACCGTCGCACCGCCGAATATTGGAGAGCCGTGAATGATGTGACAGGATCCTCTGGCGACGGTGGTGCAGGGAGGGGGTGGGGGTTTGGGGCGTCGCTCTTGGGTAGCAGAAGAGCGAGCGGGGAGAGTGGCGCGGTGCTTGCCGGCCCCAGTGAGAATGTTTGGTGTTCCAGAAAGATAGCGGCGGTGGCGGCGACGCCGTCGGAGCCGCCCGCCGCCACAGTGCCTGGCGCTCCGAGTCTCCCACCTTACACTTGATTTCCCGCAGATTTTTCATCCCCGCCTACGCCGGCGGCGGCGGGGCCGGCGCGATAAGCGAGCCTTTTCCCCTCCCCTGCCCTGCCCCCCTCCCTCGTCCACCCTCGTCGTTCTCGGCCGATAGCACGCCGTCTCCACCCTCCCTTTCGCAGAAGGTTTTTCTTTGCCTTTTCTATGTGAAAACATATGAAATATATTCAATCTGTGGCGTCGAGATAAGTCGCAGGGTGGTGGGGGTTTCTACCCCCGGCGTCGCCGCGCGCTCCCTCACCATCGCCTTCCATTATAAGGAATCAATTCGCTGGACTGCGATATGGCGTCGGGGTGGAAGCGAAGACCCCTGTGATATGCTTGTGCTGCGGAAGCTTTGATCTGGAGTTATCGGGGTTTAGTGATTACGCTGGATAATATTGAAGAAATGGAAATCGTAAATGTTTTCTGATTTATTTTTACTGTTTATTTCTGATAAATGATTATATTTTTTTTATTTTTTGTAAGATTATTGTTTCTGCCTTTTGATGCTCAGAAGTAAATGACTGAATTATTTTATTTTTATTCCGCGCACAAGCAATAAGTTTTAACGTAATTTACGTGCGTTGAATTTGTAAGATTATGCATATGTATATCATTTGTAGCGTCATAGTAAGTCTCTGTGAACAGAAAAAATGTATTCCGTGGATATTTTCTTTTCATCTTGGCGTCATTCATGGGTCTGTATGGGCACGTGTTCAGTTACATGTCTAGCTGTAGTTAAAAAGTGGTCGAGTTATACGTTTAGTAAAGTAATATTCCAAAACAATTTTGTGGATAGTACTTAATCCCCGAGAATTCGTTTTAAGGTGGTTTAACATAATGTGCGATGTAGTATGTCGTATTATGGATATGTTAACTCAAAAACATATAGATGCAAAAAAAGGACTATTATTTAATTATTAAATGGGACAGTTTATTTGAACATCTATTTACATAATTCAGTAAACGTAACTAATCAATAAAATTGAAATATGACAATTTATATCAATTTAGGAAGTAAAATATTGTTTCACTGCGTAGAATTTGTCTATATTTGTCTATTCAAATATTTCATTACCATTATTTGATTAGGAGTGTTGCAATGGCAATTACGTGTATTATAATAACAAGAAGCATAATAATAGAAGTGCAACAACCAGATGAGATACATTAGAAGATAATCAATTTCGAAACTAATTTTTATGTTTTGCGGTGAACCAAAATTTTTATTTTGCTTTCTTTGTTACAGGTAAGTTCCGGAGTTGGTAATGCTGCTAAGTCCAGTTCTGTAACGTAAGATGTGACCTTTAAATAGTTCTTCATAATAATATCGCGTTTTGTAGTAAATAAAGCACACGAATCCTCTAAAATTTCTTAAATAGCGATTTTTTAAAAACACTTTGATCTTTGTTTAGTGGAAACAATTTCTTCCACAGCACGTTATTGATCATCTATGTGGAAGTATACTAGTAAAAACCGGAAAATTTATGATTTTTCAAAGTTGGATCAAGATTTTGTATTTTATCCTTCTTCACCAGCATCAACACAAGATTTCAGATTTTGCTCTAATAAGATAAACTGATGGTTTTAAAAAGAATAGAGTCCTAGTACTCCTGCAAGTGTGTTAAGGACTAGCACCCCCACCTCCCCTCCAGCACTCTCCAAGGGTTCGTAGGGCAGGCGACCGGTCGCTGACAAACGAGCGTCGGCGCCCGTTAGCACCTCGGGCCTGCCTCCATTCATCAGATGGCTGCTGCCTCCGTCAAGCGCCGCAGCCGCCGCCTCCATCATCTACGCCGCCGTCGCTGAGTTAGCGACGCGCCGTATTCAGTGCACGTCCTCGCCGCGGGCAGGTGATTCTTGTCCGACGTGCAGACGGATGGCTCACGTCACCCGTCCTTACGCAAGTCCTCTCTCTTGCACACTTCAACTCACACCGACGCGATGAGTTGGTGATTCGCTTCTGCGGATTCGCATCGTCACCACTTTCTAGTTGACGTCGAGGTGTGTGTTTGTCGGGGTTGGTGCTGTTGGTCGGTTCGGATGAAAGTCTTTTGTGATTTTCTAAGGCCTTCTGGAGATGTCTATGAAGGGTTAAACCCGGAATAACATAATTGTCAATTCAATTTTTACTTTCCATTTATACAGAACGTATAAGGAAAGTATTGATATCGGTCAAAAAATCGAGATTCTTCGGATTTTTACGAATTGGCTACAGGATAGTCTATTTTCAAATTTTGGTGATGGTGTCCAGTGTCGTATGTGTTTGTATATATACGTGTACATGTTAAGAATTTTATTCACCCGATTACTCACGAGCGAATTAATGCATCGAAACCAAACTTGAGATTTGTCTTCGAATGCATTGGGGGTAGAAACCTATTTCTGGACAGCTCATACCGACTTCATTTACTCATAGCGCTTCCGGTTTCTTAAAATTCAAAATTTTGGAGACATGTGGGCACCTAATTTAGATGACCCTGTAAGGTAATCGCAAAGAGTTTAAGGTGGAAGATAATTCATTTAATCTGCACTGAATGTTCAGATATGAGGGTTAGGATTGTTAAGTTGTAAGGATAATTATATTTAATTCGATTGACTCTCTATATATGCCTTATATAATACATTTTTTGTGTGTTTTTCAGTCATCTTATTTTTTTCTTGCAATTTTTTTCTTGCATAGTGCGTAGATCTCTGAGTAATAATAGAAAAGTTGAATCGGACACACTCAGATTTTTTCAATGTATTTAAACGCGTTAAAATATCCTTCAATGCTACTCTATTTATTACTCTGTACTCGAGGGCGATTCTTCTATATCCTTTTTTTTTCTTTTTTTTACATATTTGGCTGCACCTATGAGCCAAAAGAAAACACGTCCCAATTGATACGGACTTTGAGGTTCCTTACCTTTATGCCATTTCACATTAGTAAAGAGCATAACACAACTTGCGAGTTTTCACAACGTTACTGTGCATATTATGATCAACCTATAATAAGCAATAATCATACTACTTTATAGAAGGGGATTCGAATAAATTCTTGTGTACAGATAAACGTAAAGCCTTCAACACCCGAAAAAAAACCGTACAATACCAATAGTTAGAAGAAAGACAAGGATTTTTATGTTCTTTGGTACCAAAATATTAGTAAAACTATTAAGCAAACTATGAAAATAGCATTAAATTAACTACCGTGAAGGTTCTCGACGAACATATTGCCAACTGTCCTACTTCATTTTCGGGAAATCTAGTGAGCACGTATCGCAATTTATTGTTGACATGTTTATCTCAATGTTCAAGTTCTTCGTTTTGTTTATCTTGCGGGGTTTGATTCGCAATTGTTTTGACTATTGAATATGACATATATTTACAATGGATATCAATCACGACTCCCAGGATACCAGGGGACATTGTAACAATGGGATCCAAAACCGATTATAGGCGCAAAGAATTCAAATCCTGACGCGAGACAAGTATCGTTACTCAACTAGTTAAGTAAAGAGCTATGGACAATGATGTTTTCCATATAAGAAATTGATAGTAAAGATATATCATTTTGTCTTAATGATAATAATGATATAAAGACAGAAATTTAAAAGATCTGGGAACAAAATGAAGTAGTAATTATTCCCCTTATAATTTCAGCTACTGAAGTCATTTGTAAAACACTAAAAGAGCATCTTGCAAATATACTGCCAGAAATACAGAAATATGTTATATTACAAGCATGCCACCAACAAGGAAATTACTTAGTCTCGACTAAAACTACATTTTACTTCCGGCTTGGCATTTAAACCTCCGTTTGAACAGAATATTGCACAACAAAATAATATAGTACAGTTATTTACTATGCGACTGTGATCCATAGCATGTTAAATCAGAAAAAAAAAGGTTGTGTAATGAAAATAAATTAGTTCGTAGATATTCTTCGCTTTTAGTTTCTCATAATCGGTGTGAATACATGAAGTCTTCATAAATATATCGAGACATTTCCATAGTAGCTATTGAAACCAGATCAAAACCTTGGGAGTTTTCGATAACATATTTAAATCAATACTGTCCTCTCTTCATTCGCGACGTACAACTCACGAAGCGTGACCCACTCAAGAGGACGCTGCCTTTACTCCTCTGGTGTGAGGATAAACGTTGTTTGCATACGGATATCCAGTCCCTTCGGAGGATGATGATGAAGAGGGAGAAGTGAGGATCCTCATCCTCGTCCACATCCTCGCTCCTGAAGTTCTTCCCTGAAGCTGCCGCCGCCGCCGTGCCGATGCGGTGCTTCCTTCTCATTGCGTATTCCAGACATCGGGCTCACACTTCATTACTTCGCATTTGTGCCGCGACGACCGCCGGACGCTGCTGTCGCCCCGAAGCGACACGGAACTTCCCCCCACCACCACCACCACCACACACACTTCTCACACGAGACACATAATCTCCGTAGTTTGAAAGTCTCACGAGAAACTGGAGGAAGAATATACGTTTTTAAAGTATTTGTCGCAAATACCGGAACTGGAAACAAACCGATTAAAATCCGTTATTTTTCTGGGACTGGAACCGATATTTCAGAATCTAAATTCTCAACAATCGGTGAAATGGATTAATGGCGATGGCATCTGGGATTTACAAGAAGTGTTTCGATCTGTTTTCTTAAATAATTTAGATCTGGCTATTTTTTAAGTAGATAATTCATAAGAGTAACTAGTAGCCTATCGTCAACCTTATTACGTTAGTAAAAAACGGGAACCAAAGCAAAAGCGGATGCCGTTTTTCGTTTGTAATTAGATAAACTTAGAATTAAAGAATAATTTTCGTGAATATAAATGATCGGAATATTCTTTATTATTATAATAAATAATTAATAGACTATTTAATTTTAATATTCGTGAACTACATTATTTTTAATGTTACAAATTTTTACTAAAAAGACATCGGATCCTGAGAGTATGGCAATAGTATGCGATTTCATGCAGTCCCCTTGTCTCTGCGGGTGTTATTTTCGCCTTACGGCCAGTGACTGAGAGGGAAGTGTGTTTGCTATTAGCATTAATGATTAATCCTCGTGTTCCCGTTGCTGTTGCTTCCTTCCTTGCTCCCTGTGCTCGTCTCGCAAGTCACGGAGATTCTCCGCACGGACACGCGGCGATAGGGCATTTGTTCGGCGATATCGGAGGGAGCGTCCGGCGCGACTCTCACCATCAATATTGCCTTGTGTCGTTACCACTACTGCAATGAACACGCGAGACAATTATTGTTAGTACTATTATAGAATTTATATTACTAAAACTAAAAATTAAATACATTAAGACTTACTTCCTTTTGATGAACGATTACAATTGTGCTTTTTTAAGAACAAAATCATCCATCAAAAAGTCGAAAGCCTTAATTTATTTATTTCTCTTGATTATATAATGGACGTAAATAGTAAACAATAAAATTGTTTTCTTGAATATCGACTTTTTAGATTACTAAACTCGGTTTCCTTACTTGACTCTTTTAGTATTAGTTCTACCAATTCATGGAAAATTACCTCATTAATACTTGATTTTCCTTCCATTTCCTGACAAGTTATTACTTTATATCGGAGTTTTTATAAATCTCCATCTTCCTTCATTTTCGCATCTTGAGCACAGATATTTTAACATTTTGTATGACTCGTGTTACCTCATTTGTAACACGTCATTCATTACTGACGCGAATTCTTGTTTTGTCTTATGTCATTTGTAGCAATTAATTCTTTCTCAAGTTTGATTTCATGGTATCAACACAATTTCACCAGAGGGGCGATACTCCTGACACAGGACCACATCTGGATTTTGGGTAGAGGATTCAAAATTAGGATATTTTTTCACGTTTAATTAAGTAATACAATTGAGCGTTCATTTTTTTGCGAAAACAAACTTTAATGAGAGTAGCCACCTCTCAAACTCATTAGAACAAAGACAAATATTTCTCATGACGTTCGTTATTTGACTACCTGATACAAAGATTGCTATATTATGAGAGATTATGCTGTTATAAAAATCTCGTGTGGTTTCGTAGTTACAGCAAGTACAATTTTATTTCTCTTAGTTTGGTGTAATTCTGTTGTCTTTTGTGACTTATTCCTCGAATACCGCTGTATTGCTAGTATTCCTAGAATAATTTTATTTATTCTTTATCTTGATTGATGTTAGTAATGGGCTGATATGTTCTGTCGTGTGCTGTGTAAATGACCCAGGACCTCCGTCAATGTCTCCGCTTCATTCTGCGTCGCTACGCGATTTCCTCCCGACGTAATCCTTCGGTCACGGCCTTTCCCTCCCGTCCTCGCTCGGGGAGAGATGACCGAGGTGGAACGATCGTCGGAGAAGGAACGCGCGGGGAAGGAGGAGTGGATTGCTAGTTGAAGGTGGTGGGGTGGGGGAAGCTGCGCGCGAGCGATAGCGACGGCTGCGGGAAAGCTCATCTGAGAGTCCGCGCGCGCGCGCGCGCGCGCGAGCGAGAGACGGACCGACCGCTAGCCTGCCGCATGCCCCGCCGCTCTGCGCGCCTGATACCCGAGATTTATTGACAGCGCGTAATCCGGCGGCGGCTACGGACCATCGCCGCCACAGCGACCGCGGCCTCCCCGACGCCGGCGGCAAATGAGATGATAATGAGCCGATGGCCGCAGTCGCTTATCGCGCGCAGTCCGGCGCGGTCCTTCCTCCCCACACCCCTATATTCCGCCACTCCACACCCTCCCCGTCCCCGAAACGGTTTTCGCGCTGGCGATAGAGCGTCGTATCTGCTCGTGGCGTACCATTGTCAGAGCGCGCGCCTCGCGGGCGGCGACGGCGATAGAAGCGTACAAGAGCAAGCAGACAGAACACGTTGTCGTGTTGTGAGATGTCTCTGTGAATACGCGGACATGTCGAGCTGTTGACTGAGTCGTTCTGTTATTCTAAGGTGGCTCAGTAAGTACGGGAGGAATCTACTACAATTAACATCGATTATATAATCGAATTAAATAAATAATCAAACACTTAGGACGTTTTAATGGACGAACAGTATATATTTTGTGATTGAAATCTCACGACGTTTCGTCTCTCGAATTCGTTATTTATTTAATTTGCGAGGAATTATTCGTGAAATATACGTACTTTTTGAAATAATATGCTCGATTGGTGGAATCAGCTAAATCAAGTGTGACTGAAAACATTATTTAAATCAAAGCTAGTAACTATTATTAATTTGGAACTGATCTATTTTATTATAATTTAAGACGATTTCGTTTACGTTCCAACTAATTATTCCATTAAAATAAGAATGGTCACATCAGCTATTATTATTACTCTTTGAAAAGTTCATTCTCAGAATGTCATTTGGGTGTTGATTTCAGTTTCAATCTAATTACTGAAAATTGTTATACTGAAAATACATGCAGTAATATTTGTCTATTCGCAAATTAAATGGTTTGACCTATCTCTTGCTAATTGTTATTTCAAAATATCAGTGACAATTAAAAACTATGTAGTTTGATATTATAATTATGTTCGTGGATGTATGAACCGTAGTATTTTATATCCTCCATATTAATATTGCAATGTGCTCATCTATTTCGATTATTCATTTTTAATATAATCAAATTAGTTAGTTCCAGCTCATAGTACATTGAAAAAGGTTCATGACAAAATTTGTATGCGTATTTTGTATTCTTCGGGTGATATGCAGAATAGTTGACAACAACAGATGTTTTGGTAGTAATTATGTTGCTGTGGAAATACCAACAAACATTGCTAGTTAGATAAAGTTACAAACTTAGACTGCACTATTTATTGGTGCTTGCACCTTGTTTTTACGTAGAAAAGGATATACTATCAGCCGATTTTTTTCTCCTCTTGCAACATGACTCAAATTATTTCTAATTATGCTCGGAAAGCTCAATTTCTTAGCAACAAATTAAAATTTATTTTAGAATATTATATTTAGACCGAGAATGTTTTAAAGATTTGGTGTGCCATTGATAAGAAAACTAATATTTAAAAAATGTGACATGCTTACAACAGCTAATGGGTAATGGTGCTCATACAGAATTCATTTGAGTGTCCCTATGTAGATAGAATATTAATAAGACCAATGAAACATATTAGTAATCTCTTTTTCATATTTACTTCTCCTCATTCTCCCAAGCGTGTAATTAAGTAAGTTATGCGTACATGATTTTTCCTCTATTACACAGAATTTTCCTGTAACAAAAACACTGAAATTCCAACTATCCAGAATTTGGGAAATTATTTATTTTTAAACACGGTGTGATTTGTTGTTATAAAAACGTAAAACACATACAAAAACATTACAAAAACACTTTCATTAAATCCTATTTTATTTTTTCAAACTTGATCAGATGGCACTTAACGTTTTCTGAAAAATGTCTTCAAAAACATACTGTTAATGTCTTCAAACACATAATCCTGAAGTAAGTCTTGAAAACATTTTCGAGCACAAAAATATGTTTCTGTTTCTCGCAGAGGACAAATACTGTCACCATTGTAACATAGAATGAAACCCTCATGATAGGGAATAGTCGTAAAGTTTTGTTGAAACTTCTCTTCGTTATGCAAACGATGGAAGTAAATACATTCTGAATAATTTAAGATATTGATTTCAGCATAATTCCAATTTTCTGCAATGCTTTGCTTATCAATGTTATCAGTACAAGGATACATCGCGCGTCAGACACATAAACTTTCTTTTACCCTAGCATTTTTTTCCAAACATTTACGAAATTTTCTTATCTCTCATTGGACCGTTTTTATCACCCTTATGTCTCTCTTCTTCGTTTCCACCTCACCCGAGACGAAAAGGGGATCCCTCCCGAGCATCGTTCATAGTGTCGCTACACACGCGTGACAAATTTTACGCGTCCCAAGAAGTTTCTTATACTCGTGGTGTGCTCACGGCAGAGTATGGAAGGGACAAGGGTGTCGCGTTGGGGGCCTCAACCTGCCCCAGGCAATTCCTCTCCCACCAGCTCGTCTCGCGCGTTTTATAAATTCCGAACATATTGCGATAGGGCGCCTCCGTTTTGTCAGCTGTCTCGGGGCAGACCCTAGGGACGGACATTGTCTGAGTGGGAGTGAGGAGGTGCTCAACTTTAAACGAAGTACACGGGGAGAGGAGTTGGATGATGGTGTGGGTTAGGGTAGTTTACTCACAGGATGTTCTTTGCTTTGTTGAGCCCCACTCCTCTCCATTTGTCTCATTATCTCCCTATTTCATTATGTTTTTCACTTGATCTCCTTCTCTTGCTCTCTTCTCATTCTCTCTCCTTTTCTTTCTTCCTCCCTACCCTTATCAATCTTTTTCGTTCCCTTCTTTATCTCTCTTTTTCGTTATCTCTACCTTTGCTTCTTGTCTTTTTCTATCTAAGTTCTACCCCAGTTCGTAAAATATTATATAAACACAATGGAATAAAAATAGGATTCCCAAAAATTTGACCAAATCCCTTGAAGTCTAATAATCTCGAAAACAAAGAAATCCAAAGACGACAATAAAACCCACAATTAATTTTATTTATTTTGTGGAATTTTACTTGTGACTCGTTGATTTGATGACTGATGCTTGAAGTACATAACAGGGAAGTTATGGAATGTTTGCCGGATTCAAATGCTCAAACCGAAATCCTCTAAGTCAATTACTTCACTCCTAAGTTCAGGACGACACGGAGTCGTTTTTTTCTTTTTCTTTTCTTTTTTTTTTTCTTTCGTTAATTCGAAGTAAAATATGCGTTGTTTCTGGTTGTAATTCAGATAGACTTCGTCTTTCAGAAAATAAAATTAAGTTACCTTTCATAGTTGAACATTAAAATATATAGTAACAATATATTTCAGCTCGTAAACTTTCTTATCTTTGCATTAACTTATATTTTCGTAATCCCGATGCGTGACTGAAATGTTCGGAAATCTTATAGAGGACAAAATTCTTTATCTCTTACTTGATCGCTTCTGCCATTGTCACATTTTTTCACCGTAAGATTCTCTATAGGAATCGATCAAAGAATTTCTTCCGTCGAGATACCATCACTATTTTCTTTGTTTTCGAGATACGAAACAGAAGAAGAAGAGAGAAGAAGAAAGAAACGAATTCCTTGCGCGCAGGCAACCCGTCAAACACTACTACATTGCGGGTCTGCAAACTTTCGTTGGCGGGAATGTTTTTTTGTCTAACACGGCGTGCAGTCTTCGATTACCGTTTCGCTTCTTCGATCGGTCGTGTCTATCATAATCGAGTCTGAGTTGGCGTTTCGTCACGAGCATGGTGAAGGCAATAAGGCGTGTATTTTGTTCGTTGATTGCACCACAAGCGCGATTACGTCTGTCTGTCGGCGTCGGTCTGGGCGTTTCGCGTTCGCCGACTGGAACCCACGACGCCCACGCGCCCACCACGCGCTTCGACGCTATTCCATCGCGGTTGGCATAGTTTCCAACATTGTTTAAATGACAATGTGATTATATCGCAGTGGGTCGCTATTTGTCTTTATCATTTAGCCAGGATTTTACCAACGTGGGGTCCGAAGTGTAAATGAAATAATCCCAATGCTTCGCATTTCATTTTTATACATAATATATTTTTTTAATTTAAACAACACTGATTCTATAGCTGATACACGCATTGGATCATCAATCCTTTTTATAACTTACAGTTGTAGTGTAGTTAGAGAGGGCAATGTATGTCCTACGCACTGCTACCAGTGTTCAATCTATTGTGCTTCGCTAGGGAGACATTATGAGCGAATGTTGCAGAGGAATGAAATGCAGGGAAAGCGGGAGTATCCTGGGAAAATCTTCCGCGAACCCCGCTTTGTCCACCGTCGCGAATCCTATTTGAGACAGACAGGGTTTGAAGGTTAGAACCAGCGTTACCAGAGGTAGAAGACGACTGTACGAGGTACTATGTAGAGGGTCGCCTTTTGATAATTTAATTCACGGTAACATTTTATTTTTGCGTAATATTTAAGGGATAGGGGTACATTATCCCCTTCCCCTACTCACATACATGCTCAAATTTCCGTAGCAGAATTCCATAGTAATATCTGAACCAATGTATTTGAAAAGTATTTATTTAATATTATAACTTCAATCCTCTTATGAACAATATTTTCACACAAATTATTTTAAAGATTTCATATTTTTGTCACGTTTCGTTCATTTTGGTCTAATTTCTGGTGTCTATCATATCCGCGTTCAAATATCGCCCAAAATTGTATTATTGCATATCCAAGTAAAGGACCCATAAAATTTGCTCCACCATATCTAAATTCTCCCTACATATGAATGTATCATCAGTTGTAACCTTTTTCGTCTCTAGGTACGCATTGAAATCTCCATGCCATGTTATACTATTTTGTTTGACATGTCTATTAGGTTTCGACCTTTTCTCATTTTTTGTGCGCAAAATCTACCTTATGTATAAATATTTAACATTTAGAACCCTGTGTCGAATATTGTCCATGTGGAATACACGAGGTAACTGAAAGTCATGAAACTTTGCCGAAAATTATGCAATATGGCTACCTAACCCAAATTTCTAACATCTACGAATTGAAGTAATATCCGAATACATATTATTGGTAGTCACAAAAGCGACTATTAGCTGAAAAGAAGTACAAGTTAATAACACAACAAACAAAGATACAAGATAGTATTCGTTCCACACACTCGACGTAGAATTGCGCGAGAGCATGTGAATTGAATTGGTGTCTGAGGTTGGCGATAGATTTAAGTTTTGAGAAATTCGAATGTCCTGCCAATATAAAGCGAGGTACAAATATCATGACTCGTATGGACGATTGCGAAGTAAAATCGTTGGCTGCATTGAGCACAAGCTCTATACCAACATCAAACCATTTTGACTGACAATAAATAAAGAAATATTTTATTGTCTAGAGAACTGTTACAAACTGCCTATGACCACGTTGAGGACAACAAAGTAATTTACTGCGACTGATATACCATAAGATAATGTAGTCAGTGCATTTCCGTTTATGTTTTTGTTTCTTAAGTTAATTTTTTTAGGCGAAGTAACATGACTTGGAATATAGAGGAAAGGACATATGAGGATGATCAGGTGGTGACGCCGAGTGATCTCTGGGGGCCATTTGAAGTTGGCGAAGGAACTGAGACAAATGGCTGCGTGGCGGTGGAGCTCCAATTTGATCGCCGGCCGTCGCTATCAGTTCATCTCGCGCCGCTCGTGTTCCCCTCAGGGCTTTGCCTCCGCCCCTCTTATTTATGATGGGGATGTCCAAAGTGAAGCTACTCGACAACGTCTTGACGGATCTCCAGGTGCATTATGGTATTACGGCCGGATTCTTATCGCAGGAGTTCAGTGTTGTGTATTACGAGTAACGGTGATAAGTTAATATTGTTGTTGTTTTTTCTTTCACGAAATACTTTCTCGCATCACAATTACTTATCTTAGTCAACATTTCTTTGTGATTATGGATATTGTTACGTGCTACGTATGAGGAAGTTATGTCGTTATGTGATGTGATGGTTACCTGTGTAGAATTACCATTCCTGTAGTGTAACGATAGTTTTGCACCATGCGATTATGCCTCGTACTGTTGTGAAGTGATTTGGTCAAGCGTTTCTATAGCGTGTACTTTGATTCTTCAAATCTTCTCATCTGCGTCTCGCAATGAGACATTTTTCATGGACAATGTTTTATGAGATCCGTGTTCACGTAAACGTGTATTATACTTGTATGTAGATTATTGTTGTTATGTAAAGGGAGAGAAGAACATGCTTTTATAAAGAATGTAGATTTTGTTCATAAACGAAGAAAGTGGCTTAAATTAAATCCATATTTGATGGAATTCCTAACAGACCACAGAAATTTCAATGAATATTTGGTTAAGCGAGGACCGCGGGATGAAGCAACGTGTCTGCGTGATACAGGGGAAAATGCAGAACATCTATTGTGGAATTGCTCACTTCATGGTGAATAACGAGCACGGTACATAAGAGATGAATGGAGAAATTACAAATAAAACGCGGAGGAGACATGACACCATGGAACATTACGAGGCATTTCGGGAATTTGTTAGTGAAATTGCAGTTATATGAGATTTTATCAAGAGAAATGAAGCAAGAAAGACACAAGATTAGGGGCAGGTATAAGTTGAATATATGAATAAGACGTGAAGATAAGATATTGAAAACCATTGTTGAAAAGAACCTTACTATGACCATGTAAGCAGGCAAAGTGTTTAAGACGGAAACCAAATAAATGTAAAAAAAGTATTATGTAACGAAGGAGTGAAATACTTTACAATAAATACGTGAAGCAATTAATCAACAATTACCGAGTGTTACTTTCGATAGATCAGAGGATAATTTTCTTTCTCAGAATTGAGTGTTGAATTGGAGTGGGGGTTTTTTCCCTCCTATATCTCTGGTATCATGCTTGCTAGTGGATTAATTTTCTCCCCTTGTAGTCTATGTGACCGACCTGGTGCCTCAGTCGGTATGAAGCGATGGTCTGCTCTGAAGCTTTTGGGTTTGAATCATGTGTGATACAATTGGAAGGCAATGGAAAACCAACACAGGTTGGAACTAAGCCCCTCATAAACACCCCCATCACCATTATTCCCTAGAATAAGTATTATAGGTGTCTCTGGGTTTCCTAGACACAAGCGAGATGCTTGAAACCAGTCTTTGGATTTCAAACTAAAGAAGAAATAACATACATACCTGTACGTTACTGGATAGTCTAACCTTCTACATTGTTTTGATATATCTAATCATTGGTAAGGTTCGTGTGTAACAAGCAACGTCCAGAAAACGTCCATGTGTGCCATATTGTGTACCACGTCGATGTTACCCTGGTATCTGCAGTGCCTCGCATTGCGCGTGTCTTCCTTCGGAAACACGCGACCTCTCGCTTCGCGTCCACAAAATGTGAACATTAAACCGTTCGTTGTGATGCTTGTCGTGATCATCGCTGAAACGAAGGTGGACGTTGTGTGATTTAGAGTGTGATTAATTGAAACTATTTATGGTTTGAAGAGTTTCATCTGTTTGCCAAGTGGTTAGGGATTCAAATGAATATTAGGGATTACTTCATCATCGACTATCATGTACCTCTGTTAGAGATGTCTTTCTCGAGATCGTTGAGTAGTGCTATCGAATGTAGCTGGAGTAATTTTCACAGTCGTGTACTTTTTTATTATGTAGTCCAGTTGTTTTCTCGATAAATCAAGGAAAATGCAAGAACTGGACGGGTCTATGTTTTTTCTCCTCATTACCTCTTCCTTTCCTCTTGTGATTCAGTTTAAAACCCGAGGGAGATATGTGGTACTTAATTTAGCGCCAACATCTATCAAGAGACTGAAGCTGGGGAAGAAGTTAATTTGTATATTAATTTATTTTATAGAATAACTCCTAATTGTTAAGTATTTTAACATTTCTCAGTGTGCACTTCATTGATATAGTAAACAATTCTATAAAGTTTGAATAAAGCCACTTTTATGCAAAATGAATGTATTTATTTAAAATACAATTTTTTCCTCATCATGTGCACATTTGAGTAACATTATAAATTAGTTTTTGTCAAAGTCTATTCGAATGGCAGAGATTCGTTACCCATTTACAAAAGCACACTTAAATTTTGGTGCATGTTCTCTTTTTTTATCTAACTGTGCGTCATCTATTATGGAGATTATATTTCAGAACTAGTTTTTTTGTAGTTTATCACATACGAGCAACATGTCCATACCAATGCAGTCTTTATATTTCGAGTTAAGTGACATTTGTATCACTTGAGTTATGATAATATGGCATGCTTCACCTTGAGGTGAATTATTAAGTGCGACGTGAAGCTAAAAATTACGCTGGCTGTAGCATAGTTTCTAGTTTTGTCGCCCAAACCAGACAGACCTTAGAAGATAAGTAAGGACAAATATTTCGTAGTAACCCCAATTTTGGTAAGCAAAGACCACGACGGATAACCAACTTGTAGATGAAAATCTGAACATATGAAACCCTACCCGCCTATGGGTAGAAATCCCGTATTGAAAATGCCAGTCCACCTGGTTGGGGTTTGGATCACGTTTGACTTCGCTAAATGAGGTCGATTTCTTTTCGTAAAATAGCTCAAACTAAAATTCCTCGGAAAACGAATATCTCAGATATCGAAACTTTCGGCTGGGTAAAAATGACAACCATTCGAGAACCAAAACTGACTGTAGAGTATCTGTTCGAGACATCTTTGTCATCTATTTACCTCAAATTAGTGTCATAAACACCCGTCAACTCCCTGAGACGCTTCCGCGACATATCACCATTCTTTACCGGTCGAAAGTTATCTCATGGAAGATACACTTGAGGATAATCGCTCGAATTCTCATAGTGTTCTGCAATTATTATAACTCATATTATTCTAAAATTTCCATCAATACATCAGCCTCTATTTAATTTGAATTACTCTATTTCGATCAAAATAGAAGTTGCAGTATTATGCCAGGAGAACACTGGAATATGATTTACTCTCCTGTCTGCTGTTTTGAGCAACCCTGCGCTATTTTGCTGAGATCGGACTGAAGCGATGTATTTAGTTTACGCTTTGCCGCCCATCGTGAACCTCTCGGCGGCTTGTTGCGTGATCCTCTCCGATTGTTGCTTGTCTCCACCGTCCTGCACCCCACACCTCAAGCTTTGCTCTCTTCTTTCTATTTGATCAGTGTTCTCTGGTTTTTATTTTCTGATCTTGCGCATTTCTCCTAGTCCACTTTCATTTCATATATACGCAGCAGGAGAAGTATGTGGTGTCAATCAATTCTGATTGTGAGATTTCGATGAAAATAACGATTTTCGAAGTCTGTTTATCTAGAGAAAGTAGTTTTTAGAATTAATCTATCGCTGAAATTCTGACTATCGGCTACTACAATTTTGCTTAACTCCGGTTTATTTGTTGATTCGTTTAATATGATAGTAATTTACGTAAACTCAAAAATGCTAGATTTTATTTGTTACATAAACTTGTTGATATTATGACTATTAATAAGTGGACAAAGTTTCATGGTCTACACTAGAATAGTTTGTGAGTTATTGCAATCTTAATTTAATTTGACTTCTTATGGAATTTCACGAATGTACAACTTTATCAGGGAAAAAAAGTATATAAGCAAAAACTGGAATTCCTTAAAACTTTTTGAAATTATTTACTAATATTATGAAATATGAAAACATATGACGTTCATAGATCACGGGATCTGAAGCGAGATATTAAATAAGAAGTAAAATGATGTTAGGCTACTCGAGATTACGGTAGTGAAACGCAACAAGGCGCAATATATCAAGCGAACCACTTATTTCGCCATTCCCCACCAGAGTGCGAAAACTAATGCCACGCCACTCCAAACTTTCATGATACTTGAAGTTGTAAGGAATTTGAGCGTTGACATTTTTTTTTCTTTTAAATTTCAATTGATGTAAGTTACTTTGAGCTATTCGATGATGGAATACTTTTGCAGAGACTACCTTGCCTTCCAACATAAAACGAGAAGATTTTGAATACATTTTTCATGTAGTCGACATAGGAAGTAACCTTAAAAACGTTCATCTGTTTAAACGTTCTTTATATGAAACAAGCTCAGTTATGAATTACAATTTTACCAACATCAAAAAGAAAAATACTACGTGGCCGCAAGTTAAGTGTAAAATAACACGAATTTTTTTCGTTCATGTTATAATGAAATTTGAATGAAATTACAGGTGACATCCTATGTGATCTAATATGGTTTTATAGAAGTATTATTGGTACAGTTTGATATCTTATGGCTTAGTTTAAATTTAATTTTTTTAAAGTAACTACCAAGGTACAGTCACATTAAAAGTTTGAAAATTCGAAAGCAACCATTCATATTCATTTACAACCATATACACTCATTTAAAATCTTTGAACGAACTTCTGAAGCTATTTTGAAATAAATTTTACTATATGAGTGTAAAATCTAAATATATTCCATGATTGTGAAGTACATGAACTACATTAAGTCCATTAACTTTTGACAAGATCTTCCGTGAAGTATAACCTTAATATATTCTGTTGTTTAGAATGATTGATAATGAAACTAGAAGTGTACATCATTTGGTTGCTAAATTGCATTTTCTATGAAGTTTAATCAAATTAGATATTCTTATATATTGTCAGCTTTCCTGGTTGGCTGATTATTATTTGGACTTAACTATTTGTTTCATGTCTCAAAAGCTACCACACCAAAATAGATGCCTCTTTGTTTTACTTATTCTTCTCACAGGAATCTGAGTGCATTAGCGTTTATTCCACATTTCTCATAGTGCTCCTCTCTCGCCTATCTGATCGAACACTTCTACCTCCTGTACTTGTGTTTATATGTTCGTCTTGTCTTCAGTGATACTCTTCTGGATATGTCAGTGCTAGAATAAATTCTACACTTAAAATACTGTTACAACAGTTACAGATACTGTTAAAACTTTTCTCAAACCGATTGTTAATGTTCGTAAAATCTGTTGATAATATCTCTTAACGTGTGGTATCTTCGAATCCTTACCACACAACTACTTCACATCATCATATACCTACTAGCCTCCTTCCTCTCCACTCCACAAAAATCCTCCTCCACCTACAATCTGCCATCACTGATACCTATCAGCTGCCCGCCGCCGCGCCATGTGACTTCTTTTTTTTTTTTCGCGTTCGCGAACAACAGGAGAAGCTGCGCGGATACAAAGGTGGTGGTAGGGAGCTTTACAGCGGTAATTTGGGAGAGTCAGTTGCGGACTGCGCCCCGTTATTTGTTTACGCTGCTGCTCGTGAATCGTTTCTTTTCAACTTTCTAGCTCTATACTCTTTATTATTTTGTGTATGGTGGCATGCGTAATTTTCCTTGTTCTAGATACGGTACTTATTACTTACGGTATTGCGGTACTAGTACGTATTTGACTCTGATCAAAATCACACTTATTTCATTCATTCAATTGATTACGGTATTGATTATTATTATATTTTCTATTAAAATTTTTTATAAATTTCTATTAAATATTTTCTATTATTCAATTGATTATTATTATATTTTCTATTAAAAAAATATATTTACTGTTTCAATGGAAAAGCTTTATTTATGTTACTCATAAGATAACGTAAACGTGAGATTTAGGGATTCTTGAAGATGCAGCAAAGATCATACTAGAAAAAATTCAATGCAATATAAATATTTAAATATTAAGAACATAAAAATGATTTTTAAAAAATTGTGATGGTTCAAAACACAGAGAGAATATTAAGATTAACAAAATTACTTAATATTGTGAGTCGTAATGGAACAAGTAATAAGTGTGGAAACTCAGCTCCCAACGGTTGTGCGTTCTAATTCCCTAGCGACAACACAAATTAGTTGATTGATTATTTTTCCATCTAGCCATATAAATCTTTCATTATTTTAGTTTGGATTGATAGAGGTCATTTGATATTAAGACAAATTACAAAATAATATTAAGCAGGACGTTTCAAAAGAGAATAATATTATTTATCAATGTAGAAGAAAAGACTCATTTCAAACAATATTTTATCGAGCCTGAAAATTTTATTTCTGTGGTTTGGAGTTAACATGTTCATTTCTTGCAAAACATGATGGAAAACAGAGGATTCAGATAGGTTTATAGAAGGCGCAAGAAGGCGTTGAGGAGAGTTGAAAGATTTCGCGCTCTAGTGAAACGTATCTGAAGTAATTATACGTTTTATCTATAAAATGATGCCTGAGTGGCGTGACAAAAAGGCTATTGGGATTAATTCCACCGAGTTTATCCGCTTTTACTTAAACTCGTGCCAGTGTGCCTGATTTTTGCGAGATGTTGCGAACAGCAAGTATTCCGCTATTGTAGTGCAGGACCGCTCACACAGGCCGATCGGGAGCAAATAGCTCTGAGGAGCGGATGGGCCAACAGCTGAAGCGCATGGAACACCATGACTGGGATGTCATCAGGCTCTTGTGATATAGGCGGAAGAAGTGTTGTTCTGAAAGCAAATCCTCGTCATCTATTAACTGAATATTTGTACCTTTTTGTGGATAGCGGGGTATGTGCCAAATAGTTGGTGTAACAAAAATATTAAGCCACGTTAAAAGGTTTAATTTACAGCGGTATTGCAATACTAATCACTCAGAGTACGAGAAGTACAAACATGCGGAACGCAAAGCAGGTGTACTTTGCACAAAAATCAATTTACATAAAGAAGTTACTTTTATTAATATTTACGTGCCGAAACATCAGAAAATAAATTTATATTTCAATGCAATAATCAAGTAATGATATAACCTCCAAGTATGTGAGATATTCGAGAGTAGGAATAAATATTTTTTACATTTTGGTGTTGAACACAAACGTTCTCCTTTCAAACTTATGTTATTGCTGATTGAAGCTGGATAATGTTTTCGATTTGATTCATTTCGGTCTTTCGTACACGAATATGTGTAGACGTAGAAGTTTCTTATCCCAAAATGTAGGAAACAGAAAAGAGATATTGGGAAATACTCCTTTGTGAATATAATCATTGTAGACTGGAATAACTTACCTGCAGCATCACTTCCGAACTTACCAAAAAGAGTAAAATGTTTCCACAACTGTTTTCTTGCTTCGTGAAATAGGAACATATGTGAAGTGCAGTGAATTGTAGTGAGGTGATTGGAGTCTAAGGGTATAGAAAATGCTCAGAGTGAAAGTAATGAAGTATAGTGATGTGTAGTGAAGTGTACATGATTGCTCTCAGTTTTGGTTTTATTTTTTATAGTTATTAATTACTTTTATTTATGTTATAGCAATTACTTTCATTCTAAGGATATAGGAGGAGTAATGACATAGGTGTGTATATTGAGCGTGTTTGTACATATGAGTGTGTTTCTGTAACTGATGATTGGTTTTTTTACTTCGTATTATTTTATTATGTATGTATTCTTTTCTATCTGCCATCGAGAAGTGCTCACTAGTAAACCAATAAATTATTATTATTATATCTGGAATACCGCGAGTCTAGCAAGTTTAAAAACCTCCGCATTTATTGGATATATTTTTAAATCCTTGATAAAGTTAAGATGCTCTACACTATTTAGTAAACAAAATAATCCTTCCGATGAAACCGATTGATATGTTATTATTTTCATTTTTTTGTGGATGTACAACAACCAACCGCAGCACTTCTTCTGAGTATAGCATGACATGTAACGATCATTTTCCATTGTATGTCACGGTCCAACCGGACAGCGAGGACTTGTGTTTGAATGGAAGAGCTAAATGAAACCACGGTGGCTAAGAAAAATGAATGTAACTTAATGAATTACAAAAAAACAAAAACATTTTCAATTAAAATATTTTGTAATAATAATTTGATAAATGTCCTTGATTACTCGCATTTACTTTTATATTTTTACTTTCTAGAATTTTGTGTATAATGGATTTTATACAAATTTTTACGACATTTTTGTTGCTTCAGACGCCGTCATAAACGTAACCTTCGAATTCTCAAAACATTCTATGAATCATATTATCGTTCAATAGCCTTATCACAAACCGCCTATGCCTCCTATGCCGCAAACTAAACCGTGAAAAGTTTGCTTAGTGGAAAGACGCTAATTCACGTTAAGTGGATCACACGTTGTTTATCGATCCCGCGTGAACGGAATCCCACGCGCCTGTCATAACTTGGGTCGAACACGTTTATTCACTTAGGTGATATGTTCATCTCGAAGGCCTGAGGGGGCAGTTCGCACGGGACCCTCCTCCGTCCCGGGCGCTGGACCCGCGTGCCGCCGCCGCCGCTGCCGGGACCCAAGCACGCACGCGTACATCGTAGCAGACCCGTATTTACATATAAACGCCCGCCTCTCGCCGTTCTGAATTTATAATTAGCCGGAACCTGTTCCGAGGCGCGTGGAGGAAACAGAAGATGGGAGGGAGGGAGATCGGTGTGAAAGAAGGATAAGGGAAGGGACACGACTTGCTGTTGCAGGTGCATTGACGGTTTCTCTTTCACACTTCCTAGATTATCTCGCTTATTTTCGTTGATTACCCTAAACAATGGGGTTTAACTTTTTTTTAATCGTAATTTCTTGCAAATTTACTACTTATTCCCGGAGTACATCAAGAAAAATAATAATAATAGTATTGGAAAACGAAAATAATAAGAGATTTGGCCCTCTAAAGTTATCAACTTAATACCTCTCACGCACGAACAAAGTTAAATGCTTTATGGAAGTGTTGGGGACGTTTTTGTCTAAGAAACAAGATTCTTCGAGTAGATGATTTAGATGGTTTTCTAATATTTTCTTATACCTTCTGCGCTGAGATGAAATGTTGAGTTGTTGAAATTTTGAGGTCGTGGTGATAGTGTTTGTGACAAATCAGGAAGTAGCGTTTATGTCACTTAGTATAATCAGGTTCGAATATTATAATTGGGTTCTCTATTCCAAAACATTATGTTAGCTACATCTTGTCTGTAAAAGTGTGCTTATCTTGTACGAAAGAATATCTTTTCGGAACTGGGAACATGAAGTAAAAGTGATCCATGTTTTCTGAATGATTTGTGTTACAATCATGATTCTTCTTTAACTTTTTTATTGGGGATTGTTTGATCTTCATGGGGACGATCATTCGGTAACTGTAAAATCACAATATGCAGTTTCCAGTTTGATTGCGACTGATTTTCGGTTATGTTTTTTTAATTCAGTATGCCAACCCTAAAGAAGTAGCTTTAAGATTTATCTTCAATAAAAATTCACCTACATCAAAATAATTTTACTTTGTGAGACTTCTTGACTGTCAATTCGATTATTGGGAGTCATAAAACAAAATTATTACAGTATAAACAAGAATTATCTTTTCAATTTCATAATGTTACTTCTGCGGCTATGACAGACCATTAAATATGACCTTTATTGTCACGATTTATCACCCAAAGCTTCTCGATTACTTAAATTTTATCATCGTTCTTATTGGTTTTCTTTGTAGGACTGGAATCGCGGAATGTTCAGTATGAAGTGGACATTTCATAAAACTTTTGGTCGTACTTATAAATTAATTTAAGACATTGTAGCTATGCCCTTCAAATATTGGTGTTCCTTTTTGGTTTTCTTTATTTCAACTGACGTATGAAATTACAATAGTTTCGTCAGTGAAACTTCATTCTGAAATGTAACTTGTTGTAAGTATCCATTTCTTGTCATACTCACCATTTGCAAAAGTATGGTGTTTTCTTGTCAGTAATGATGTAATAATCTTTCATTTTGAATGTATTTTTATTTATTTTGCACGAGTATTTACTATTAAATTCAAATGAAATTGTAATTAAATCGCAGTCTCCGTAGTGGTGCTTCTCTTAGACATTTTAACAATTATAAACGGCTTGAGGATTTTATATTGATCCAGTGGCCACGTACAATTACCAGTGACCAAAGAATATATTTTGTCTCCAGTTCATTCGTGTATCTGGTAAACATTTGTACAAACATTTCGGAGAACTGTTTTTCTACATCCTGTTGTTTTCCCGTCATTCTTCAAAGAGGATTAATTCGTTTTCCGCCGTTAAAATGTGTGCTACCGCTATCATCTGAAATATCACCGTATCAGCTGCATCTCGCAAACTCGTTCCTGGGTTTAGTCGTATTTTTTCAATTTTTTTTTCTCGTTTATGCGATGGGATACGTGTTGATGCACTTATTCGTCCACGTTCTCGCGCACTCTCCCATCACTCCTTCTCTTTGCCTTCGCCGTAGAAGTCGTTGTCTCACCCCTTTCCCCGATCCCCCACATGTCAGGGGAACCCAAACGACCGCTATCTCGATACAGCACGCGAGGTCGATCATAAAGCAAAAGTAATCTCTCGATCTGTATCTGGATGTCGTTTTTGATTTCTAATAAACCCTCGAGCGCCGCACTGCGTCTATTAGTACAGGCACCGAACGAATGTGAGATCGGACCTTAGGTTGAGAGCTCACGTCTTGTGATAAGACATCTCGTTGTATGAACCATCGTGGTCCTTAATTCTGTGCATTTTGTCACCCGAAGAACGCATTTTTCATATTTTTACTTATATTATTTGTTTACAGAAACGTTATTCTTAATAAGTACGTTATTGTTTTTAGAAACAAGTTCAGTATCACTTGGTTTTGTATATTCAGTATTGATTATTATCAAATCACCGTTTAATAGAAGTACTCAAATAATGTTTCGTTAAACCAATTGGGTGTAATTCTTTCCATCAATCTTAAGAATGAGGAACGAGATTGGGAGTTCAGGTAATATATATATTTGCAGAACAATCAATCATCCGTTAAGATAGCTCGAATTATTTATACAAAACCTACCCTTTCGGTTACTTTTTTTGATAATTGTCAACAACATACTTTTGTAGTTAGGCGTCTTTCTGTTGAACATTTCTGTTCGTACCATTATTTATGCACTTAAATGAGGTTATTAATGAGAGAATTGTGTGGATTGATGATAGGGAAAAAGAACGCAAATTAGTTATAAATGATTGTTTTCATACATCGTGGTCAATTCAAACAAGTAAATGCAAGAGTTTTATTGATTAAATGATATCCTGATAACTCGATAAATTCAAGTATTCCCCTTTTTACTCAGACGCGTAAAATATTCCCTAATTTATTTATTCTCTGCTGTAATTTGTCTAATCTCTCATCATTTTATCCAGTAGTAATATCTTATGCTCCAATATAACCATATTTGTATCTCGCTTACTACCTGTCCTTATAGCCATCTCACAGCACTGACTAGGTGCAATCAATTTCAATGTGGGGCTTTCGCGTGACGTGCAAGTCAATAGCGATACCTCGATAATCTCCCTTTATCTGACTGTCCGAACGTACTGTGTGTTTAAGGTCCATAAAAATTTCGTACTGTTCCTATATAAACACAGCCTTGAAAGATACGTGATAAAACCCAAAATTTGAATAATTATTCAGGAAAAAAACTCAATTGTTACGAGATACAGACCTCTGGTAAGCTATCTTGCTTTGTGCTTCAATCCCAAATTCATGAATATCAACGTTCGTTGGGAAATTTTATCTCTTGGAGCATGTGACTGATACTTTGACCGACTGAACGACGTACAGTGTTATTTTAACATTTTATTTACGTAGATATAATATAAATCGTAAGTAAGATTGTGATACTTATTATATCTTGAAAGCGGGTGTGGACGGAAACTAGCAACTCAGCCCAGGATGCAACCGTAGGACTGTCGTATAAAATGTTCAACGTATGTTTCTTTCTGAATAATAGACGGAAATTGCATTTATGCTTAGACCGACTTGCGATACTGTACATATCTTACTATATTTTAATTAAAATAATGCAAATAAGTCGTTATCTAATGGAAAAATTTTTTAAACGTAATAGAATGTAGTTGATTTAAAACTTTCAAGGTTGCTTTTTAATTAACATAGAAATCCCTTAGATTGCGGTGAACCTCACCGCCAGGTAACATGATTAATGCTTTTTAATTGATATATTTTACGAAAAGTATGTGTGAAAATGAGATTTTCGTACCTTGACGATGGCGCACCGGTATGAGGAAGACTAATAAGGACAAGATCATTTTTTCAACTTTTAAGAGTTCTTAAGTACATTTTCAAGGTAGCATACTTTGTGTTTCTTCGAGAAGATTGATGAAGTGTCATGTTTTTGTGCCTCTAATAACTCAAATATGATTTAAGGTTTCAATGCCAAATAAGGACTCATGTAATATGTATGACGGAGATTAACTATATTGGGGCTGAGCTAATACGTACAATCACTCATTTTGTATCACAAACCTACGATATTGAGATTGAAATTTGTTCAGCGATTTTTTTGCGGCAAATACCGATTTTTTTAAGGTTCCTGTCGGAGAATTTGTCTGTTAGAGCATCCCAGATTTCAAACATTGTGTTTTGCCTTTGTCTTTCATAATGACAATTCTCTCGGTGTAAACCATTTCTGACACACGACTCGAACTCAGTATACGGAATACCAGGTTTAACAACTTTAATAACATAACGGTGTTGAACTTTTTTTCATTCTGGTTGTATTATTCTAGTTGTAGATATTGCGGTAGATTATGATTCGATAATAAGATCACTTTGTCGAAACCATACGCAAAAATAAATATAACTTTTCTTTTTTGTAAAGACCCTCTTTTCTTCCACAATTTTTAACATACTGCAGCAAATGAGATTTCTTCACAAAGGTTANTTCCACAATTTTTAACATACTGCAGCAAATGAGATTTCTTCACAAAGGTTATTTCCTTCAACTTTGAAAAATTGTAATCTTTCATTTTAACAATGAGTTATTTCTTCCATAATTCGTTTTAAAATATAAATTGAATTTGAATTTGGTTATGTTTCTCATATACCACCCATATGACATTTCATACTTTCCGATTCAATAAGGCATGTAATGATGTTGATTCAAAAGTGCCCCTCAGGTAACGCTTCACACAGCTCGATAACGGTGATAAACTTCAACATCCATGGTAATTATTAATTTAATACATTTTTAATCTTAAATACAAAATACTGAAAAACCGTCGTCGTATATGCTATTTACTGTTTTCACGATACGACGGATCTACTGATTGGAACTCTCATGTTCGTATAAAATCTACGGGTTCACTAGTGAAGAATTATTCACACACTTCAGTGGATAAGGAAAATGTAAGTATTGATTGTACATTTCTCTCTCCCTCATCTCATAAAAAAATAAACGAGTTTTTCGAGTTCCGCGCAAGATTTTTCGTATTTTTCTCTGACGACACTGGAGTAGTGTAACAAGGAGCATCTAAGCCAGCTGTCGAGAAGTGTCTCGGAAAAGGTTTTCGTCATCTTATCCACCATCTGCGGGTCGGAAACATGGCCATAGCCATTCCGGTTTGCTTAGTTATTTGAATAACGACGGCATGTCGTGTGATTAATTCTTTTTTAATATGCATCATTCTCTTGTGACTGGTGAGATGGCACAGAAAGGAAGTTTATTTTCTTATTTCGTACCGGTCGTATTTACATTGGTGTATGTTGTTTGACCGGTTGCATATTTTGTGGAGTCAATGTACTGGAATGTTTCCAAGTGGTTTGTTCAAATATTTTTTATTTTGTTTTATTGATTTCTATAAATACCACTTTTATGACATTTTACTTACACATTTGTCGTTCGCGCTGTCCGTTGATGTATGAAACAATATTTTAACTTTCTATAGTATTCAGTTTTTTTGTTTTTTTTTAGTGTAAATTCAGTCGAGATTTTAGTTTCCCATTTTATTATGGTTATTATATTTACGATTAATTTATATTTTTCGTTATCTATAACCTAGAAGGTAAAAAATTCATCATTTTACTATTAAAAATGAGTATTTTTAAATATAAGGTTCAGAATTCACCTCAGCTACTATCTTAGTCGATAAGTGTATAATTTTTATAATCCAAAATTTGTTTATTTTTCTTAATTTTACTGACATTTTTTGTGTATTTTATATTAGGTTTTGTCTTTTGATATTTTTTTATCTGAAAAAGAAAAATACTTCGGAGCTAATGATTACATTTCCGCATTGCATTGAATATTCAAGGAGATTAAACACTTTGAGATCTAAAACTTGTTCCTTTTTTCTATTAGAAAATTCACTAACTATCTCCCACGGTTATAAATCATCGCAATTTATTGTTTTTCTTATAGGAGTAATTGTTCTTTTACCGTACTATGTAGGAGATGAGGTTGATGACGTCACGAATACGATCCTGGAAAGCAGTCAGAATTAGCATATAATTCCACGAGTTGTATACAATAGGTATGCGTTTCAGCAACCATTATTTTTTGTAGAATACTGCACCGCGTTGGATAATATCTTCTGCGGTAACTGTACATTGTACTGCAGCCCTGTACACTCAAATTGTGAATGCGCCATCCTCAATGAAGATGAATGAAAAGATGAAAAGAAGTATTTAATGTTTTCCAGTCATTTTCCATAATATTCTTCAACAGATGTTTAGTGGATAACACTCTAAAGCTTTTAACAGAAATGTTTCAAATGTGCGATCTAAAGAAATTGAAGGTAGTGAGCCAAAAGTCTATGAAACGATCAGTAGTAAATTAAATTGAAAGGATCCATGTCAGGATTTTAATTATTTTTTAAATAATTATTTAGTGTTTCATTCATTTGGCACGATGATATATCTCATAAGTATTTTAAACTACCAAAAAATTGTTGATTGATTCGTGGTTTCTTTGATAGATAAATTTTATTTTAATCAATTAATTGATTTTTCACATTTAGATACCGCAAGGAGGACAAAAGTGAATACTGGAATCATAAAATAAAGTTCTTGATATTGAAATTAAATGTAGAGAGTGTTCCGTTGCATAGCTATTTAAATTATTCATCTTTCTGGCAAATTGGTTTTATAGCTACATATTTATATATAGTGGATTATAATATTTGTATTTATTTTAATTAGTTTTTACGTAAACTGTTCAAAATATTGACAATGGTTTTATGTCATGTGGTGCTGTGGTTAATAAGTCTACAAAAAATAAACGATGGAACTCACAACCAAAATTGAAAATTCTTATCTATGGACAACAGTATATTATAGAGATGACACGTGTATGTTCAAAACCACCATATTGAAACTCAGTATTGAACATCCTCTAACAGTGGGCTGTGAATAATTCAATTTGATCATGTTGAACGGGTTTGAAGCTTGTATAACATGAATTGCATCTGAAAATAATGAGTGTTGAAAGGGATCTGGACGATTGTTTAACAACGCTCAAACACCTGTGAGTGGAGATAGCTGCAACCATAGGTGTTGGAGAGACCACATAGAGTAAGGGGTGGAGCACAATAATACTGACAAGTATTAATATGTAACTTTTGATAACAGCTACGAAGCCTACATAGGAGGGGTAAAATCTCAAATTCTTGCTCCTGTACTTCAGGAATTTCATTTCTTTTTACCAAATTTTTCGCATCTCTTCTTACTGATTATTTTGCTAAAGTATTCTTCCTTTCGCCCTTGATATTACTATTACGTCTGTGTTACGGCACATCGCAAGCCCAGATGCGATGTGGGTATTTTTTGGGTAGAAGCGGGATTCAACCATAAACCACAACCTTTATGGTAGAGTTCACTGCCACCAGCTTGGTTTCCCCAAGCAATCAAACACACGTGTAATAACAATAAAATATTCCTTTAATACAAGTCAAATTGAAATCTGCATATTTACAAATTTGAACGAACTCTCAAATCATAAATACAAGTTTGAATTTGTTATTACAGAGTTATTGCTATCTGAAAGCAACAATTACACACAGATATAAATACTGGTGTTATCAATTAACTCGGAAATCTACCCAGATTATCCGAATCTCAAAAATTTACAAGTTGCTATCCCGAAATAACTAACTGTTCCAAGTTACGTCATTCGCGCCTAATAGCAATGTAATTGAATTACCGCAGCAATTCTCAGTGGTCTGACGACCAATACTAACCAGGTCACATCTCAATTCACCTGGGTACTTCCTAACACTTCCGCAGAAAAGTCTGAAAAGTCACTGAGGATCTTCAATCCTCACAATATATACAGAAGCGGAGGTCACGTGATCACGCCCTCGCTAACGCACTGAGCACTCTACATCATCTTGGTCACCCCTCAGCTTCTGAGAACACGGTGTCTTTACCGATACACCAGCGTCCTTCGCGGACTGACCATTATTTTTGTATCCGCTAGAAATATTCCATTCACACTCGCCACGCGCTTCTGCAACATTCTTCGGAGGGCATTCCTACTCAATTTTCAGAAGTAGATGGAAACTGTTCAGCCTCTACACAATGAACGGGAAGGCTTAGTGGCGGGTATTTTTCCTTATTTGGCGGCGACTGGCCCGACTCTTAATCTCCTTAGGAATTTCCGGCTAGCAAAATGCTTGAAAATGTTGATATTTCAAAAATCGATAGATTGCACTGGTCCTGATGTTACAGTGTGCAAGGACTTTATGATTAATAAAGTTGAAAGTTTATTTATAAACCATACTCCACTTGGTTCAAGTGTCTTATGTCTTCTATTTGAATGGTTTACTTTTAGAAAGTTTTGAAAATGCTGTAAAAGAATTTTTTCGTGATGTTATCGTAATATTCAAATGAGAAAATTATTAAATTAGCGAACAAATTTATTAGAAACTTTAAGTAATGCCAAAGAGAGATGAAATTAAGCCACTAATTTTAGTCTTTAAATAATAACGACTTAATGCGAACAGAAATTCGTTATTCCGAAAACCATTTTTCAGTTCATGTTTACGTGTCGTATATTTTCAAAACAATTATTGGAATTTTTTCATAATTATCATTAATCGTCTTGATAATTTTCATTTTTAACCTTTTATAGGCAGAAGATTTAGCCCGTAGCTTAGGATCCAAAATCCTCCTCATTTATTATACACTAAATATTTTACAAATTTCCAAAATTATTCATAGGATTAGAAACTTATTCCAAATTCATGTTGATTGATCATGTTTTTTGTTAGTAGTTTTAGATCGTTATATGTGTGACAGTTTTCGAATAATTACTACGAATCGTTATCACGAATGAACATCGCCAGTCTTTATCCTGCACTGGATGGGGGTTTATCATTTGTATTTACTTTTTCCCCCCCTCTTCTCTTGCATGTAAGCCCTCACGGAAACCATCGAGCCAGCAACTACTCGCGGACGATAACCAAACACGCCGTACTTTGGCGGACATCAAACGTGATGAGAGTTTTGTCACTGTATAGGTTCTCACCCCGTTTCACTTCCTTATAGGATCATAGAGGACGATAGTGGTAGAAGGAGATGGGGCGCCGGTGATTTATGAAGTTTGATAAGTGACAAATATTCCGTGTTTTCGTGACGACGAATGTTGGTATACCCGTGTGGATTGTTGTGTTAAATGGTTGCTTGATGAGTATATACGAGAAGAGAAGTTTATATAAGTAAAAAAAATTGTCGATTAAGTTAGATGGAATAATCATTTGCAAAATGATGTATTATTTTCTCGCTATCGTATATTAAGTGTGCTGTTCACGTTTACCAACGGTTTAAATTTGAAGATGTAATGCGTTTTCAACTATCTTTAGTTGGTTGCCTGAACTCCTCTGGTGAAGTAGGTGGATAACAGTATCACATTACAATCAGTTACTCTGCTCGTGCACAAGCAATAATCAGACGCAGAATGTTTCGTGACACGATTCGCAAAAAATTCGCTAGTTTCTCGTTCTAATCATAGGAGAAGATTGAATATCTAAAGAAAGAAAGAAATATCGAAAACTGAAGGATGTGAACTAGAAAGAGTGATTGTCCTCGTATCTTAATTTTGTGGGAAACAAAAATATGAGAAGAATGTGATATTTGGTGTTATTCTGATGCGGTGCTACTGGTGGACTCAGATATGGTCATTGGCCACGATCAAGAATTTAATCATAATTTTGTTCATTGGAATCACACCCTACAAATTTCATAGTAATTTGGACCAGTGACAATATTAACGCTTCGAACATTAAAATCACAATTTAGTGAAAGGGTGTATTTTTACCGAAATGTATAATCAGTTCCCCTCGATAAATCCTCCCAGATTTTGCATTACTCCTTCAAGGATCCCCTCCCCCCTATTGTGGTCCTCAAGTGCTCGTGTTTCAGACGTCTCTCGTAGCTGACCCTTGGGACATCGACCTCTACATCCCATGCTCTGACGTCGCCCGGCCACTGCCACCCCACCAGCAACACCGCCACTGGCCACCTGTTGCACCAACGACGGGAGTCGGGCAGCGTCGAGAGCGGGGAGATTTATAAATGCGGGGGCGGGGAGTTGAGGAAGGGTGAGGGGACGTGCGCAGGGGCCGCTGGGGTGACAGCAATTATTGGCCGCTAATCGATTCGCTATTCGGAGCCGCCCGCCCGTTCGCCGGTCCTGTCCGTCCGACGTTCTAACCCCCGCCCCCTCCACCTCCTTCCAATGAACCCGCCCCGGTGAATGGACTCGCACCTTGCTTTTAATTAATGAACTCGTCGTCGTCATGCAGAGGTGCAAGCCGGTCGGTTGGTCGGCAACGTCCGTTGTCGATCGGCCATTTCCGCCACCGCTGCCACAGCCGCCGCCGCCGCGTTTTCTGCCCCAGCAGCTGCTATTTATTTGCGAGCGTTCGATCCCTGTGTGTGAGCGCGCGCGTGTGTTCGTGCGTTGATTGAGTTGCAATCACAGCAAAGTGCGTCCCGTTTCCAACAAGCTTTTCGTCCACCAAAGAGATGGATGAGTATGGTTGGATGCCATAAGGTGTCATTATCGCAGGGAGGCTGAAAATTCATTATCACGAAAGTGGATGGGAGATAGTTTTGCATGCTTTGTCATAAGCGTATGTTCGCGTTTCAGTTACTGTTGTTTCAATCGCGTGGTAGTAAAACAGATCGATTGTCATTAGATTTTTTAGAACTCTTTTCATACTGTACTCTCTGAATCATCAGCCTGTAAACTGTGAAAATAATTGTAGAATGTTGAAAACATATTAAATTTAATTTTGTGTTATTTTTTGTTTCATTTTTATACATATTTATATTTTATTATGTATATTCAACATTGCCTTATCTATATTACATTATTCTCCTGATTAAAGTTCTAATATAAGAATTTTCTAATTTTAAGGAAATAATGACTAATTACGAATTGTTGTAATAAATAAGGTGTTCAAATATTTTTGTTATTAAAAACTATTAACATGATTTTATATTTATTTAATTTTTAAAAAAAACAAGCATCTGCCAGTTTAGATTTCAGTGATAAGAAACATCCTCTCGATTTCTATTCACGATAAAAGAATTTTCGTGTACTAACCTTTTGTATGTTAACGTTAAATTTTACATAATTGAACTAAATACTTTAATGATTCACTTTACTTTTCCGATGAGCGGAATTCGGTGTAATTCCATTTGTTTGTTTCCTTCCATTTCCTGTATTTTCGTTTTCTTGTTTTCAAGGACTTCCTTCTTTCCCCTGTCTTCGCCTTCGCTGTCTCTGTCGTCAATGACGAGGCAGTTAATTTCGCGGCCGGATGGCTATTTGCATAACATGTTTATAAGTGGAGATAGCGCTTTATCAAGATGTCCATCGGCGCGTACGAATGTGGGAACCGCGTCTGGAAAAATGTCTCTTGCACTTTGCCTTTGCGTCGCTACTACGATACCTTTCGCGGTCAGAATGTCTGCAGGCGAATTTCAAGTCAGTAACAAATTATTGTGATGTTTATAGTCCAGTTTGTTTTATAGTGGATTGAAGTGATTTTCTTGTTAACATTATATGATAAAGTATCTGGTCGTGTACTAGAAGTGTTGTTTGTGTTTTGAAAATCGTCCCAAGAAAAGTACACATACATAATCGTTATTTCGGTATGAAGTAGAATTAGATTTTATTTCTATTTCTTTTCTCTGGATCTGTGACTGCGTTTCTCTACAAGAGAATACACACGAAGCAATGAAAAACATTTTAAACCTTTTTATGATGGGGCTTTTAGTTACACAAACACTTTTATCAATGTACCGGTTATACAGTAAATAATTACCCGTCCTGACAGTTCCGAATGAAGTAAAACATTTTTCGCGTCTTTCATGTTGCATGAGAAGCTGAAAATATAATTCAGCTGCTCCATGCAGAATATTTCATTAAGTTAGAGGTTTGTTTGTGTTAAAAATATGCTTAGTCTGGTGTTCACATGGGGTGTATTCCATTGTGACTCACCAAAGATGATAATACGATTCCTACAATCTAATGTTATATGAATTTGTAAATCATTTTAATACAATTTATACTGTATTATAGCCGTATCACACAATATTGTGGTATTACCACATTATGACTAGAATGAAGAAAGGCTTCTGTTTTTTATTTAACTTGATCTGTTAGTTTGATAGTATGTTTAGGATCAAATATTGGAACTGAATTTTTAATCATTTCCCCTCAACAAATTGAGCTGAAATTTGGCACACACATTGAAACCAGAAGACAATGCAATATTATGATTTCTAATTCAAACAAAAACTTGTTTCGAGATTTTTATCACTATTTTATCCCGTGATAACTCGCGGCGGATTATTTCAGGGAAACGTCCTCTGAAATATAATACGTCGTTTCATATAATTAAGAATAACGAATTGCATAACAAAATCCTTGTTCATTGTAACTTCTTATCTTATCATTACGAACAGTGCAGGAACTTCTTATCTTATCATTACGATCGTTTATCAAAAGGATGTTTATGCTATCGGAAGGTTATCATACAATTTTACGTTATTTATTTATATTAAATAAATGCTTGTGTGTAAAAAAGATTTTTGTATTGTTAACATATAAATAAGCAAGATAAATTATTACGACAAAGAAATAAACAAATTAAAATACTGAAAAGTATAAAACAATAAATAAAAACATTTTTTTATAAAAACAAGCTTTTATTTACGTAATTTACTAAAACGAATAAGATACGAATAAGTTTAGGTTTATTTTAAGGTAATGTAATTCCAAATCCTAATACCTCCATACAATTTCACGTTAGTAGATCCTAATAAAAATGAACGTACTTTCTATCTTTATCGCTGAAAATGATTTAATATTTTATATAAAATTATTCGTTTCGAAAAAGCTTGTCGCGCGAATTGTGAAGGAAATATATCTTTGGCAAGTACTTACTTACCAACCAGTCACTGTCCTATGAAATTAATTGGTATCTGCTTTTATGTACCTTTCGCGCGACTAGCGTTTTGAAGACAAAACTAAACATGATGCGAATAAACATTTTTTAACGCCTTGACTTGTATCGAGTGTAATTCACTTTTTACTTCCCATGTTGTTATTCCAATTACCTATTATATATATGAATACTTATTATTGGTGTGATTTCTTAAACGGTTTTGAATGATTTGTACTCATTTCATATTCATTTTCTTTCATCATTTTAAATCAACCCTTTCGTGCCAAAGACAATTTTTTGTGTCCCGAGTTCTAATGACTTTTATAATGAATAACACGCTTCGTCTGGAACCTTCTCGGTGAGAGTGACCCATCGAGGTGAAGTAGGATTTTTGCCGTTCCAATTCTTCACATCGCAGTCGAGTGTGACGGGATATCCCTCCATCACTGAGGATATGCTGTCGGCGCGTTTTGTTTCCTACGCTAGACATTGTTTAACCGATAAAAGTGCCTCGTAATTTGGGTGTCATTTATCTCGCGATAGGCATCTACCTTTTATGCGAAGCGTAAAAGTGTGTTCCTGCTTTAAATTGTCTGATAATTTGAGAGCAGCGTATAAATTACGAGTTTTCTAATGTTAATTGCAGTCTATTAACCGATGGAAGATGTTTCTTCTACGAACTTGTACAAATGAGCCTAATGTTTGACTAATGTAGAAATTATTATTGTAATGTTTTTAATACTCGATAATTGACATCTAGACCTCACTTTCACATCGTGAGTACTTCATATGCTTACCAAATTTCACATTATAGTTAATTTCGTTTTTATTTACTTATTTCTTAAAATAGCTGTTTCATTTAAAAATATTTTGTTACATATTTTTAATGCCAATTCTACTACTTATTTTGTTTGTTTTTGTTTTTTGCTTATTATCATAAAACACATTTCAGTTGTTCAATTGAAGTGATGTTTGATTCACTTACAGTCAAGATGTAAGCTTATAATGATTTACACTCCGGTCCTTTGAAGACTAAATATAGCAACCGATGCAGTCGTGTCATAGGGGCGACATCTATTGAAATAATAAATCCCGAATTCAGTGTTATTTAATAGTTACGATTCATCATCAATACTTTGCGAATAATCTATAGTTTATAATAATAAGTACTCGTGAAATTACTTTCTTATGTTTTATTAAATACAAATTTGCTGGTATTATGTTAATATTATAACATGTACCGAACTATTTTTATTTTTAGAAGTGTGTTGAAATGTTAAATCCGTCCCAGCCTTAGGGCCCTTGATCGGAATTGATGGGATGGTTTGCTTCCGGAAAGTAAGTTAGCTTATTGTCCTCCACGTAATATAGGTAGTTTGGAACGTTTTTTTTTTGGCAATAAAGTTTATTATCATTATCATCATAGTTCTGTTGAACACAAAACGTGTGTGTTCATTATGTGTAATAACTATACAACCATAATGTAGACGTTTCATCGAGTTGAAAAACACGAACTTAATAAGATATTACTTAAATTATAATTTCTCGGTACACTTAGGGCATATACAATGCAAAGGGATTAAAAAATATATACTTGTATAACAGTGGCAAGAATGGTTTCACAGATAATTGTATAATTTGGAAATGACTAAAAGAAATGGAAGATCAGTACACTAATTTATGAAAAGAAAGAAAGTAATGAAGCATTTCTCTCTTACCAAATGACATCATTGTTCGATTGCGAATATAGATGTATCAATGATTTTGGTTTAAAAACTTTCAAATATTCGACTGCATTGATTAGGATTCCTTGCTTACATTCTAATTATATGGTAGCTTTTCATTGTCCTAGTTGTCACAGCAGTTTTAACAGCTTTTTTAAGTAAAAATTATTATTTTGAATATAAACACCAAAAACTCTTTTCTTCATCCCTCCACCATTCTTCGTTAAATAAGTTTCCCGACGACCTGCATGAAAACGATGTGGAATCACGTACGGCTTGTCATCTTGCGAAACGGTCGAATGTAATTCTGCGTGGTGGTTGGTCGTGCAGCAGCCGTCTAATTGTGATTTATAGACGACCACCATCGTCGTGGCTCCCTCAGCGCCCACCATCACCATCTGTGTCGCGTATTCCCGTTCCCGTTGCTTGCATCCGTCTTTGACAACTGGGTGTCATCGCGTTCACCACGGGGACCCACAGCAACGACCGATGCTTCACTCTCACGTCAGTGGCAGTTCTTACACACACAAAAAATGATTTTATTATCTCCGAAGAGACTTGATAATTGGAATCGATGACGTCTCGGAACTTGTTCCCTTCAAATCTAGTTTATGTGAAGAAATACATCAACTGTTATTTCTCGGCACATTTTAAGGAATTTTTATTGAAGCAAGGGTTCTTCCCGAAAAAAAGAATTAGTTTTGGAATTGCCGAGGTTTCAATTCACAGGGAAAATATTAAGTCACTAGAATAAGAAGACACCAAAATTTTGAAATGGCACTAGAAACAAAAAAATGAATTGTTTGAAATGTAACAAAAATAATACAATCTAATTGTAAAATTAAGAGATTTAGTCGTAACTTTATTCTATATACGACTCGTACGCCTCGTACTGAGTTTTAAACCGTACACTGTTGATTTGGTTGATTTTTTTCTCATTTTGTGGCACTGGAACAAACATGTGCTACTCGACGGCATTAAGTCCCTCACTATATACGTCTTGTATATAATAGCTTCAACACGTGGGGATGGTCAGGTCCGCGGGTGAATCTTCGTAATCACGATGGATAATAAATGGGGAAGGAGAAATATAGGGCGATCGGGAAGCGCACGACACTTCCCCGACTTTTGCTTGCCTGGAGGAGATCAGGGTTAAAAATGTTATTGAAGGACATGGCTTCATGAAGAGTCATCGAAGTTAAATTCCAATTTTTTTGTCTTTTTGCAAGAGAACTGAAGAAGTAATTTTGTGATGAAGTAATGGATAAATATTTAACTATTTTATTAAATAAGTAGTGTTGTAATATAAAATCAATTTATCGTTTAGTTTAAATAGTCCATTAATATTGTGTTTTTAATTAATCACCATTAAAGAGAATATGTTGTAAGGAAACGTAAAACAAATATACAAAAAAAAATTAATATTCATTCCTCCTACATTAAGTGTAACATTCCTTTTTATTTAGAATGTTTAAGGAATTGTAGGAAGGAGAATTGCGCTATTCTGAAATTTTTCTTTGTGCATAATAAAGAATAATAAATTATTATTATGATAATAAGGTAGGTAATAAAAAATTACTTGAAAATGATCATATCCTATCACCTCCGTTGAGTTGGGGCAGAGTTCACTTTTGCCTCTGCTTTGATATTTTGTGTAGCGGATCGCGAATTCAATCCGAGAGAGTTACGTCGAGGCGACCAACCTCCACGTGCTGGTTGGCATTTTCCTCGTTGCAGCAAAACCATTACGCTGCTGCTACAATGCGGGAAGTCTCCACGAAACAGCGTCTGCAGCAATAGAGGCGTCAAGCAACGCGCGACAGCCACTGGACGCTGTGTGCACGCGCTGTTGGCGAGGGAGGTGGTAGGAGGTGTTCGTCGGTAAAGAAGTCTTCCAACCAGGTACTTCTCGCACGGGGGATCTTTTCCTGCTCGCTCTACTACGTTGTTATAATGCTCGGAAGCAGACACATTAGATGTGCGTTTTTCTTTTACACTGGATGCAATTATTCCCTTCCGAAATTTATTTTTTACTATTTGTTAGATTGGGAAAAATTGACTACTTTCATTTCAGGTAGTACCGTAATGTAAAAAGCAACTATGAAATCATTTTTTAATAATAACAAAGCATCACATTTCTAATCACTGTACAAATGAATTAATTAAACCAAAAATTAAAATGTTTTATACAACAAGAATTTTCTTATACTTAACGTCAATATAAAACACGAAAAATGAACAAGTATCTAATAGCTTATCCTTAACCCTGATATTTTTTTCTGTCTGTATCTGTAGTTTTCCAATTTTTTTGTCAAATTGTTTTCACCAATAGCACTCTCTATGCTCTCATAACCTTCCCTAGCTATTTCCCCTCTCACCCTCTCATCACTTCACCCCTACTAGCTACGATCTATGACAGCTCCACCATCTTTTCTATTTGATAAATATTAAAGAAATAGTTTTAACTCCTTCCTTGTCACCTCGCCTCGACTCATTTATTCACGATCCCTCCTCTCGCTCTGTATCTTTTTACTCATTTCTCTTGGCTCAGCCAGAAACTTTTATTAGTAACAATTGTATTTTTTGTATGAAATATTGTTTATTTACTATTAGTTAGCTAATTAAGTGAAGTAAACAATTGGACAACTAATAAATATTTTGATGACAAATAATTAAATAGTTAATGTGAATAAATTATTTGGTGAGAAGTCTGTGCAACCTCCTAAACAAAATTCTGACAGCCTGTCTTGGCCCATATACATCTCTCAGAATGATTGACAAAACTCATCAGTCTTTCTTTTCTTTGTACTCCATCACTTTTCCCTCACCTATTCTCTTCCCTTCTTCACTCTTCTCTCCTTCTGCGCTCCATCCCCGTGCCCCCTTGTCGCTGCGTTGGAACCGGGCGCTGGGGCTGAGCGATAGCATCAGCGCCGTCGACGCGATACCATCGAACCCCGCGGCTCCCCGCCACCGCTGCCACCGCCGCCGCCGCCGCTGCTGCAGCGCTCACGTGCCCGGATCTGTGCGTCGCGCCGCGCCGTACAGTCTCGCTCTGATACTGCGGCGCGCTTCCTTCGCAGCCGGCGTCGTCGTCGTGGTAGCTGCGGCGGCAGCCGCATTGTTCGCCCGCGACGTGTCCTCTCGTTCCGACGTTGCGTGTGACCGAGCGACGACCGGCGTCGACGCGACCCTGGAGGAGCTGCCACCGCCGTTGTCATGGAGGAACTGGAAGCAGACGATTCGACTGACGAAGCCTGCAGCGACCTTGGTAATGTATACCACGTGTTGGCCACTCGGTATCTCTCACATTACTCGATCTTCTTTCCTTAGTCGGTAATTTTTATAGAGTTAGGTACGAAAATTGAATTTTGTTAAATGCTCACGAACAATTAAAAAAACAAATTCCGTTAATTTCAGTTGAAGAATTTTCAGATTTGCTCGAAATACCTTTATTTCCGTAAATTTTACAGCAGTTCGTTTTCTTATTCTTGGACAGAGAAAGATGTAACGTTCGTTCTGATTCTAGCATTTGAATTTCGCGGCAATTCGAATGAACTTGGAAGGAAAGATCGCCCAGCAAACGTCAAACACATGGGAGTTCCCCGAGGAAGCTGTCTCGAGATACGTCTCTTCGGGTGTTAATTGCAACCGACGGCGCTTGGCGGCCCCGTGAGCGCCGGGTCTTCTCTACTCGGTGGCGGGCAAGCGTGGCGCTGGCGGCGGCCCCCGCGGGTGGCGCGCTGCCGCCGCCGCCGTCGGCGATGGCGATGGTGGCGGCGGGAGATAAGATCGTCCGACGAAGAGAGTGGAGAATAGTGGGAAGTGGGTGGGTACGTGGAGGGGGGAGGGCTACGGGGACCACGCACGCTGAGACGCGCGGGGGGCGGTACCAGGCGCGCTCCGCCGCCACCGCCACCTCCCTAGCCGCGGAGGGGAGATAGCATCTAATGAATATCCCAAGCTAGTTACTCCGATAGCATCGCCAAATATCCTGACTGGTGCCCTCGGCCGATAAGCGGCGAAGCAGCCGGACGAGCGGGGAGGAGAGGGATGGTGCGGCGGGACTGAAGCAGGGCGGGGCGGAGCGAGCGGGCTGACAGAGAAAGAGAACCCACCGTCGCCTTAGCAACGTGGGGCCCCTGCGCTATCTCCGCCATCTCTCTCCGCGCTTATCTTTTCGTTTATCAGACTTCCATTAATGGCACGTTGTTTTATGGGTTTGACAGTTCGTTTCATAAATTGTTGCAGCACGCACCCTGGTGTGATGTGTGCGTCGCCGGTGGGTCGTGGCCGCGGGCAGAACTCTGTGGACGTTCTGTGTGCCGTGGGTTTGAGGTCGTCTCGTGAGTCATCTATGGAATGACCGTGGATCGATTCTCTGCTACACACGAAATCACGTGTTTTGTTTCGCGATACGGCGTCTTCGGCGCCCGTCTACACTGTTCAGAAGTCTTGTTTTCTCCACTTACCTGGCAATCGCAACCGAATTTTGAATTTTAAAAATTCCAAATATTATACATTATTACTTCGTATCATAATGTGCATTTGTATAACCTAACGAAATTAATATAATTTTTTTTTTTAATTTAAAGGAATAAGAGTGACAGTAAATGTGTTTCATACTTTTTTTACGTCGTTGAAAAGAAGCACAATTTTGAATAATCTTTTATACGACAATTTGCTTCTTAACCGCACGTCAATTTTCAGCCACAAAGTCTACCCAAGCTCTAGAAAATAATCCTAAACCAATTAAAAAGAACTGGTGGTTTTGTTATTCGAATCGATATTGGGCAGTTAAATTCACAAGGAAGTAAAACTTTTCCAGGAGTTTATAATTTTTTTGCATTTAGTTGGGTTGACCCACTTTTCATCGTATGTATTCCACATGCTAATTAAACGGGTGCCACTCTTAGTTCCGTGTTGAATATATTACGATTCGAGTGTCATTCTGAAGTTAATTCCATATATTTATTTATAGAGTTTTCGATTATCGGAGATTCAGCAATCTAACAACTAGGATCCCGTAACCACCTTATTGGAGATAATGTAAAACTTATAGTTATATAATCCTGAGAAATTTGGTCCAGAAAATCGCGTTGTAATTATTTGTGACTCACGCATACTTGACGATAACCAATATCTGATGAATTGTTCAAAATCCTGAATTCAAAATGCGATGTATTTATTGTTTGAATACTATTTATACTTTACGATCTTTTTTTCTATCCGTATCATACGATATGAACACATAATAGATGTAATATTAAATCGACGACCATTGCAGCAAAAAAAAAAAATATTTTTACTATCTATCAGTTTCAAAGAAACAAAGAACTGAAGCCATTGTTTAGACTTCTAAGAAATAACAAAAATGAGTTTGGCGACGTTTACCACATTTTGTACACATGTATACATCAATCTGCATTTGCATTTTCATATTTGTTACGAGATACTTCGTTTTTCGGTGAATATAACGTGGTGAATATGACAGGAGCAAGATAATGAAACGACGATATGCATTAATTGTTTTGAAGCTCGAAGATTGAGACTATCCTTGAAATGCATTTGTATTGCTGATGTATGTCTCCATCAACATACATATTAATTCCTAATCTATTTTAGGAGCTGTTGCACTTGACTTGGGATATTTTTGCGCTGACTCTTGAATGCACTATTCGAAAGGACGCATTGTAAACAGAAATAATAAAATTACCATAGTTCGCCGACAAAACACCGCAGTCGCTTACTAAAGCTAGATACCTTTGTTCGACAATAACAAATGCATCTGTGCTTATTTACGTTACGAGCAGCAACACAATTAGGAAAACAAATTCTCCGTTAACCATAGATTTATGAAATTAAAATATGTTTCAGTTTGCGGTTTTTCAGTGTCAGAGTTCCTTAATATTGAAAAATTCACGTCTGTAGAAATGTTCAGACGTTTTTCTACGACCCATGATGAAATTGAGAGGATGCCATTAATAATATGTTGGCATTATCTCTTGTGAACAAAATAGTCGTTCAACTTGTCACTTACGTCTGCAGTAGTTTTCATTCAATTGTATTTTAGTCATTGAATTGTATTTATCGAACAGTTGTTTCTTTTTCATATTTTCTTCATTTCCTTACCGAAGCACATTCTGCTGCTATTTTGCCTGGTCATTGAATCACTTTCATAGAAAATAACAACTCTGCATATACGCGATCGGAACAAACATTGCATTAACTGCTGCACACATAATTTCAACAAATATTTTGTTTACTATAATATACTACAAGAAGAGTAATACATCGTTTTGACTAAGAAAGGAAGTAGAGGAATATTACATTTAAATATAATTAACAAAAATAAATTTGAAATATAATAACTATTATTTGGACCCAAACGAGTCATTTGAAATAGCAGTTTAATAGGGAAAAATATGAAGACAGTTTTAATGTTTAAATTTAAATTTGTTTATTGATTTCCAAGTGATCGTACTCACTTTGCAACTTTTTTAGAGTACAAATTATTGTCATTATTGTTATTATTATTATTATTATTATTATCAATTTGCCAGAAAACATGTTATAATTCACTTCAGATTTCCAGTACAATGCTTGGAATAAAAGGCTTGACTTAGTTAAATGCCCTGCAATTTGGTTTAAAAAATTGCCATGTTTTATTTCAGTAGCAACAGATTTTTTTCATTCTTGTGTTATGTAACACCAAACTCTTTGAAGTTCTATAATTTCAAATTGCAACACACAAAGTCGTACCTACGTTGAACAGCCAAAAAATTGGGATAATGAGTTTGTCTCCCTCTCTCTCTTCCTATTGTCAAGCGGGTTAATAGTAGCGTCACCTGGGGGCTGTTAATAAACATCACAATAATAATAATTTAATTTGAATTATAAGAAAGTACAAAAACTGACTGTACCTAGGTAAAGTGTTAGATTGCGGATCTTTTAGATCCCAGAAAATAGTCTTTGTGGTGGTGCCGCGTTATTGGTTAATTATGATGGAAGGTATTTTTTTAAGTCTGCTTCAGAGCTTTTACTGAACTTGGTCACTCTGACGCTGCGGACTTGACCAAGACTGTGCTTCTCTTAAATACGCAATGTTAATTGAAATCGTAGCTTTTACCCTCGCGGAGCACAACAGTTCAGTTCCTCTTCGTTTTCGTTTCAAACTACGTTTCCCCTTCCTCCGTCTCTCTCTTATCGAAGATCCCCTCTCGAAAGTTGCTGAAGAGCATGAATTTGTTTTCCTTTTCAGAGTTAGTCCATTTCAAAAGGATTCCATCGCTGCGGTTGATCTCATATTGGAATCTCGGGCCGTCGCTAGCGTTTCACGGGTTATCATGGAACCTTGATCTGGCTCGCCCACCGGTCTGCGGCTCAAGACGTGTCCACCAGACCACCGGTGCCAGTTAAATGTTTCACCGCTCTGTTTTCAGTCTTCTTTCTCATTCTGCTATCGGTCTCTAATATAAGAAAACAACAGCAACTATCAGGATTGAACGTCATTCGACGTACTGATAACGCAGCTTCATTTACTTATTTATCCATTGCAGAGAAGTTCTTATTCCAGGATATTTATATTTATATTCCTCTGCATGGAATCTAGCAAGACTTGGTAAAATACTCGTGGTATAATAAATTTTATTATGAATTTTCATTTACATTGAAAAATCTCGTCTCGAGTTGGTTAAATTAGATTCTTAATTCTTTAATTATGTTTTATTAATTCTTTTATTGAGACAACAGAAACTTAACATCTATGAGGAAATCTTACCTTTATCTTTCTCCTCCTATTAATTCTCCCGTCCTCTATCTCTTGATGTTACTGGATACTATATGAAGCAGCCTCTCCGGCTCCTCAGTCACTTCAAACGAAATATGTAATCCACTTCCCTCATGTAATCATTGTAATTAAATCTGTGAAACTTTTAACGAGCTACATGTACATTATAGAGTATATATATA
>NNCF01130110.1:181208-205974 GCA_002313205.1 Laupala kohalensis | reverse complement strand
CTTTAGGGCTCGTCCAGGTCATATTATAGCGTGTATAAGTAATCGACTAATACCCATATGCGAAGATTTCGAAGTCACTCTATGAGAGTTCCAATGTGGGCACAGAGTATCGTGAAAGTAGTAAATAGCATATACAACGGTTATACTGTACCCCTTATTTAACGTAAATAAATACAATAAACGTAATTTACTGACTTTAATGCAAGAATTCTATTTTTTTATTTTGAGGACTTGTCGGAGTTTGTCACATACAGGGCAGTTTATAAACTAATATTCTCCATTGAATTATAAAGCGATCAGTAGAACCACCAGGGAAGAAATCCAGGTTCTTGCCACAATTGGAATTGAATTTGTTCTTCAAAACAAATTACAACAGAAATAATACGTAGTTAAAGTATGAGAAATTTACGATCCTTCCTGAGTCCAGAAAATAATCTTTGTAAACGTACGTTTACACTTATATACATGTATGAGCGACTTGTATGAGATATATTATACGCAAGTTTTCGAAGGCTTGCGATTTGTTTGAGCTGACACTCCTACCTCATACGGAAGCGCTTACACTTCGCGATTTGTATCGGGAGATTCAGGGAATATCGCGACGGAAGAACACAAACTAATATACTAACTACTAAAGAAATAGACTTAACAAAACATAACCAATTATTATAATACGTACTTCTCAACACTTAAGATTTTAGGAATCAATAGATTAAGTGAAATACGTATGACAACAATGATATAGCCTACAAATGCAGTTAGAATGTAAACACAAACATGGCGGAGCACGTACTGACCTTGGGTTCTGGGCATGCGCATACGCGTTTGCGACTTAAATGCGCTTACCTGTATAACCTGAATTAAGCTCATACAAAATGTATCCGGATTTGTCTGAGGTGCTGTCGTGCGACATCTCAAAGAGTAACTATATTGCCTTAGCATATACAAATTGACATGTATCGCTCATAAATGTATGTAAGTGTAAATGTACCTGAATGATACTAGATTTATAACAATCTAATTAAGTACGACTGAAGAAAAAAAGTATTTACAAAAAGTTAGTTTATAAAAATAAGAAATTGAAATTGCATGAAGAAATTAGACGTGTGGTTTTATGAATCAATTTAATTCGAAATGGGCGTCAGAGATGAGTAGTGTAGAATATGTGGAAGTGATTTTAACGATCTCTCTCGGGAGGCAGCCATCAAACAAACAGTTTTGCCCACTTATTCGTATCCTTACCGATCAATGAAATGTTTTGGTACTATTTTCTAATTTAAAATATTTTTCATTATATTTTCTAAAGCTGTTTTCCACAGATTCTTAAACTCAACGTATGGATATATNATATATATATATATTGATTTTATGTTATTTTAAAGAAGTATTAAGAAAGATAGCATTACCTCATTATTTTCCAAATTATAGATGGAATAGGTCTTTTCCGAGTTATTAATACATCATCCCTTCCAACAGTTCCATCTCTATCCATGTCTAACCTTTTCTCTCGAATCACTTTGCTGTTTCTTCTCCTGATTTGACTAAGATTCGCTTTCTTGTTGAACTCTCTCTGCCTTACGGTTTTATATTTCCGTACAAGTTTCTGATAAAGTAAATCTAAACCGAAGAGATGGCTAAGTATGTCCTGCGCGCATGGCCTTGAGTAGTTGTAGACTTTGGACGAGTGGGGAAGCGGGGGTACTTTTCCAAAAACATTCGGAGTAAAATCTATCGAAAAACTATCGGAGTAAAATAACATATCATTATGTTATGTTAAATGAAAATGGGAGACGGGACCGAGATTCGAACTCGAGACCATGCGCTTATCGCGCTATCTCAAAGGTCTTTGGGTCTCGCAAGTTGAATGAAAATGGAAGACGGGCCCGGGATGGCGCAGTTGGTGAGCGTATGAGCACGCTAAGCTCAAAGTCCCGAGTTCGAATCTCGGTCCCGTCTCCCATTTTCATTTAACATAACGTAATTAATCTGTTACCTCGAGGTGAGTTTTACAGCAATTTAAGAGATTTCTATGTGTAACATCTTTGTTCACACTTGTATGGAAAGTGGCCCACTTGAAAGCTACATGTACGAAATTAAACTTATTTTATCCTGGATTGAGAGATAAGTAGGCAAAAATTCACGTAAATCTTTTATTATGCTAGTAGCAGCTGGAGCGTGCACACGGGGACGTCGAATGATCAGCCTAGGATGCATCGGAGTTTGGAAAGACGATTTTCTGTCATATTTTTATGCATTTTAGGATGATGTACGAATTATTAAAGAGTATGGAATTATATATTACACGGGATTCGAACCCCCCTAACTTTTGATATCCCATTGTCTTTACCATGTAGTACATCACCAGACCCGCGCCACCCTTCCCGCCATTCTGGTACTAAATCCACAATTACCATCACCCTGTTTCGACGAGGAAAACCTATGGTGTAGAGGCGTCATCGCGAAGGGTGTCTATCGCCGTCGGGCGGCCTCGCCGTTCCCACAATTACTCGCGAGCGGCGTGAGTTATCGCCGCGGGCCGTGCCTGGCTCGGGCACACACGAGCACACACGCGCGCCGCCTCCCCCGTCCCCAACCCCCGTCGCACTTCACAACCTACAGTGCGAAAACGGCGCGCGCGAAACTAAATTGCCCTCGCTAAACATAGAACGTTTTGTAGCCGGGTATTTCCAGGCGTCGACGTCGCGTCGTCCCTCGTGCGACATGCAGTTCATGAAAGTATGTAGTGCGGATGGATGGGAGCGGTGGCAGGAGAAGCTTATCAATTTTGCGGTCGCTCAAATGCCAAACGGAGGAGCTTCCGCAGTGGTGATGTGTCTTCCTAATATAGGAATTGGGTCACTCGCCAATAGCGAGTGGAAGGAGTATTAAAAGCAATGACGTAAAAAAGTAGTACAGAAAATTCTGAAACATCAATTTTATGTGAGCTTCTTCGGTGTATTCTAAACGTGAATATTTAACTTGAGTTTTCTTTTTTTCAATCCACTATCTATTAGTTGGACCGTTTTTACGGGTGACCTGCTTCAAACATTCCTATGAAGATTATATAGTTGCGTCTGTATTTAATATCTTCGAATAAACATTCCTTTATAGGCATCGGATGTAATTAAAAAGATGTGATTCTAATTAGGGCACCATCAATGAATTTAACTTGTAACTCGGAAATCATTTTATGAATGGGTGTTTTGTAGTTTGGAAAAATATTTGGGTATTATATTTCATTCTTTTGGTTATAAGTGTTGTTTAATTAATTTAGTGAAAAAAAATCAATCTTGTGTTAATGGTATTTTGAAAGAAATGTATATAATTTACAGTTTTGCTTTGACAAGTCATGGTTCTAAATTCTTATCTTAAGAATCATAAAAATCTTGAGAATCGAGCATATTAAAAACAATAAAGTGAAATTCGATTCCAGTTAAATGATGAGTCGCTTGTTGGATATCATTCTCCGTCTTATTTTATGCATGAGCTTCCATTTATATTATTCTTCATGGTACAAATGCATTCGAAATGAAATACGTCTTTCAAATGAATCGTACAACAAACATTTGTTCAATTGTTGTCATATTTATACCTCTTCTAGACTTTTAGAATTCTAAAAGATGTCTAGACTTCTAGACAGTAAGGAAAATATCTTTGCTCTAACCAGTTAAAGTGTCCTGTATGAAATCAACAAATATTCTCAAATTGGTTTCCAGGCAATTGGTTTTCAAGTCGAGCTGGTTATTCGGGGTTTGTTTGTGAGTGTAACACTGTTATCTCGATAAATTGCGAAAATACTATTACATCACGAAACTCCTATTTCTGGTTAGCGCATGTACTCATAATCAAAAATAGCTGATTTAATTACGGTTCGGCACAACTTAAATTTTTTTTTCAAAAAGTTAAAATGAAGGAATTTATTAAAAAGTGAAATATATAATATACTGAGTTATTCTGTTCTGTAAACTAAGAAAGTTGTTCGAGAAACACTCTCTCCTTTCAAGACAAATCCATATCTAACGAGATTTCCCTTGAAACTGACGATAGATAAGTGAATGAATCCTGATATTGACATAAAATCGTAAAGTGCAGTTTTCTCTATACTTATCATTTTAGTTTAGTCATTTTCCTTAATCTGTCTCATCCTTTCCTGTAACTGTGATCAACATGGGGAAACCCATTCCTCACTTGCGTTTTCCAAGACATGTGGTATCTGCGTGCTTCGCTGTGCAAGCAGTTGCCTATCAAGGAGCGGACGGTCGGATATCCGTCGTCATGATTTCGATAGTCTCTGCGATTCGCAGTAATCGCTTGGAACGATCTCACTTCTCCAGGACTCATGACTGTCCACGTCTTTTGCTGTTTCAAGGTGTTGGTCAGGGTTTCCGTTGCGGTGCGTGTAAGAAAGAAGCCGCATGTAATATTCTACTCATACAGCGCATGTTTATATGAGGTAGAATTATCATCAACGAAATCACAAATATAAGATACAGAAACGAAAAACCCCTGATTCTGGAAATTAAACTCCGGACATTACTACGTGAAAATAATTTTTACCCTACGTAGTAATGAAACATGTTTAACAATGGTAAAACGTAGCATGTTTACTGTAATATTGAATAATGAATAAAAAGGTAATTACACAGAAACACTTCTTTTAAAACAAAACAAAATTCAATATTCTCTCTGTTAACAAAAATAAGGAACTAAACTGATACACCACTTACACCGGTGCACGACTAGCGATCGGTGAATAATCGGAGGAGGGTGCCAATTCCGAATTTTTTGGTGACTTAGTCTGGCTACTCAACTTACGAGTATTTTGAAAAACTGGATAGCAACAGCCCGGACGCTTCCCGGACACCCTTCAAAGTAACTTAAATCCGGCGACCCGAACGGATGGCATCCCTAATATGAGAACACGAGTCGTACTACGGTTCACGTATTGTATGATATGTGTGCCAAATATTTACGAAAATTATTGTACTTCTTTAGATGGAATGACATACTTTTTCAATTACATCATAAAAAGTAGTTACTAAGTAAATTAAATTAATAACTGATATCAATGAAGCTACGTTAAATATTTTATGCAATTGGTCCATTATTCAGGATATATTGAATACTACCGTCAATAAATGACAAAATATTAACCCACAGAGCCCTTCTGGTGATAAAAATTTCCGGCTTTTGGGAAACAAGTAAATTTCATCCGCATTTATATCATAACGTTATATTGAAATATATAGTAATTGTAATATTTATTGACGTTTTTTTTAGTTATTACAATAATTTTATATTTTTGAATTCTTATTTTTACTTGTTTATTAGTGAGTAAGCTAATAATTAATAATTTTTGGAAAAATATATCAATACGTAGTTAAAACTGTTATAACTTGTGATATTACAAACTGAACTAATTGATTACTTTAATCTAATGATAATAAAACCCGTAATAATGTCGTAAATTCAAAATATTATAGGTTCATAACAAATTTTCATTTTATGATAATATGATACTAATTTTTGTTATACATTTTAGTAACAAGAATTAATACATGGAATGACAAATTAAATAGAAAAAAAACGAAAAACAGACCCTCTCGAGAAAAAGATACTTGTGAGATCAGGACGAATGAGAAAGAAGATTGAAAAAAAAATTGATCTGAAAAATGTCACCGTACGTCAAGTGAGCAATATAAGTGCGAGAAAAATGTGATAATCTCTGGAAGTCACGTTTCTCACGAGATCGATTGCCTCTGTTCTCATAATGTGACACAATGAGTAAAGTACGGCATACAACTGGAATGATGCACCTTCCTTTCCATTTGGCTGCTCTGATACTGTAATCTTCTTAGTGTCACCATAATCTCCAGGACTCTGACAGTAGGAAGTGTTGGAATGCTGTTCGTCCTCAAGTGCAACACTTTGGATATCTTCCATGGAAGTATTAGCTTTAATAATTATCCGAAAACCTATTAAAAAAATCATTATCTTTTCTTGAACGAGTGAGATGTTTCTATTTTTATACTTTCGAAATATAGAGCTATTTATTATAGGAATTGACCAATTGATACCCACACATGCAACTATTTTTTCCCACCGCATTATTATTGAACATAATTATTCATCACTGTTTCAAACTGTTCATGTAAAACAAAAAAGATTGTTGAGTACTATCCGTGGTATTTGGTGCGGGGCATTTTGGAAATCACAAGTGGCACTTCAAAAATTCTCCTTGTTTTGATTGGCACTTACAACTATTTCAATAGGACCATATTTTAATAATTTGGCATGTACAATTGTTTCAACAGAATACTGTAAATTTGAATAACATTTTATTTTTTTCAAGCACCATGAGTTGAAACAAGTAATATATGATGATTTTTCCAAAATGGTTCATTATCAACTGTGACGTTTAATTAGTTTTATGTGTCCTCTGTAAAAAGCTAATTTTTTAGCACTTAGAATCTTCTCCATTTACATGCCTCAATTTCGAATCTCATTTCTTCGAGCTCTTGCTAATAGTTCTAATTTACATTTCTTGGACGTTCGACTGCCATCATAAGCGGCGACGTTGTCCACACTCATTCATCAACTCAGAGAGAAAAATATTAGAGATTCGAAATTGAATTTTTGATGGGGAGTCACTTTTGAATTGAAGAGGCTCTCTATGAAATTCCGATTTTAGAGGGGTTATTTAGGATGAAATGTGTCCTCTTTTCCTTATTTGTTATATCTCACGATATTAAAGATAATTATCTCCGTTTTGTATGGAAGCGTGCTATTTGTGTGCACAAATTACTACGAAATACGACGAAAGGTAAACTGTGTTATAATAAAAACACCCATTCAGAGCCAGGCCATTTCGGCTAGTAGTAAATAAAACAGGACGACCATCTTACATTTTGCGCCGTGGAAACTTCGCAATGCTTGCTGAAAGTTGCTAGTGCTTGCAGACCCGTGAGACCATCGTAGTCCCCCTGCGCGACCCTTACGCCGGACCTTCGCCCCTCGCTAATTAGCCTACCCTCTTAATGACACAGTTTCTATATTATAACGCACAATTTATAAATGGCCCGGCTTATCAGATAGTGGAAAAGGCGTCAGAAAAACTTTTTTATGGAATTAAGATAACGATGGAGGAAGGATGGAATGGGAGGGTTAGAAGACGGAGCTGGAGAAAAAAAAATGTAATTTCGGAGCTTGAAGTCTTATCGTAGGCGCCCATCTTAACGGATGTTGGTCGCCGTTGCCCTCTCCCACCCCTCGCTCTTAGGCCTCGAACCTTCCACCCCCAACACTCAAACTCACCCTTGGTTATGTTCTTCCCGCTGAGCGAAAGGCACCCCTTGGGTTTGGCCACTCCCACGTCGCCCCGCATTTTCAACCACCAATGCTCTGTAAGCGACACGCCTTCGGAGTTGGCTTTTGACACCCCCGGTGAGAGGGTGAGGGATGACCTGCAGAGATGTTTCAGCAGAGGAAGTGTTAAACTAAAGACACATCTGCGTTTGCAGAGCGGAGCGGAGCGATTTTTCCGCCGACCTGTGTTATCTTATGGGCAAAGACACATCTAGTGGGCGCGGAGCGATTTTTCGTCCGCTGCTTGCAGCGGAGATCTCCGCTCATTTCTGCGGGCCACCGGGGAGACAGCACGTATTATCTTATGGGGCAAAGACACATCTAGCGGGCGAGGAGCGGAACGGAAACCTCCGCTACTTCCTGTGTGACATTTTCGCCTGCTGAAGTCACAAGTGCTAACAGATGGGTATATTGAGAGAAGCGAGGAAGACGGCGGCTGAATTCTTTCGCGGTGCTTTCCTTGAATTTCTACGGAATGATTATTAATATTATATATGTTCATTTTAATTATTACAACACTGAGTTATAATATCAATGAGTATTTGCTGTACTGCTTCCTAAGTTCTTTAAGAAAACTTTTCGCGTCCTTTTTAGAGGAGTTCGTATTTCAAGTTTTTCCTCTTGGAGGGCTAATCCACATTTACAGAAAATGATGATCAATGGTTAATTGAATGTTGACTTTGTTTACTGGTAAAATTATATAATGAAAATAATGAATTACTTTGATATATTTTTTAAAAATTAAATCAAAAATAAATTTGAACCATCCCGTCGAGTGTTGACTGTCTCTGGCTCGTACAAAGAAACAAGGTCATCCGCAATAAATTAATTATAGTGTAATTTCACTAAAATGATACATCGTTGACAATATCACTGGTAAAATGTTATTACGAGTTTTCAACAACTTTGCGACACCAAATACCAAATGACGATACTGGAGACAAGTATAAATTGTCCATTTCTTCTCAGAATTTTCTGAAACTTTCTTATTTTCGTGTCTCTTTTTACTTCTTCGTGTATTCTTCTATTTGTATTTAGTTCTTTGAGATTTTCGTTATGTAGTTGTCAAAATTTTTGGCGTGGTTTTAGTTAAGAAGAGAGAAATGCGCATTTTCACATCTATATTTTACAGCTTTACATTTCAATTATTTCGAATATTTGTTCCTCAATTTGAGTTCCATGTCGTACTATTTTTGTGAAGTTATGGTGTTTGTTATATTCGGAATTTGCATTGTTTTGTGTTTTTAATTATCAAAATTATATGATATTAACAATTTTTTAACATAGGTGAAAGATTGTCCTACGGTTGGCCTTATTTAAAGCGTAAATTAAAAATTTATATTACTACTTAATATTAACTGTTTTTAAACAAAAATTATTGAGTCAATCATGTGAAGTATTTTGAAAGGTAGTTGTCTATTAATAATTATTGATAATTACATGGTAAGAGTACATTTTAAAAGGCAATTATATTTGCATTAAATAATTATATAAGTATTCTACTATTAACGTCTATTATATATGATAAAGAAATAAATACACTTATATAAGAAATAAATAACAACTTACGACGTTTTCACGGAAGATTACAATATATATTGTTCTTATTAAAATACACAACGTAACGACTCGTGGTTTGAGTCGTCGTTACGTGATAAATTGTAAGGAGAAACATAAACGTAGCAACATATTACGAGCAACAAGAACAATATACATCGTAATCGTCCGTAAAATTTTCGTACATTGTTATTTATTTCTTATGTAAGTGTATTTAACTTTTACTGTATATTGGCATCTACGTATAGTGGGACTATTTCTATTATTTATAAAATACGAAAATAGTCGCCATGATGTTAATTGCACAGTAAAAATAACTATTACTTTAAACATTTTCATTACCTATAGCTATGTGTTTTACAATAAAAGTGTTGTATAGTTAGCGGGCAGTTGCATCGATGCTCTGTGCAAGACCTGCGCGAAGCATGTCTGTTATCGTCCTGAAGTGACCTTGTTCCTTCCACCCCTACTCACGTTCCCTTACTCCTGCCCGCTGATACTTGCTCCGCTAGGTGTGTCTTTGTACGAGCGGAGCGGAGAAACGCAGTGGTGTCTTTAGCCTTAAGGTGGCTCCACATATTCGCTATTCGGCGAACTCCGAGTAACCGAACAGCGAATCCCGAGCAACAGCGACTTGTTCGGAGTATTTCCTGAGTATTCGCCTATTGGCGAGCTCACTGATCCAGACATTGGCAATTTACCGAGCACGTGCTCGCTCTGGGAACGACGAATATTCGTGTTAATGATTAGAGGTTATGGAGAATCTGAAGTAATCACACATTCTGCTGCGTATGTAGTTGTGTCTTGTGAAATGTTGTTAAGTCAAGTAAATGGGTCTTATCTAATCTTAATTCAATAAATGAAATTAATTTTTATTCCATATAGATTTAGCCATGGTAATCGGTAATCTCGAATTTAAGATCCTTATAATCATTATAGTTTTTATGCACTCAAAGATAATCAATATTATATAACTAAGTTGTGTCTCCAGAACGTTTCACTCTATTTATTTATTCAAATATCTTTCATTACATTTAAGTGTTATATTTTTATTATTTATTATCACAGTATTTTTTATTTTCACATTTTTTATTTCCTGAACATTTCATGTACAGGAAATATATCCTAATCTTAAAAATAGATAATGCTAATAACGTCAATACACGTTCAATACTGTGAAACTTTAGGATGCTTAATAAAAAATAAAAATAAAGTGAATAAAAATGTTTGTGGTTTAAATCTCTCATCAAATAAACTTTATAGTCAAAAAGCAGTTGCAAACAGCGAATGAACACGTTGGAGATAATAAATGAAGTTTCTCCTTCACTACTTTATTACTTCAAATTTCTCTATTTTATTACTTCTAAAACCACTTATTACTTTGTACGATAAAGAGAAAAATTACGAATAGCTAGTTTTTTCGGCGATTACTTACTCGAAATAACTTGAAAGCGTATTACTCGTATACTCGCGATCCTTCGTATTTGTAAAAGCACGAATATGTGGATAGTACTACGAACAGATCACTCGCGAATATTCGCCTATGCTCGGCTTCCTTTGATGTGTCTCAAAAGACCGACTCGCTGCGGGAAAAGGCGAACACCGGAGTTCGTGATGCGACGAATACAAATCTTATTCCTCATTAAACGGGATTTACGCTTTGATATGAGAGCAAAATGTGTATGATTCCTTGGTATCCATTGTATTAGGATTTGCGTATTTGCAAAACCGTTCTAGCTCTCAGGATAGATCTACCTACAACTGAAATCCCTATGTTATGATCTTAGTAATGAGTTGTTTGAATTTCTTCCTTTTCTTAGAAGAGATCGCGTTGGCACATCACACTATCCCTTCCTCGAAGAAATACATTTTATTGATTATTTTACGGCGAAGTTTACAATTTGATATTTTGATTATCTTGACACCATTATTAGGGTATGGGACTTTCCTGGTTTTCACCCTTCTGTTCCCTTCTCCCCCAAGGGAACTCCAAGTATTTAAGAGCGTTGACCGGTTTACACGGAGCACTCCTTTGCCACAAGAATCCCTGTATTCAGGTACGTTCTGTTTGCTTGCTCTGTCTTTTAATCATTTCACCTTATTAAATTTTTATGGTTTCAAGTTATTCTATGGATTTATTACAAATTTTCATTTTCAATATTTTTGTGTTTTCACCTTACGCTATAAATTTATCACATTTTTTAAACCTAAAATATGCTATCTAAATTTCAAATAGATTCGTCTATTTTCACAACTTAAATTGTTTTATGATATGCAATTCATTTAACAGTATTTTTTAATATTATATTTTATTTGTGTTTGTTACAGTGTATTTTCTATAGAACGTAATATCTTATTTTGTAGCACTGAAGAAGGCCGCTACGCGGTCCAAAAAGCTCTTCGCAGTAAATGATTCAGAAAGAGTCACTGTTTTCCTCACCGTATGGGAATTGGGAAGAAGAGACGTTCGGTTGCTGGAGATCGTACTCGCTCATTTCACTTTGAGGTATTCTAGGAACTAACACCATCGATGTCCGTATTAAGTTACATTGCCATCCATTCTCCTTTGAACATCACCTGCGGTTTTTCGACGCAGTGCGCTGCGCTCACCTCATATAAGTGGTTTGTACTAGACGGAAGTCTTCGATGGCGATGCTTTGATGTCTGGAGGTCCCTGAGCTTTGATCACTCCAGCGCAGCGTCTCACGAGCTGTGGCCGAACTCGGGCGATGTGCCTGGAAAGGATGAAGCGCCCTTGTAATGACGTGAAATCGAGTTACGCTCCGACTTCGCTTCTTCGAAGGGCTTCTCCCTTTGGGGAACTAGTCTTTCTCTACACGATGCTGTATTTTTAGGGGAAAAGTATTTTAGCCGAGAAGTTATATCAGTTTTGAATGACACAAATGTTGCGATTATTAGAGTTATGAATCTGACTTCCAAGTTAACTGACATCCAGATTCCTTGGATACATTCTAAAGTTTATTTTATTAGAGAACATATAAAATGTTCTCGCGCTTTTGTGATTCCCATGTTGTCAATAGACCAGTTACAAAGTGTCCATTACAGTAAATAACTGGACATGCGTTGCATCTCACTCTCCTTTTGGACCTCAAATTTCGCAGTACCCAGATGGTAAGAAAATGGCGACAATAAAATAAATACAAACAAATATATGGGAGATGAGTGACTTAGGCCTTGTGATAATGACTTTATCCTTGCGAAGGCCTCCGAATGAGACCGAAATAGTTGTTCAGACGTGGTACGATTCCGGCGAGTTTTGACGCAAAATCGTATCAAAGAAAGTCAGATTCTTGAGTAACTGTTTTTCTGTTCCGTGCTGTATAGCTACGTGATCTACATATTAATCGCGAACTAAAGCACGATATCGATGAAAGATATAATTATTATTTATTATGTGGAGCGTGAAATAAGCGCAAGAGAATACTGAATTGTATCAGAGCATCAGCAAAACACAAAGAAAATTCTTAACTCGTTTCAAACGTAACCTGTTACTCTGAGTACTGATAATGTCCAAATGAAAAATGTCATTGCAGATTCTTAACTATTCCTTCTGCTATGATTGTTACTAACCTCTACATCGCTGTCTCTTCAGTCACTTGCCTCCACTATATATCTTCTCTCTCGCCTACCAGTCTTTCACTCTCTCTCTCCATCCCTCACAGCTTAATAAAGCCACGATAGCCGGAATGGGGTGCTGTGTATTCTAATGCGATCGCGGTGCCAAGGTGTAAGCGAGTGAGAGAGCGACGGTCCGTGATAAAAGCTCGCTTTAAAAATGAATCTTTCTCTTCATATCTGGATTTCCTTCTCAATTTCTCTCGCCTGATAGCGAACGAGAAACGGGCGCCACGACAGCGGCGGTAGCGGTGGAGGGGGTTGCAGGGAATAAAAAAAACGCACATCGCCGCGTTCTCCCGCCATCGCCAGGGAGTTCAGCGCCGCCTCAGAAAGCGATGTCGCCTCTGCGCTCCGCCCCCGCCCCCCGAGTCCTGCTACTGCCACCCCACCGTCCCCTCATCCCATCCCGTCACCGACACCAGCAGCGTCCCGGATCAAGAGCAAATGGCGCGGAACACCAACGGGTGGTGCAGTGATGGAATGAATATTTATAGTCCAGATTCCGGTTAATTAGCTGAGAAAGGGGAGAACCGGAGAGGGAAAAACGCAATGTGAGGGTGAGGAGTGTCGCGGGGAGGTGTGTGAATACGAATAGTCCAAATGAATTACCACACGTAGGAGATACTATACGAGAAGTTAATATTTTTCGTTGTCCGGTGTAAAAGAAATAAATTGTTAATGAGTTCTCGTATTGCAAATGATATGGACTGTTGATAATCACCGCGATGTATTCAACTTAGTGTGGACTATAAAAGAAGTCTGTGAAAATAATATTTTGTAATGTACTGACTGAAAAATTCTGAATTTTACTTATCATTGTTTAAGAATATCTTTCTTTTTAACAATACATCTCGTTTTCTTTGAAAATGCTCAGAGTTGTTCATCGTCCAATACTCTATTCCCGCGCAGAAATGTGATTCTATAGTCATGTTAAAAGTTGCTTTGGATGTTTCTTGTCATAAGACCAAAAACCGATGAGGTTTCTTGATGTAACGTCTGGCCCTGTTGGCTTCGTGCTTCTAGAGCAAGAACCACAAATGTCTGTGCTTCCATCTCTCTATCTCTCTCTCTCTCTGAGATATCGACGCAGTTCTACATTACTTGGCAAGAAAGACGGAGGAAGAATGGTAATTCATCCGCAATGATAGAATGCGAGATAGAAGGGAAAGGAAGAGGGGTGGGAGCAATGAAGAGAGAGACGTGATTTGGGAATGTTAGCTGTAGATTTACGTATGAGGTGGATATCTAAACGACTGATTGAAACGAGAGTAAGAAAGAAAATAAAGACGAATGAGTATAACAGCTGATGTAATATATCTAGGAAGATGTGAGTATATTTCGTTGCATTTGCAATCGAAAATGATGCAGATTTAAAACTTGACTGTCAAACACTTTTGCAACTACTTTTTTATCAAAGAGGAAGTTACTTTGTTGGTAAGACACACAGATACCGGTGCTGCGCGTCTATTTCATAAGATAGAATATTCACTCAAGAATTTGGCTATACTATCAAAGATATATTCGGAATTGATGTCTATTTGGGTCGAGAACAAAGTCATAAATTTGTAAAATTATTTTACTAATAAAATACATATACAATTTACGCCTTCCCTCCTATTATACTAGCATATGAATAAATGCTAATTTTACTATAATTTACTAAATGAAAACGAGCGAATAATTCCCACAATTAGTAAAAGAAGGAAATATTATGTGAGTTAAAATACCTCAAATTACTTTTTTGTTACAATTAACTTCAGACCTCCAGAGCAATGTCTGACAAAATCCGCTTACTTGCGTTAAATACCTAAACTTCAATTCGCAATTTGCAATTTGAATTGAGATATTCTTTCCGTTCTTCTTTCTACGAATTGGTCTGGCGACTAATTTATGCGAAGTGCTCCTATTCGAACATTTTGAAGCTCCATAATTGTAGTACCTACACAAACATAGTAGCGGCGCGAGCGTTTAAAATATATTATTTATTTTCTCTTTTTCCTGCACCTTAAGGTATGTGTTAATTATGTTTGGTAAAAAGGTGTGTGTTTATAATATGCCATTATAAATGCCATTGCCAGGGATGAGAACCTTTACATTTATAGTCTATTCTTTTATGATTGTTTCCATAAATTTCTTCTTCCCAACTCTTCTTCCCTGTTTTCGTTTCTTCAATATCATTTATCTTTTGCCATCCGGTATTTTGGCTGCACTCTTTCTCTGCCTTTGAGACATTGTCCGTCCCCACACCTAGTCGAGCGCATCTTCTATCTTATATAACCTCGCGTGCAGACCGTCCAACCAGCATAGTTTCTGTCACATATTCCTCGAAGTCTTTAAATGTTATTTCATCCTCTATTATTTATCCAGTTCTACAAATTCCCTTTTACTTTATTTTCCCTATCCATCTCCCGCATTACTCTCCATTTATCATACAATGAAGTCAAACATGTTCCACATTGTCTATTTGGGCGAATGTATGTTAAAGTGTAGGGTTAGCGTTTGTGTTGTCTCTCTTCCAATGCTCTCACGCGACAGGACAGAACTGGAATCGAACGCCACATGGGATGTCGTTTATTACCGATAATTTTTCGATTTTAATTTTTACTTTAAAGCAAATTTGAAAAGAAATAGAACATAGGTAAAATTAATGTTATAACTCTGCTGAAGTGCAGAAATTAATCTTTTCAATGATACACCAATTTTTATAATTGGATAACTGTAACGGAAGAATAAGGGACTTTACAAAAAGTACTCTTAGGAATAAGATATAACTATTATACTATGGAAGAGAAACAAATATTTCCATTGTACTATGTTATAAAGTATTATAATTGAATAAGTATAGAAAATGAATTAAGGTCTATGATTCACGTGACGAGCTCCAGTAGATAATTTGACTACGCTTCATTCTTGAAGACGAGAATAAATTTCTAAATATTGAAATAATGAATTGGAATAAGAATGATGTTAAATGGAGAGACTCAGAGAGAAGCAGGTAGGTTAAAGGCAATGAATGAACCTCGGATTCCTTAGAATGTTACAGTTGTCACAGACGAGAAATACATTGATAACTAAGGAAACAAAAGAGAACGCTCTTACTGGGGAGGTCAGTTTCGTTCAAATAGACCTCTGGATTCATGGCAACGTTCCTCTCGGAAATGTTTTTGCTGGCGTGAGTTAATCGGAGCCACGCTAATACGCTGTGAGGTGTGCGGCGAATGAGCGGTCAATGCAGACGTCAGATAAGTCAAGGGATGCGGAACGAACACAAACCTTCCCCTTTACTACGATCAACTTTCCTCTCAACTCTACCCTCGTGGACGGGAAATGTCTAATACACGACGGCGTGGGGACGGATTTTTTTAAACTTCCACATCCCATTTACCACTCATTTGGCTCTACGACTATTCTTACCTCCCCCCTTATCCTTTCTATAATCTTGGATTTGTGATGTAATTTTAACAGGCTTTCTCAATATATTTCAAGATTTAAATGAACTGGATCGTGCAACAAACAGGTATGAATGAATAGCTTAGCGTTCTTCAATGAAACGTTTTGATCACTAACAACAAACGGTGATACGATTTTCGGGTGGGAAACACTTTCTTTTGATGTGGGGGTATGTATAGATTGCTTCCACGCAACGCATTACTATAATGAAAAATTGTGGCTTGCCAATACCAGATGTTTTTCTTAGAAAAGAAAACTATAAAGCAACAGATAACCGAAATGAGGCCAGCAACTGTAAAAAACGTTTACTATTTGCATATTATAAACGCATAAAATATTTTATTTCACATATTTTACCTCCTAAATACAAAAGATTTCCAAAAACATAAGCTCGAAATTGGTGAAGTGTTTTCGAGAAATTGTTGTAAGCCCTTTGGTGTCTGTGGACGGAAGGTGCCTAGTTATCGAACGACCGCCAACCGGAAGGACGAGGACGAACCCGCAGCGCGCTCCTCTTTTGTCCGCTCGCTCTCTGCCTCTCTGATTTCGGCGTCGAGGACTTCCGTCGTGACACGAGCAGAGCGCCAAGTGGACCAGAGCACGTGCTCTGCCCGATCTCTTGACGTACGGCTTTTCAACGATCCACGATCACTGGGGGCTCTCTGTCTAAAAGTAAGGGGGGTGGGCGTTGAAGAGCTTCGAATTTTTACACATAGGTCTATATTTCCTTTTTAAGATAATATATCCGTCAGAACGACTAGGCCCCCAAATATTTTCAAATGATGAAAGGAATAATCCCTATCCAGTGGCGATGAATATTTCATACTCTTATGACTCAAAATTTTGAATTATTTGACTTTAAATTACTATAGGCTTATATGGAGAAACTTACATAGGGAAAAAATACATACTAAGACATAGCAAATGGAAATAGGAGCTCAATTACGTGATAGTTTTATTCCTTGCGGGGTATTCACAAGAATAATTCACCAAAAACCGAGGAAATTACCATTCTAACAAAAAATGGCTGCCACATCACGTGACTGAAGATAATGCGACCCTTGTCGAGGAAAGAGTCAAACGACAAACTAGATTTAATAGGATGTTTTATAATAACAAACTAACTGAATCGTTTAACACTAGCTGAATTCACTCAGTGTCATTTGAACTGGTATCATCCCGATACTTGACTTTATTTCAAGTAGTCTGATGAATAGGGATCTCCAGAGAAAGAGCTTTCAGATTTACCATACCGTATCTCGGTTACGACACTCTGTCAGTGTTCGCATATTTCATGAGACACGTCCGTTAGCGAACTTGACAGTTTGAAATATTGTATTGTTTCGGACAGTGTCACCAGGTTTCGTGAATATCTATCAGTTAGTATAGATTTTAATACAACGGATAAATCATACATTTAAACATTAATATATATGAGATGTCGTCTATTTGTTTCATAATTCGAACCTAGAAATATTTTAACCTTGTTAAATATTTGTTTACTTATTATGAACTTCTAAATTCGTCTGTGATTCCTGAAAATATTTAGAACTTAGATCCTCTGAACCCACCCATTGGTTGTCTCCGGTCTTATGAGGAATCTAAGAATATCTCGATATGCATTTACCTAATTGCAATCTGATTAATTTGCTCTAGGTTCATTTTAGCCGAAAGTGATGGGGAATGTTAGAAGCATTTTGCTAACATCCTGGGTTTACATCCTACATAAAAAGTAATAGGGAACCGTTGAAGTGATGAGCATGGTTTACCTTCTTCTTCTGATGAGAATCTACAACCCTAGAGGGGTCTTGACCGACTCAGTCACTTTCGTCCATTCCTTCCTATTCTGCGACAGTCTCTTCCAATTCTCCACTGTAATGTTCTTCAGATCTTGGTATAATTTTCGAGTTCCATTCCCTCAAATAATACGGGATCCTTTGTCCTCGCTAGGACTGATTGAAGTCCTAAGTAATTGCTAAGGCTGCACCAAGTCTTGCTGTGGCTGAATAAAAATACTAAATATGACGTATTGATTCTGGCATTATTTATTTTCTATGAACGAAGAGTGCCATTTTCGATCTTTAGGTTTCAACATATTAAAAAAGTGAAAATAATTTTAATAAAATATTACGGGTAAATAAGTATGCATTCAGAATTGTTAAATTTATCTAAACTTCCAGTCTAGAGTTTTCAAAGTAATTCGTCAACCTAGCTTGACAAGAAAGATTTCTTTTTTGTTTTTGGGAACGAACAGTTTTGTTACTACACACATGTTCTAACAGGTGGTGTCATTATGTTCGAACGTGGGCATTCGAGTTGAGTCGTAAGGGACTGACGTTCCTGTTCGGCGGTATGAGTCTTCAGTCCGAATCGTGTCCGAATCCGTGTCTCACCTTTCTGGATATTTTCTGCTTCGTGGGAACATTCTTTTCTTCTTTAGTAAGTGTTTTGATGGGTTATTGAAGAATATTCTTTGAGTCAGTTGACCTAGAACACTAATCAGTAAAGAAACTGAGAAAACATTTTCCTGGCGTACATTGTAATTGTTATTTCGTAGACGACAAAAAAATTATGAAGTATCCTGTCGATGATATGTTCCGATATAGTAGTAAAAATTATTAGTGTTTTTCGAGGAATGATGTAGACAGTTGTCACAATGCAGTATTTCCATCCAATCAAGACTAATCAATCTGTACAATAAGTGTACTCGCTCATAGTTGATAAATGTGTCCGCATCGCTGGAAACATTTGATACAATAATCAAGCACTACACGATAAATACACCCCGAAGGCCCCAACCACGTCTTCAGCTCAGTGAATTCCTCCGTGGCGCGCCCACTATCTCAGCAAGCACTCGCTCTACCGCAACGATTGTGCGCGAAAATGACATTGCCTGTTTCCAGAACTGAAGGTGGCGCGTTTATCTCGATTTTCCGCGATTTTTGGCTCCTCGATCGCTCGCTCGCTCGCGTCTCCGCCGTCACATTTATCGCACGACCGCTTCCTTCCCCTTCCTCTGCGACTCCCCACCCGCGCATCGCCCGCCCGCGAACGCCCAGGGTCCTTTGTAGGGGGACTGTGGGCGATAGACAACGCCCGCGGAGACGACGTCGGCGGTGGCGGTGGTCCCGTATCTCCTTCAATTTTGCTGTTAAATACATCAAGGCTCCGCAGCGGGCGGCAGGCGAGGTGTGAAGGCAGGTAATGTGTGGAAGACGAACGCGTGCGCGTATCCGCACAGGCAGAAGGAAACGATAAAACAGACGTAACGAGGAGAGACTGAGAGAGAGAGCAGGCGCGAAAAGAGACCGCAGTCGGAGGGAGAAGTCGAGCGGAGAAGGGACTGGCAAAAAGAATAGAGATCCGTGGAGTGTTAGACAGAGATAATAGACTACTCGACAGAGAGGGCGAACACGCGGGCGGGCGCCGCGAGTGGCGTGGGCGTCGGGGGCGGCCTGCTCGGCCCAGGCAGCGCGGGCGCCTATCAGCCACGTTGCATTGGTTTTCTCCTGCCGTTATCTCGCATCCGAAATGAAGAGGAATATGGATGGCGGTTTTGAATTTGGAACAGAGCTCCTCCTTTTTCGAGAGGTGTGCCGCCGTGGCAGTCTCTCTCGCTCTCACTCCACTGGAGGGGCCACGTCGAGGGCGGAAGAGGGGGTGTGCGGTGGGGGAGAGGACGAGCGCGATATCTGAAGTAGGCATTGTTATAAGGCTTAATGAAAAGCACAAAGCAGTCGTGCGGCAGAAGCGGAGGTGGCGTCGCCGCACGGCGAGGCGGGGAGGGTGGGAGAGGGGGCAAATGGAGGCTGAGGAGCGACCATCGATCAGGAGCTGCTGTGTACTAAGGAAAGGAATGTGGATGAGGGAGGGACGGAGGGGCGGGAAAAGAATCAACTGTGCAGGTTTCGATTCGTGAAGTCACGAGATCCGATCTAACACATAACCGTCAAATACATTATAGAGCTAGGACTTCTGTGGGAGTTAGCGGCCTCTCCGTATCGAATTGCAGAAGAATAACCATATTAACGGAACATTGAGAGTGTGAGATCCTGGTATTTGTCCCAAGGATCTCTTCCCATCAAAACCGTCACTCGTCCTTTTCCAGGTATATCAGCTAAAAGATGATCATCTTGCTTAAGGAAAGTCTTTCAACACTTGTCGAAAACAGGTGGGCTGTTGACAAATAGGTTTACGAAAGAGATAAAAAAGAAAACACGTATATGACAAATTAAAATAGGGCAGAGAAGAAAGATGAGAGAAAAGATTTAAGAAGGAGAAGAAAAACAAGAACATGCTAAGGAGAACATCGTATAATGTGGAACGATGTAAACATGATAAAATGAACAGAAATGGAATAAAAAATTCAGTATCAATAGATAATAATTTCAACGATATTAACCAAATAACGAAGTCTGGATTATGAAATTACGTTTTCATTTCAAAGGGATAATTCCTTCTGAATATCTATATGAGTATAAATTCGAAAAGTAATGGAATGAAATAATAATAAATTTATTGTCAAAAAACAGTACAGACTGCGTATGACCACGTGGAGGACAATAAACTAATTTACTCTCCGGAAGCAAGCAAGGGACCATACCATCAATTCCGATCAAGGGCCCTAAGGCAGAGGTGGATTCAAATATTTCAGCAAAAGTTCGTAGATAAGATAAAAAGTTAGCTGCGAGTTATAATACATATATAATGTCAATATGTTTGTAATTTAACGCAAATATGTTTGTAAATTTACATGTACAAGTTATTATCGAACTATAGATTATTCTGAGTATAGTTTTTAAAAATCATAAGAGTTGAAAAAACACTAAATTCACGATTTATTGTTACAATACACACGCCCCAAGACAAAGCCTAGAGAACCTGTATAAGCAATCCGCCTCTACCCGAAGGAAAAACGGAGAAAAACCCGGGCCATTTGGACAATGACATTTGGACAAGTAGAGAATCTGTTGAAATATCCGAACTACTTTTATTACTATCTTAGAAGGGTTCTGAAATGTTAAATCCGCCTCTGCCTTAATGTCCTTGATCAGGATTGATGGGATGGTCCCTTGCTTGCTTCCGTATAGTATATTAGTATATTGTCCTCCACGTAGCGATACGCAGTTTTTAACTCCTTTTTTGACAATAAGAATGTTGTTGTTCCTTTTCTGAAATTGTGTGAAACCGGTCTAATCAACGACAAAGAGAACTAACAGAAAGAAAGACTTGAGTAGCGTGGGAGGATAAGAGAAAACTGCGGAGTCTTCTCATTGCAACGGGCGTGTGCCTTGTCGTTCTAGTGCATCTAAAAACTCAGAGGACAAGACGCGCGTGGGGGTACCGATGTCCTTCATGCGTTTTGCTGATTTCAGCGTTCGTTCTCCGTGGTCGTTCTGATACCCGTCGAGGGTGCGTGATGTCTAAATGGCGTCTCGTGAAAAACTTGAAGAGCTGTCGGATCCAAGACGGAAGGAGGTCTACGAGTTGAGTGGATGCTCAATCGCTTGTGAATCACTTGGAGTGTCTTTCGACCGGAGGTACGATTTTCATAAGATGACTCTTGCTCACGTGTTGCTTCAGGTTACGTTTTCTTCGAACATTTAATGTATAAGAAATGAATTGTTATCGTCCAAAGCGCTTCACACTAGAGCAATACGATAACACCAGAGCCATAAATAGTCCAAAAGAAATGTATTTCAGATCTAGCAAATGAAATCGATTAATGGTGTCCAGAGTCTAATTAGTGAATTTTTTCGTAAATTTACGAAAGAACTTTCCCTTTAAAATGATTATGGAACATGGTTATTTTAATTGATCGGTATAGAATTGAGTTCTGAAAACACCAATAACTTTCACATTTTTCTTCTTTGTTTGCTTGAATATTTTGTGTGATGAATTTAAATTTATCATATAATGTGATTTTTTAATTCCATGTCGATGCAAAGGCGGTGTGAGAGATTTTCTGAGAATGTCTTACCGAATGTCAGGAAAATCACCTAAAAGATGATCAGATAATTCCCGTTTTAAATCGGCATTAAAAAGTAAATCTAAATGCCGAGATTCGACTTAAAAATTTTCGATCGAGACATTTTTATGAGTGAAAGGACAGTTATGATTCATTGATGAATAACAATAACGAGAAAATGTAGATAACTGCACGAACTCTTACATACACGATACATTATCAGTCTCTCTCTCACCTTGTTTCTTGTAGCTTCGTGTAGTTTTCTTGTTTTTTAATACGCAGGGTAATATGTTACTTCTGACTGGGTATCACGGAAAATGGGCCCTGAACGCATAAAACTTCAACTCATTTTGATAAGCATTTTTCCCTCTATTCATATGTCAAATCTTGATTTACTAAATCATATATTTTCATCTACTCAGCCTACCACTAGTTAACTTTCAATTCTTAGAGTCAATATTACAATACTATTCACGAAATGTTATAGGTTTGCTTATAATTATTTCCCTTTTATGAAAATCAAAGATCATATAATTTAAAAGGCATTGTTCCGTGTATTAGAGTACTCTAAACTTAGGAATAACTTGGTGTATAAAAAGAGTCTATCAATATTTAAATGGAATTTTGAATTACTTCTATTGGGAAAAAATGCTCGTTTCACAGATTAATGGAGCTTTGCTTTCAAAGCAAACATTGTAATGAGTGATAAAGGGAATAAACGTACGAGAGGTATTTCCAGGTAATGTAAATTAGTTTATCGGTGAGAAATGGGCACATATATCAACATTTGTTTTTTATAACACCGTTGAATTATTACTAAAATTCGGTGTGTAATTGTTTATAATTAATACAGAAGATAGAGCATGAAATACAGAATGCGCTACAAAAACATTGGAACCACAATATTTTTCCCCGGATTGCATCGTTGATTTAGGAATATAGCAGCCTATAGATAATGGCTACTGTGTATTTGAATTGCAAAGCACATTTACTTTGCTGTATTAAATTTAGAGTATATTTAATCATTTACAGCGTGAAATTTAGATAGATTTACCTTCTACTTCGGTTTAGAGTATTTTTAGGATCTGTGTATATGTCTGTTATTGATCACATAAAAAAAAAAGAATATGAGAGAAGCCACATCTTTTCAAAATAGTAATGAGGTCTTTCCAATGTAGGTTTATCTAGTTTAGGTACATTTAAAATCTTAACTGTTGTATTATTTCAACTACATTGATTACTTCATTCTGAATACATCATGAATAGTCTTACCTGAATTTGTAAGTTAATGTCACTTATGTCTAACTCTGAAATATCCTCTAGAAATTAATCCGTATCATTGAGATTTGGAACCGAATCTGGATTTTCTATCTTTTCAATCAATCCCTTTTGCAGAAATTTGAAAAGATGAATGACGAAAATTTGATGCTATTACATGATAATGAAGAAAAATATCTTAGATTAATATTAACTATATTATTTTCTCTATTTCTATTATTTTTGCTATATTTAATCAAATTGCATATCATTAGTATAATTGTATAATAAATTGTAATAACGAGTTTTTTATTTTTTACAGATATTTATTTTTCAATCCTAATTATACTTTGACAAAATATGATACAGGACATTAAACATGTGATGCAGACCCATTCGGACCTCAGATTTCATTTTACAAAACCGATACTCTAATTTCCTTTCTAAAAATCTCTAGCATAGCCTTGGTGTTCTTTGAAACATCAATATCTCAAATATTCAGGTTTCACCTATTTTGAACGGTGATATATTTTCCGATCTCCATCGTAAACTTACTGGCGCGTCTGCGTTTACTGGGAAAAAAAAGGAAAAAGAAGTTAAGCTTTTGCAGGCAATCCGTGGTGAATGTAATGCTTCCTTCCCAATGGCCTTCGTTATCAGAACTTGAGACGCTCAGGCAACCCCGTCTCTTCACTTTCAATAAAATCGACTTTCCTCGCCTCCGGAATCTGCTTACGTAAAATTATTGCCTGTGCACCTGATTGGCCAATCGAATCTCGATTTGCGACGGAGGCGTCACTTCTCGGAGACAGGTAATCACCGTCCATCAGTGCTACCAACCATGCTACGCGAAAGAGTATCTCTTGTGATGTGATGAAAAAGGAAGTACTTGCCTCGTCGTTCGGAAAGAGGCGTCTTCTATTTCTTTTTACGGTGCATCGCATTCTACTTAATATTCGATCATCTCTTCTCCGGGGTTTCCGTCGACAGGAGACAAGAATAGGTTAGTCAAATATACATACGCGTGATACGCCATTTTCTGAAGAAATATAGTTTTAGTTGTAGAGAATAGAGTTTCAGGAAAAATGTAATAGGTGAGAAGAGTCGTTTTTGTCTTTCCATTCTAGCTACCACCCGAGACCGAATGAAATGACGAATTATCGTAAAAGAAATAAAAAATTAAGTAAAGTGAGGACATTTTTTCCAATTAATTTACCTTATAAACTTGGAATAAAAGTAAAACACCCAATTTATTCAAAAATACCAATTACATTGGAACCTTGAGGACGATGTTTTTTCTAGAACTATTCACGGAAAAATCTCGATGCATTTTCTTTTACACATTGTTTACATTTGTCCAGATTGCTGTATCCGAATATTACAACTGGAGTTGTTAGTCCTTTCATACATCACAGCTATTTAAACTGAGACATGGAAATGATAATCTACAAATTTTATCTTACCTCACCTGGGAATCGAACCCGGGATGACTACGCTGACACCGTAGCCACGGAGGGAACAACGTTATAT
>NNCF01130110.1:168390-181139 GCA_002313205.1 Laupala kohalensis | reverse complement strand
ATATATATATAATTATATAAAATTGTAAATAATATATTTCACGGTTAACAATGATACGCGTCTCAATATATCTAGGATGTAGTGCGATGTATCTAAAATTTGACAAGTATGTTCACATTGATTAGCATGAATACAACGATGTTCCTTTTGAGAAGGTTGAAAGTCGTTTTAAGAGTCAGAGCACCTGTAAGTGATTAAAGACGTTATGATCTATCTAGAAATACCATTCTCAAGTTTCTANAAGAGACAGAGTTTCTAGTCTATTCATTGATTCGTTCATGACTTATCAAGTGAACAAAGTGTACATACGCACCACTTGTATACCGGAAATCATTGTGTTCTTCCCTCGAATTTGATCTTGCGTTGCAATATGATTATTCACATGGTTTGATTTTATGCAGAGATTGATGAGAGGTATTGGAAGATTTGTTATGAAAACATATGCTAATAGAAACGATGAAATCTTATAGTAATGGTAGATACAAAAAAGAGATTGGAGACAAGCAAATACATGTTACTTTGATTTATGTGCTTGTTGACATTATGAAGACTGATCGTTTGTGTACATTGTGCCTTTTCGAAAAATATTAGTATTATAAGCGTAGCATATTTTACAGTTTGCTTAGAAAGCGGATACTTATCTCTCACCTATAAACACACTATACCGCCTCAATACGGAAGTTTCCCTTAACCACTACTTTGATGTATACAAACCATGTATTATGATTCATGAAGTTTCATCGAATCCACTAGTCCATAGGCATTATCTTCTATTAGTATGTCGCTCCTCAAACATCTCGTTGAAACAGTGTTATCACAAATTTTATACATCATCAGTGAAACGGGAAACTTCTTTGTTCGAAGTGTAAAAATCCCATTTTCTAAAAACACCTTTCATATATTGCTTAATATTTTTGTTAGAATTTACTGGAGAATTATAATTTGTTCTCGTATATTCGGCAACGTTTCCTCAATAAACATTTCAGTTTTTATCAGTCTCTTTTGTTTAATCAGCTGTCAAATATGTATTTAATGTTAAGAAACTATACATCTTACCTCTGAGAAATGATAGGATTTTTCTTTCGTTATCTAATAATTATAATTCTGTAAGATTAATAATAATTACAGCACTTATCTGTACTGTACAGCAAGCACTCATCTGTACTGTCCAATTTTTCTTATAATATATTGGCATACAATTTTCCAAACTTGATGAACCGAGAAACATATATTTTTAGATGTTTCTACACGTATTCATCTAGATAGTTCAGGGATTCTCAGACTTCCTTCAATTGTGCTGTATTGTTACTGACTCAAACGTATTTGAAATATGAAAATGTAAGATATCGACCAATTTAGTTTTTCAGTTAATTGGCATCCTGTGAATTGTTTAAACAAATACCATTGTGTTTTATTTCTTGTAATCCTGGTGCACTTGAACTTAGCCTAAGGTCATAGTAAAGCTGAACCTGAGATTAATATAGATTAATTAAGTAATTTACTATGCTACATATCATTATTGATGCTATTAACGTCTCAACCATCCTGCTGTAACATTACGTAAGTCGTCCAAGTGTCTGGCTAGCTTTCACACTCTTAAGACTGTCTTAGAGAATGTGGGCGATTTAGATCTCTTTCCGGAACTTGGACTGTGGGAAGATTAGTGTCGGATAGCCGAAACGATGTTTACAACTAATATGCGGTGTGTTTATCCTGTAGACTCCAGAATCTTGTTTTTATCACGTAGTATGAGATAGTTTATATGTCTCCTTTCCTCATTCCTCTTCAGAATGTAGATCTTCTCCATTCTCCCCAACGAACGAAAAAGGGAACTTCCTTAAGGTGCATCGTCATCACACCGATTGACTTGATCTTTAGCGCTACTACTCGGGAACGGATCAGCAAGTCGAATGACCCATGGCCGAAGCCGATCGTCTTTACCTGGAGGTTTTCTTTCCTTTCGATCTGACGTTGTCCACCTGTCGCGGAGTCCGAGCAGCGCGAGTAGCACTGATGTCTCCGTTCTGCACTGGGAGAAGAGATCCAACTTGAGCTGAGCTCTGGCCAGCGACGGACCCGACGTCTCGCAACCCCGACGACCGCCGCGCCACCGTACTCCTCCTCACCTCCCGGGGCGTCCAGACCTCCTCCGCAGCAGCCAGCGCCCTCGGCGACGACGTATCATTTTTCCACACGGCTGCGCGGCCGGCGGCAGTGCAGCGGGCGGCGGCTGCCGAACGCCGATATCCCGGGGCTCGTCGCCTCCGCCTCCGTCGCCATCCCCGCCACCATACTCCTCCTCCTTCGCCGCCACCGCCTCGAATGCCTGTGCGGGTCCAATGCGATAACATGGAAATGGCGGCTCCAGCGCCGCGGGCCTCTCTTGCCATCACCAAGATACGTCAATCACACGTGACGCCCCAACTTTATAGAATACTTTTTTTTTTCAAGAAATGACGCGGGGCGTTAGGCGATTGTCATTGATAGGCGTCGCCGGGACTTCCCCGGGGGAGTTCGCAGCCCGTGATTGAGTAGACGCCTCCCATCAAGTCAATCACCCAACTTAAAATTGGATATGTGAAGACTTTGACGGCAAGGCTTCTCTGCCTCTCGGGGCTTGTTCGTTTGTTCGCGATCTCTCCCTGCTTCCACCCCTTCCCTTGATGCGTTTCTCTCTTCTTTTTTTCTCCTGAGCTAACGGTGCCATCGAGCATTTATTTTTTCGATCACCCAGTCTCGCATCATCTCCGTATTGATTTGGGTTTAACGCAGCAGGCGCCAGGGATGTATGCGATGGAAGAATCCAGCGTAAGGAAGGTCGCCTGTCATTTCGTTTGCTGTTACTGATAGTGCCAGGAAAGGCCTCCCCGAGCCAGCTGTTTCAAACGCTGAGATGAGAGAGTTGTTCATTTGTCGTTGTTTGAATTGTTCAGATTTATTTGGAATCCAGTCATTTTGAGCTCAGAACAGATTTGAACCTAGAGATGGATTTACTTTCTCTCCTGCTTGAAGAAATAATTATGTTACCAATTATTTTGTGAATGTGATGACTTAAAATAGTGAGAGGATTCATTTTTATTAAGACTGAAACATAAGAAATCCTAGCTTTACCAAAATACATATAAAGATCTCAAATCACATGTAGAAGTCGATTACCACAAGAATTACTTCACAATGTTCGATTAGAAATCTTAGTCTACATCGGTTCCAATGTTGACGTATTTGCTCATGGCTAGATTTTAATTTTTGTATGACACTAATATCAAAGGAAACAAGTGAGTCAAATATATTCTGAATTGAACCTAATATTCTTGTATACGATGTATTGAACATATTATGTTCCACTTAATCAACCTCACTTCGTACACTTAGATTCAGTTATGGTTTTTCCAAAATTGAAACGTGTCATAAAACTCTGCAGTTTCTTTGAATGCCAAATCTCCTCTTCATCATGTTTCGTGTATCATGCGCAGAGCATGACGAATGCTATACGCCGCGTTCAGAACATAAAACCTCAGTGGAGCAAATAAGAAATTTCAAATTGAATTATGACGATATTCGGCAAAGTCTATTTAGTGAACTGAGAGGTAGAGAGATTTACGATGGAAGAGCAACTAGTTTTCTGATTTGGCAAACGGTTTGTGAACTACAAAATTCGGTAGGGTTCACGAACACTTTTACTCATCTCTCCAAAAAAGATCTATTGTTTGGAAAGATATTGAGTAATAGATATTGTATGAATATAATAGGACAATTATATTTAAAGTGCTGAAGTAACTTTGTTTCACTGTCATTCATTACCGATTCAATATTTCTATTGGGAAGGGAACAGATCAATGCCATAGGTGTATCTAAATCATGAGTTCGGTGAACAAAATACGATTATTACCCAAAATCACATTTATTTATCTCAATTAAATGAATTTTGTTATTTAATTATTTGTTGATAGAATGAGTGTACAAGTCTAGTAATTGAAAAAGATAGAATCACAAGAAAATTACATGTAGTAGATTTTATTTTACTTTACAATCTGTGCCATATTACAATCTATGTTTTATATATTTAAACTGAAAGTTCTCTCTGTTGAAAAACTAAGGACTTTATTTTTCTCAACATCTTAAAGAAAACGTAATTTCATGTATTCTGATCCCTATTATGAGTTATCTAAATATAATCGAAGCAGTTTCATCACGTCATACCTCCTTCAGTACATGAAAGTTTTGGGGTTGATATATTTTGGTGACAAAACAATAGTGAATTAATCCTGCTAATAAAACACCAAAACGAATGCATTGTGAACTCATACTATCAAACAAAAGAGAAATTTCATTTTTTATCTTGTCTAGATTCTCGGCGAATTTGTCGCCTTTTATACTCTCCTTGACATTGAATGAGCACATTGCGATTTATACTTGCCAAGCTTCATCTTATATTCTTAGTTTTTCTTTATATTATCAATATATGTCAATGAATATTCCAGAAAGATTATTTAAGCAAAAAATTCAAAACCTGGTCCGAATCAAGTCGCGGCAACTCAGCAACTCGATTGTACAAATCATTGTATTATTATTGGACAAAAGAAAACAAGACCATTGTGTATTTGTATAGCTCTCTAAGAACGTGGCCGCCTGGCGTGTGTGTGGCGCCTTGACGCGATCGGCATCACGCGGGGGCGGACGTGCCAAGGTGTGGGGTGCTCACCGGGGATCCACGACGTCTGCCGGTGCTGCTGTGTGCGGGTGACCGACCGACGGCACGCGTGACTGAACTCGCGCACGTGCTCTGCGTGGGTGGCTTTCTCAGGTGTCTGTCACTGCCGCCCGTCCGCCCGCACACGCCGTGCTCTCGGCGGGCGAGTGCTAAGAGCGTACACGCGCGCGTGAAACGGGAAACTGCTAGGGACTGCGGGTACGCACGTGCCTGCGAATCAGTTTTCCGAGGATATTGGAGAGGCAGGGTAACGTTTTTATCCGTTAGTGTACATTGGCCGTTGTGTCTTATTGGGTTAAATGACTGAATGTAACATGATAAAATCTTGTCATTCTATATATTTTTTCTCTTTTTGATCAATCCTTTTCAACCGTAAGACGGCAATCACTATTGTTCTACAGACAGTGTGACAAAATTATTCAACAAGACTAAAACGTGACAGTTTGACAATAAATCTTTTTTTTTTATGATGAAAATTCTGTCTATAACAAACCTCTAATTACAATATATTCCGGTATCTTATTATCTTCTCCTTACAATTCAATATTCGACGAAGACCAATCAACTGGACCAAACATATTTACTGAATTCTACATCAGAGTTTTGCTGTATAGAAAGAGAATGGCATCCATCTATATTTAAACTTTAAAGTTAACCTCATGAGATGAATCATATCTTGATTCCGGAGATGAAGTAGCTTATTGTCCAGGACGTGGTTATGCGCCGTTTAAAAGCTTTGATTTGCCCAGTTGAATGCTAAAAACTTGTTGGTTAGTTTCAAATGCAGCATTTCCCGTTATCGGAATAGACTGAAGTTATGCAGAATTTTTGTAAAGGCAACGCAGTATTAAAATAATCTTATTTGAAATGAACTAAAATTTAATTCTTTCCTTTTTATTTTTTAATTTATTTTTTGAGAGAAGTAAAAGTTTTGGTCTCGTAAACATTTAAATAATTTTCGAGTGGCTTCTACCAAAGCATCTATATGGCTTACCGTATAATTTGCTTGAAAAAAAGGGGATACAATTGTCTAAAGGGTATTAAAATGAAAAACAACATCTTCAAGAATAAGTTTCAGGAGAAATAGTAGGACGTAAAATATTGGGTTATGTTTCTTTGATGACCTCAAAAAATTGAAATATTGAAACGACATATAAAAATAGTTTTTTGTTGCTTATTATCAAAATCTTAACATTTCCAATCCAAGACTTTTTTGATGCATGCGGCCTAGTATGTTGGGGTTGAACAGAAGGTATGATCAACACCCGTGCAATCCTCACAGTGACCTCTGGAACCAAGATCCTCCTCAGATCTCCATCAGCGCTTGGACGCGACCGCCAGTGTCCCAAGACGCCGTCAGGCGGTGCGGCAGGCGCGCCTGGCGTCTCATCGCGTTTATTGAATATGCCGCCGCTGGCGCTGCCTGTCATATCAGCGAGCGGTCGTTCGCCCTCGCCTCCGATCCTTCAACGCTGTGCCTGCCTCCAGTGCGGCGGCCGTCGAGTCCTGGCCCACCCCCGCTGTTGGGTGTCTGCTGCCACCGCCTCTTATCGCTGGCCACCACGCGCCGCCTCCGCTGCCCTCACCCTGCCGTCGCTACCCTCTGCCTATATTGTCTGCACAATCCTGACTCCCGCAAGATGGCAGAATTGAAAGCCGCGGTCGCCGCGGAGTTCTTCACCCCCATTCCCACCCACATTTTGAGAGAGAATGTTGATTTGACTTGAGAAGCAAAAGGCCGACGCACGCGATGCTACTGCCGATGGAAGCACTGGAGACAACACTAGACATTGCATCTACTTTGATCGACTGTCGAAAAGTTTTCGATCTTAGTCACATCTGTATCATGTGAACTAGTATCCTTGGGAGTGGAAACAGTAAAGTCCGCGAGGTTAGAATGCTGATGAATCGAGGATGGAATGTACAGGTATAGAACGATCCCATGATGGTGGGGCTCAAGCTTCATGATAGATAATAACGTCTTAAGTATTTTTTCAGACTTTGGCGGATAATGAAAATGCATCATAATACATCATGTCTTTCCAGAAATCAAGAATGAACAATTCCCGTATTTTAATACGATTCCTTTTCCTAATTGTCTGGGATGCACCGAGAATCGTTCAGCTGATTACAATGAGAGTTGATGTCCAGATTGAGAGGCGTTGGGCTACCGGAGAGTCTGAAGGTACTGGGCCATTATTTTACTTGAGTGAGAGAAAACTCCAGCTAGAAAACCTCACCCAGTTTCACTGACTATGAGTGGAAAAAGTCACTCTTCAGTACGTTTGAAGCCAACACGTGATCCTTATTACTCTCCTGATTACTCTCCAAATAAAAAGTGAGTTTGGTAAAATTAATGTTTTTGTGGAATGCTATTGAGTGGGGAGGGGGCTGAAGTTCCGATAACGGTGATATCATGTGATTTTTACTCGTGCCGCAACATGGCTTAGCGTGATGATGGGTGCATCTTCATCGCCCTACGCCAAAGCTAAGGAATCGCGGAGCTCAAATCTCCACAAACCCTAAAACCCCCACTGCGAAAAAACTTGATGTTTGTAAACTGATATCTAAACAGCGTATTTTATTTGAAACTGGCTTTTTTGAATCAATTGTTCAGCTAATTAATACAACATTTCAGGAAAATAAGCTATTTAATGAAACATTTCAGGTCTTATCAAATATATCTCGTCCTTATTTACTCATCGTTGTTTCATTTATATTTTAATCATCAACCAGCAAAAAGACACCTTATCGATATTTTTAATTTTTTACCAATAATAAAATCAAGTAAATAGGTTTCTGTAGTGAAAATTTGGATGTTAGTTTTCTGTATGAAAGTTATACATGCGATGATGTAAACAGGAGATTTTTGTGTAAGTGAAAGAATGAAATTAGAAGAAGAATCGTCAAAAAAGGAATGAAAAGAAAATGAAAGAGATAAGAAACGGTTTGAAAGACGAAGCGAACCACAAAAAAGGGAGAGGATCTGGGAAGATAGAGGTAAAAATGGATTAGGATAGCAATATTGGGGAACGATTCATATATTTGGATGTCTGTAGTCTCTAGCAACAATGGCGGATATATGGGGAGGGGGCTATGGACCAGAACCAGACCCCCATTCGACCAGAACTCTCAACAGATAAAGGCATACTTTGCCACTTGAAAAATCAATAAATTTGGTTACTATTCAATATTGTTAATTGTTTGTTGTCTATTTTATGAGTTGATGTATTTTATTTAAAAGATAATATTTATAAAATTCGTGTTGTAAACCATAATTTTCAAACAGGAATGCTCCCCAGATCCCCCCCTTGACTTCGGTGTAGATCCGCTACTACCTAGCAAGTAGTGCCGGAAGCGAATCCGATGCGAGAGAGCGTTTGCAGCTAAGGTCTTGTGGGAAATAAGGGCGAGTGGCCGGAGCGAAGTCGCCGTCTATCTGTGAAGGCAGTGAGTGGCTGCGAGTGCAGCGGTGCGCTTCGTTGCCAGTGGTCACTGGGCAGCTCTCGTGTTCTCGTTCTCTCACACCGAAGCGCTACTAACCTTTCTGCTCTCCCTTCATCCAATGCATTCACTCTACCAGCTCTAGGGATTAGATTGTGGTTGTGGAAATTAACTTTGAGGTAATAGTTTTTAGCTATGCCGTTCTACTTCGAAAAATCTTTCGTTTTAGCTATAAATTTGGTTGGGATGTTTCATATGTGAATTTCTTTCTGCATTTTATAATTGTTTCTAAATATTTACTTCATCTCTTTGTTTCTTATTCCTATTTATAATTATATTATTTCCATTTAAGTCATGAATTTAAGTGAGTTAGGACAATTGCATCAATACAGATTGTAATAATGGGGATGTCTTTCACCCTTTTCCTGTGGATAAGGATTTAGGTTATTTTATTTTACTACATGTGTTTTGCTTTTTACTTAACAAATCCCGCATATGTTAAATATATAATTATATAATTTTAACTTCTACAATCATAACTAGAGAAATTTCTTGTCCTGTATTAAATCTTTTTAATATTGTGTTACCGAGAAAACACTGTCCCAATTGTGAATGAACTCGATGAAAAGTTCCGATAAAAATTATACCAGTTGTGATGTATGGTTACCACTTGTTCTACAATCCTTGGGAATAGCGTTAAATTAATTGTATTTATCAAGAGACCCACTACATTATAACAGATTTTTCCTCGTTCTCTCTGTGTTCGTGAGAAGCGAATGTGATCAAACTATTCCACTTGTTTCTTCGGAATACGAGTTCAGGAAACATATCTCTGTGATCAAAATGCATGAAAATGAATATATTAAAATGTGAATAAATGCATGAAGTGAAGTACATTTCGTAAAAAAGGCAAGCTGTGCGGAATGGGCAGAGGTGTAGCTGATATGCTAAGAGATCACGTTGGCGGCGGGAAGTGGGAAGAAGGTGCGAAAGCGCAGATCAAGAAAGTAGTGAAGACAACAGATAATAGTAATTCTACCAACCGTTCCAGTTTTAAGTTTTTTTATATTACGTAAAAACGAAAATTAATAAAACTTAATGTTACTTAAAATTTTATGAAAGGATTTACACACTGAATTATTAACGTAAAAAAATTCGTCGTGCACATTAGAAATGGACATCAGTTTCATTTTAAAAATAGTTTCTTGATTTCTTTAAGATTTCCACTTCACTGTACAGTGTGCAATTCAGTCTTCCAGATGGCTTACTGCTACATATCACATCTCAATTTTCTATATTATGTCAATACATTTTAACCCCAGGGGATCGATGATGAAAATTATCTTTAATGTTCTTACAACCATTCAGAATACCATTTACTTTCCTTCTTCGTGATATATTTGGGACATTGCGTTCATGGGATACGAGCATATTTAGACTCCTCATTATGTCATTACTTTGTGAAATAAATTAATTTTCAAATTGTTCCTCAGATTATTTGAAACGAGAAGAGTATTTGATATTTGAGATTCTTTAGGGATTTTCTCCCGGTAGCCCTAGTTAAGTGGATGCTCTTGTAGGTGGTGTCTTCCTACATATGGAATTAAGAGTTCATCACATCGTACACCTACGTGTTCATTACATCACGAATGTGATGGCTTAATGCAGCCTGAGCAGCATCATTGCAGTGACCTCTACGAGACAGGGGATCTCGAGCCGATTTACGTAAGGTGATGGGCGGTTGGGTGTTGTCTTGACAAGATACGAATCCGGGAAGGTGCGTCTCGCGGGAGCACGGATGTTGTGAATATCTCGGGATCTGAGAAGGGGTGTCCAGCGCGAAGTGGTGTGTATTTAACCAAGGATATTTGAAGACCAACGACCTGAAAGAAGTTCGAATTTATATACAGTAGACTCCAGCCCATAGGTCGGATTATAATATTGTCGGTAACATTAAAATGAATGAACCGCCCATAAAATCAATTAACTATCAGATTTTAAACTATAACATTGAGCACTATCACTCGTCAATTGAGCTATGTTTTCCGTACACATTAATCGGAGCCAGATAAACTAATGGCAATGTTTGTAAGGGAGACATTTACTCCGAGCAACTTACGATCTTGGATCAGGTCACACCAGAGGGACTGTGTAGTAAATGAAACACATTTTTTACTGTTCATTCTTGGATGAATTAAGCGCGCTTGACGTTGTGGAACTAGTTAGCTTTCGTCATTACGTGACAATACTAATAAAAATTCTGCAATTGGTGAAGTGGGTTGACTTTGAAATAATAAAATAAACAAGATCTATGCAACAAATTTCCATGGTTCTGAAATTTTGGAGTTCAGGAACGCTGGTGGGTCCTGCCAGAAGAATTAAAAATGATGATGGGTTAAATGTGAAAATTGTTGTTCAATGATACTGCATTTACAGAAACCCCAATTACCTTTGTGATAATCCCATTTTCTGCTTCAAATTCCTGTCTTCAACAGAAGCGATGTTGGCGAATGACGAACACTCCTTTCAATAACATGTGTCATTATTGGACGGCATTAATTAGGTGTCTCATCCCCCAACTCTGTCTACATCGCGTTCTTCGATGTGTCACACCTCCATCTCTGAATCTTCACGTTGAAACACTATTTCGACTGCCTTCATGCATACGCTTTGAAGATGATCTTTCATTCAGAAGTGACATTGGAAAGGGGTTATGTATGAGATTGAAATCGTACATGTATAGGCCAATTTTCAGATCGACTTATGTGATTTTTTCTATATTTTCGACAGTATATTACGTGTCTACTATCTGACTAACCATATCTTCGTAATTTTTTAATTATTATTAAAATTTATTTCCTAATACTTATAGAAAAGTTGGGGTAAGAAACACTTTTACAAACGTGAAGAGCGTGTTTTTATGCAAACATACTTTCTGTCATAGAAATCTGCGAAACCGATCTACACCCATAGGGAATATTTGACAATCAGTTACATTCCCCCCCCCCTTTATACCATTCCACAGGTCGGAGACCGATAAAAACGATATATAATTCGTTAAAATAAGTCTCTCAATCTTCTTTTTTTCGATGTATCAAGGCTCGTAAAAACGTGATGTGTGTTTCAGTTCCCCATAATCTAATGTAATAGTTTTTTACTTGTTTTATTTATCTTCGGATGTTTGTAACAGTGCCACTTTTAGTGGTTTGAAATCCGAATCCTCGATGTCTGATTTGAGACTGGAAACCAGTTGGATATTGCCTCCATTATATCTGAATGTGGAACGAGGTGAGTTATCACGGATGACGGAGGTCTCTAATGTAACCTCCTCATCCTCCGATAGGAAGGCGAACGGTAACTGTTATCACCATCCACAGGACTCAGGTCATTAGTGAGAAGCCCATGCGATTACGAAGACGGTTGACAGCAGTCGATAGGGGACTGAGTAGCGCGACCATATCTCGTTTTTCTTTCGAGACGTGTGGCTTCAGTTCAACCTGTCTGTGGATGGTTTCAACACGCGTGGGAATATGTTGTGCGTGTAATACATTCAGAAAAGAAGACTGGAACAAGTTTACACCTTCAGGAGACAATACTTTGTTACCGCCCTGTGTCGTCTGTGATCTTTCTTCTGGCTTTCATGGACGGTGAGAGTTACCCAGAAAATATAAAATAAAAACGTAGAAATTAAAATGTTTTGTCACTATTTATTTACATTAATGATTATTTTTCTGTTTTAATCTTGATCGTGTTCTGTTAACCAACCGCTGCTTAAATTTTATTTTGCCGTCGTAATACATGAAGTAGATTTTATCACCATCATTTCCACTGAGATATAAAATAGATCCTTTACTAAATATTCTAACAGCATGCTTATTATTTATGATTTGTTTCTTTTAGTCTAAAAGGGGACAGATTTGCCACACAACTCACTTCCCACTTCATTAATTTTCTGAAAGTCATCTCACATAGTAAATTTTCTTTATGTATGATTGTGATTTTCAGATTAGAGATATTTGGGCGATGAATTGTTATTTAACCTCTTATTATTGTTATTATGTATACTTCTATTATGTTTTTTGTCTGCCACCGAGCATTGCTCACTTGCAAAGTAATAAATTATTATTATTTGTAATCAAGCTTTCCTTGCACGTATTGTATATTGTATTTTATCTATTTTTACGATGATTTACCAAAAATTTAAAGGCAGTTTGTTTTGGTATCACTTGATATTGTAACAAAAGTATTTCAAAGTATTGGGGAAAATGGCGTTATCTGTAAACGCAACAAAATTACGTGGAATAATATGTCTCTCTCCGCCTCGTTTAATGGCATCAACAAAGTGCTGCTGTTCTTGCTCTGTGAATCAAGTTAAATTAATATACCACAAATTTAGAAATCTGTTAGATTACGGTGAACCTCATCGCCAGGTAACAGATTAATCATGTTACGTCGAATGAAAATGGGAGACGGGACCGGGATTCGAACCCGGGACCTTGAGCTCTACGCGCTCATGCGCCTACCAACTGCGCCATCCCGTTGGCCTCTCGGGCCCGTCTACCATTCTCATTCAACTTGTGAAACCCAAAGACCT